>JANJGK010000030.1:11031658-11063787 GCA_039081455.1 Macrobrachium rosenbergii
GGTAATAATCTTCACAGCATAAAAAAAATAACCCACGTACAGTACTGTGAGAATCCATAAATATATGTAATTACATATATATATATATATATATATATATATATATATATATATATATATATATATATATATATATATATATATATATATATATATATATATATATGTATGTATATAATCATTTCATTTTCCCCTTAGAAAGGTGGCTGCAGTGGTGTGCAATTGAATGTGTGCACTTGTAAATTATGTAGAGTAAGGGGTTCTTATATTAATCTCCCATTTTAAGAGAGATATCTTCTTATTTGCCGTAAGTTTAAGCACAGAATTACCAGCAATTCCCACATGGCCACGCACTAACATATATATTTTGCTTTTAAAATCCTCGGACTTACATTTGTTTATGATTTCTTTTGTTTACCTACCGCGACAAAACGAAAAGAAAGACCTCCTTCTTCCGTGTAATTTAAGAAACAAAACAAGTCGTCGATCTCCGGGACAACCGGACCGGTTGTTTACAGTGGCCGCTGAAGCGTCGATATTGAAAGACCTGAAGTTCATCAGCATTTGGTACTGACGGGATTTCTCTCCTCCTCCGAAGAAATAAATAAGAGAGAACGAAAGAAAGGCAATATGAGAAACTTCCGTCATCGAGACGATTGTTTTCAAATTGAATTTGAGGAGAGGCAGCAGACCCTACCGAAACCCATTTCGTAATGGGGGACCAATTTCAGGAGGAAATAAACAGGGACGCCCACCTCCCATTCCCAAACATGGGACGCCCAGTCTCGCATTTCCCTTCCTCTGATGGAGAGCGACATTGGAGCGGGATGGCTTGCCAGCATGAAGCCTATCCACGTCATTTCCACGCGGATATATTTCAATTTCCACAGGCTGTTTCCTCTTATTTATTTAAGAACCTCGTTTTTCTTCCGCCCTTTTTTTTGGAAAACCGAGTTATTTGTATTGGAAGCTCTGGGATCTTGAGAGATTTGCTACGAGATGTCACATCAGTTTCTGACAATCTACCGTAATTTCAGGGCTCGAGAGGTTTACATCAGAACATACTGCTCAAAAAGACATGATGTTTTATTTCTCTTGATTAATTTATATCATATATTTACTACAGGTATAGTGTCTTTTACTGTATGTTTGTTCTTATAATACGAATGTCATTCAGTATGTGTTCTCTTTCGAAGTAATGAAATAAAAAGGCCTTACTTGAATAATACATTTATATGACCACTTATTCTAAATAATAATACTTTAAGAAAATCCGGAGATAAGGTTTGGTTATTTCGTCAAAACAATAATAAAAAATTAACAGCGGAAAAGAACGTTTTTTTTACCGTAGAACTTTCAAACATGCTACAGTTCTTTCGTTAAATAAATAAGAATAACGACTATCAATATTATTTAGTAATTCGAACTAAGTATTTGTTATGATTAAATTCACTTTTCAAAATATTCGTCCAGCTCGCTAGGCAAAGGCACCTTTCCAGCATTTATATTTTGGTGCCGTACAAATTCGTATTTTGAAAACTTTAGTGTTGATCCCCAGAGAGTCAAGAGTACTCGAGTTTCCCGGGATTTATGCAGAAACAAATCACAAAAATGCTGGGGGTGGAAAAAAGTAACTCAAATTCTTTATGCTTTGCTCCAAATGCAGCAAAAAAAAAAAAGAAAAAATATTTCCATATGATAAATCATATGAATTTTGACTTATGGATTGAAATTAGGAGCCTGCCTTAAAAAACAAAAAAGAAAGAATATTCCGGTAGTGACAATGTCTCTTTACAAGAGTAATGATACATAACGCAAAATCACGATTAAAAATAAGGTACCTGGAATTTAAATTCTTTTCGTTAAAGATAATGAAATATCGTTCGTGCGTGTACAGAGGGGTAACAGAAACAAAGATAATGAAACATGTATTTTAAACAAATACTTGGAACTTTCCTGTGTACTAAATATAAAACTTTACGTAACTGGAGGATTAATTACAATCATAATAAATCATTAAATCACATGAGACAAAATCTCAACTTTTAAATCCCCCAAAAAACCAAGCCTCTTCATCAAACGTTTCAGGGAAAGATAAAAAAAAAGAAACTGTGAATAATGAAGTAATATTGGCATGATGTTATCCTTACAGGATCTCCGTCATATT
The DNA here is from genome assembly GCA_039081455.1 of Macrobrachium rosenbergii. Taxonomy (NCBI): domain Eukaryota; kingdom Metazoa; phylum Arthropoda; class Malacostraca; order Decapoda; family Palaemonidae; genus Macrobrachium; species Macrobrachium rosenbergii. The sequence continues at coordinate 11,033,826 of JANJGK010000030.1, forward strand.
CCTTCGGTGAAAAGAAACGACAAAATGGGAATTTGCTTTATCGCCTCCATAAAGTTTCCTCTTCATATAATAGGACTCCAGCGGTTCTCTTGAGAAGTGGGTGGGGATAAAGTTAGAGAGAGAGAGAGAGAGCTTGTTGTAGATTTAATCGCTCTTGATATCATAATCATCATTACTACTATTAATGATTTTATCATCAAAAGTTAGAATAGTTTTTGTAATAATAAAAGTATTAAAAAATATTTCGTTTAAATTCATATGACATGCATCCATAAATGCAGAGAGAGAGAGAGAGAGAGAGAGAGAGAGAGAGAGAGAGAGAGAGAGAGAGAGAGAGAATATGGGACATTACAAGACGTGGACTGAAATACCAGCGACTCTGACACTGCCATTGCTTTTCATTCTTTCTGAAAGATAATACCGATTTGACTCAAATTTTGTTTTATTCCTAAGACGGATGGTGGTGTCTAATTTCTTATGAAACAGGAAGCAATTTATAGCTAGGAACAGTTTTGATTATCTATACCTACACACAAAATTTTTCTTTTAAAAATGTGAAGTCACGCTGGGCGGGCATTATAATTTCCATATCTAACGCAGATCCAAAGAGGATTAATAGGAGTATCACAAAACGGAGATTCTTTTCCTTTAGGGGGAGTTAGATTCAGGGTATGAAAAAGAAAACCGGAGTCACCTAACAATTCGCAACATCCCACTTTCACAAAACACACGTGTCTACAAAAATTCATCATTCAGTCCTTAAGTCCTGTCGAACCTGGACGATTTGATACCTCATCCGATATCATCTACAGTGCGTCGTATGTACAACCTATCACTAAAGTAATTTATGAAAGCAACGGTATAGTCAAGCTATACCAGTCTGACATTTTCACCAAAAATAACCGTCAAGCTTGGGCCATCTGTAACTGGTCTCCGATCACGCTAAACAGACTTCAAAAAGACCTCTGAAATGACTTGATACTTGTTCGCTCAAAAGACCACTCTCAAACTCCCAGTCTTACAAAAAAAAAAAAAAAAAAAAAAGCCATTTTCTCCCCAGGTATTTATCAAATTTGATTCTCCTTATAAGAAAATAGCGTCAAGTGCGAACTATGAATAAAGTACCGCTGAAATCACCTAATCATTGTGCAGTTCAAAAGATGTGATCAAAACTATATAGTTTTCTAACAAAAACTGAGATTTAGCTCACAAACAATATACTTCCTCCAAGATCAAGTATAGTACCGACTATAACTTGACAGTTATCAAGTAAACAAGAGTCGGACGCATGTACAGAGTGACAAGGCAGACATTAAGGCAAACGCAAGGAGAGCCAAACGGAAACTTTTCTTATATTTCTCAGACGACTTCACGAGACTGTTAAAAAGAAAAAAAGAGGAAGGAAATAAAACAGTTTGTTCTAACCATAAGGGAAGTTATATAATCGTTTCATAAAAGAGAGAAGGTTATTAGAATAAGTTAAAATGGAAGGGGTGAGAGGATTCCAAAATTTATATATGAAAATATACATGTATGCATACATACACTCAGACGCGCCTCTCTCTCTCTCTCTCTCTCTCTCTCTCTCTCTCTCTCTCTCTCTCTTTCTCTCTCTCTCTAAACTTGCCTAAGACATTGTTGCCTTTTAGACAAGTGTCGTTCCTCCACTTTCCTCAAGTCTTTACAACGGCGGAATCTGAGATGAAAGCCCAGGGTTAGGGAACTCGTGGACCTCAAGTATGTATCCCGGATGTAAGCTTAGAATTCTTTCAGAAACCACTGCTTTTTAACTCGTACTCTCTTGTTCTTTGTACGGTTGAACATTTCTTTCTTTTTTTGGTTTTTAATTAGGCATCCGTACAACCTGATATTTCAAACATCCTTAATAAATTATGAGGTTGGTTTTCCTGTTTTCAAGAATATTTCGATGCATATTTACGTTTTTGTTCCAGAAATTCCATCTTTCTGTAAATGACTTCTGTTATTTAGCTGGCCGACTGAAAGACACAATATTTAAACTATTACTTCAGTTATCGGTTCCTTAACATGGTCAAATTCTGATATTTTCTCCAAGTATCAGTTTGAACTTAAGAGTCAAACTATTTGTTCAAGGACTATTCTCGGATAGTGTACAGGGAAACCCTTTATTATTAATTAAATTAAATAATTGTCAACGTTTCATTAACATCGAAGAGAAAGGAAAGCGAGAATTTGAAATCGAATAAACGAAGAATCATCAAGATTCAAGAAAACAAACTCGGATTCACGAATATCTTGCAAATCACTTAGTGAATTAGAATCATTTAGCTCGCCGACGTATACTACGATTTACCTCACCAAGGACGACATGCCTCTAATCAAACACTGCGGCCTGTGTCCACTTCTCTCCTTCCATTGATGGAATCATTAAGTCGGTCAAATGGGCGCCCCCCCATCTCCCGAACCTCGAGGGGTCAGCTACAGATATTGGCTTCCTGCAGGAGTCGTAAGGGACATCATTATACATTCCCCGTAATGCCGGGATCCTACTGGAATTTCAGGAAAAGGTAGTAGAATCAAACCTGATAGTATAAAGGTAAGGATAGCTAACGTTTGAAGCCGTGCGAGAGATCATATACGAATAGCTCGCCATTATATATGCATTATAGACATTTTTTCAGTATTTTTCTCCTTCAGGCTCGGAGGGGTGTAAAGGTAATGCTTTTAGTGTTTAATATCACTTCACAATTTATCTTATGTTGAAGTATGTGACCACCGATTGCCCACATGAGTCTTACTTTAGAGAAAAATAAAGAGTTAATCCGGGGATTATTTTCGAGTTAATACAGTACATTGTTCTACACTTCACAGCAAGATACTTGCGTGAGATATATGTAATCGGTATTAAGAGCGAAATGAACGGGAAATGAAAGATGATTTTTTACATATTCTCTAGAGAAACTGAACCTTATTTTCAGATTTAGTTGTTGATACGAACACTAAATGTCGTATAAGTTATCTGTTTGCAGTACATTAGTCGTTGTACAGATACGCTACAGACACATCTTTACATAACAAAATAATCTGCATCTCTTCTCCTCTCATGTATGTGTGTGTGTATTTCTATATATATATATATATATATATATATATATATATATATATATATATATATATATATATATATTATATATATATATATAATAGCAAGATGACTTTTTCAATGCTTATGCAAACTGTCAACCTTAGCCGCAGTCAGTACACATCAGGACTGTAAAAGACACTCTCTTCCTGATTGTGTAGAGAGAGAGAGAGATTCTAAAGATTTCCTTAAAAGATGAATGTTCCCTAAGCTAGAAGCCGAGCAAATGAAGCATCATCAGAACTATAACCATTTTCATCTTTAGACATAATAGGACGAGACACTGAAAATGGAACTGGAATAAAAAATTTAGGCCAAAGGCCAAGCGCTGGCGCCTATGAGGTCATTCAGCGCTCAAAGGTAAACTGAGAGTAAAGGAGGTTTTAAAGGTGTAACAGGCGAAAAAACTCGCATTTGCCCTATGAAACAACTGTTAGGAGAGGGTAGAAAGCAAGATGGAAGAAAGATGATATGAACGTAGGCAATATCAAAGGAATGAAAGGGGTTGCACCTGAGGGTCGAAGGGACGCTACAAAGATCCTTATGTAATGCGTATAGCGCACCGCGTGAGGTGCAAAAAAGTATATCTTAGTTTAACCAGACCACTGAGCTGATTAACAGTTCTCCTATGGCTAGTCCGAAGGGTTAGATTTATTTTACGTGGCTAAGAACCAACTGGTTACCTAGCAACGGAACCTACAGCTTATTGTGGAATCCGAATCACATTATCACGAGAAATGAATTTCTATCACCAGAAATAAATTCCTCTAATTCTTCATTGGCCGGTCGGAGAGTCGAACGCTGGGCCAACAGCGTGCTAGCCGAGAGCTCTACCCACCCCTCCAATGAAGAACTATAGTTGGTGACACTACCCTATACTATATACAGGGGGATACACTGATACGTGTCTTGCAGAAGAGAAAGTAACAGACGCCACCGTCGATTGACGGTCTAATGTAAGTTCAGGATTTTATCATTCTTTATAAACCTCGCGAAAGCTGTGTGAAATAGAATGAAAACTGTGTGACACAGAATGAAAAGACAAGAAAAATCATATGAAAAGAAAACTTTAGCAAATTACTATCTTCCAGTCAGTTTCCTGTGCATTTTTAGTTTTCTGTTAAAGAAAACTATTGTGCCGGCCTTGTCTGTCCTTCCGCCCCCAGATCTTAAAAACTACTGAGGCTAGAGAGCTGCAAATCGGCGTGTTGATCATCCACCCTCCAGTCATCAAACATACCCAATTGCAGCCCTCTAGCCTCAGTAGTTTTTATTTTATTTAAGGTTAAAGTTAGCCATAATCGTTCATCCGGCCCGTGGTTAAAGTTTCATGGGCCGCGGCTCATACAGCATTATACTGAGACCACCGAAAGATAGATCTGTTTTCGGTGGCCTTAATTATACGTTGTACAGACAACTCGATTGCGCCGAAGAAACTTCGGCGCATTTTTTACTTGTTTATCATGGGAACGTCAACAATTATTTCACTATATTTCGCGCAACCTTTTACAAAGCTCGTTGGGGGAGTCGGTAGAGTTGTGGGCTAGCACTCGCTAGGCCCGAGTTCGAGTCTCCGGCCAGCTAATGAAGGATTAGAGGAATTTATTTCTGGTGATAGAAATTCATTTCTCGCTATAATGTGGTTCGGATTCCACAATAAGCTGTAGGTCCCGTTGCTAAGTAACCAATTGGTTCTTAGCCACGTAAAATAAGTCTAATCCTTCGGGCCAGCCCCAAGAGAGCTGTTAATCAGCTCAGTGGTCTGGTAAAACTAAGGCATACTTGACTTAACTTTTACAAAGCAGATTACAGTCTCATCTCAGGCACGTAATATGATTTTTTTATTGTGATCGTCCCATCTTTTACAGCCTTACGTAGATGGACACGCGGGACTAATTTTTACTTTGTAGATAATACATACCGGTATATATATATATATATATATATATATATATATATATATATATATATATATATATATATATATATGTATGTATGTATATATATGTATAATATATATATATATATATATATATATATATATATATATATATGTATGAATGAATTTTATCACATCACCGTGATTCATATACAAGTATTAAGCTACAAACGTCCTTTAATATCCAATTCGCTCTACCTCGGAAATAATATATTTTCATATATGTTACCCAAAGGGGAATTTTTTTTTTTTTTTTGGTTGATAATAAGTTCGTTGTCTCGTGGGCTCGAACCATGGAAGACAAGAACTCAGGACTACAGTTTGATGGGGATTTGTAGGTGGGAGTCGGTATCAGCTTATACCTCATTTGTTGGCCGTGTGGTTCAAATGCACGTCACTGTAGTCCTGAGTTCTTGTCTTCTGTGGTTCGAGCCCACGAGACGACGAACACTTATTATAAAAAAAAAAATTCCCCTTCGGGTAACATATATGAAAATATATTATTTCCGGGGTAGAGCGAATTGGATATTAAAGGACGTTTGTAGCTTAATGTTTGTATATATATATATATATATATATATATATATATATATATATATATATATATATATATATATATATATATATATATATATATATATATATATATATATATTTTTATATGTTTCCTGGTGCAGGTGGATCTTATGACTCCACAATTATTACTTTACTCGAAAATGGCCTTGTAAGATACCCAGGACATATAAAACACAAACAAAAAAAAAGAAGTACACGGAGCGGAGGGCTCTTCACTAGGGGAAGTGCGTGAAACACGTGGATATAAAAATAGTTATATTTGATAGCACACAAGGTCGAAAGGAAAATTAACTGAAAACACAGTAAATTACTGCCGTAGAAGTCCTCCCGAAGCGGGGGGAGCTTGGGAATGCCAGGAACACGGACCAAGGATAATTCTGCTACAGGCGTCTTTCTGAAACGATATTTGGACCCACGTTACACATCTAATGCTGGAATTTGGGGATTGAATTACTCGGGGGTGCACTGAAGGCGCCAAGGACTCCCCGAGGCGTTACTTGTGACTCAGAGGAAAGAAGCTGTGAACACGCGGGCATGGCTTGAACCAAGGAATATCAGGGAACACAAAGTTATAGGCCCAGAGATTAATAACTGCAAAAGGGCTAAGTAATCGTGACTAGCAACTCGTTTTGGGTACATTACCACATTTGTAGGGGCGTAGGGCTGACGACGTCTTCTGCCGAGAACCATGTGTGGGAGCGTGGACAAATGGTAGCCTCCCTCTCCAAGGTATTTCTTCAAGTCGTAGATTGGGGCGGAAAAGGGCGCCCTTGGGATGATGAAAAGGCCGCCGTTTAATGTCAGCTCGCGTTTGGAGACTTGCAATCTCCCTTGCAGTCTTCTAAGGCCATGTGGAAGGGAACACGGGGCACAAAGGGCGGCGATGGGCTCCACGTGGCGGCGAGCGGAAAACGGAGGGCAGCGGCAAGGCAGCCGAGACTTAACTTGTTCTCGGCTTAAACTAGCGACCGCGTGTGAGAGAGAGCTGTCCTGGCCCTGACCTTTTATTGCTTCTGGACAGGGGTAGTGGGGGGGCGATGTCCTGACCCAGGTCGACGACGCGGCTATATCATAGAAAACGATTTTCTTTCCCTGTACCAAAGAAAACAGTGCAAAGCCAGGTTACTGTCCCCAAACTATTACATTCTCTGAGCCCCTATACCCCGACCTTCAAAGGTTCAAACCAACCCAAAGCAGGAAAGGAGAACAGTTTCATAGCGTATTTTGGCGCTACTCTTTACAATATATATACACACACACACACACACACACACACACACACACACACGCAAAAGGACACCCTTCCCAAGCCAACTTACTTCCAAGCTTTACAGAAGGCAATAAAATAAAATATAACTTTTATGCCTTTAAGAAAAATTAACATCAAACTTAAATTGTATTATTTTTTTCAAGGAAGTTCAGTCACTTTTCATCATACTACTGGCTGACAGGAAGGCTATGGAAAACATTTGTCCCTTCTTAATCTCTAACTTATTGCTCCTTAGACACTAATCCCTTCCTTTGGACCCGTGACTGCTCTGAAAACCTCTGTTCCAGGAACGAATCCACTTGGAGGCAAAATCCCTGCCTTAGACCAAGACGAGCTGGTGAAGGGGATTAAAGCCAAACAGAAAGTTAGGTGACTCTCATGGCCCCAAGGTCACCGCCATTCCCACATAGTTCCCATGATTTAAGAAGCCGAGCAACAACGCCACCATCTGGAAGGAGGAGAGACATAATCCCTACAAAGGTCATATAAGGGCTCAAAGACGACGATCCAAGGACAGAATGGCACAGAACTCATAAAGGCATTTTGGCTGCAGAGACCGAAGTAGCTCCCCCTTTGACTTTCTGCTCCTTCTGGTCCATACCACTGAACATGTGGCTATCTTGCTTAGCCCAAGTATTTCTTCCAGTGAAAGCCCCCTTAAATTTCTCCTCCATTCTTATCTACAGCGAAGACAATGCTCTGACAATGGTAACGTACCTGGTTCAGAGGTGTTTGTTTATCAGTTATGAACTTATTATTCTTTCACTGATTTTCCATTACCTAGTTCAGAGGTGTTTGTTTATCGGTTACAAACTTATTATTCTTTCACTGATTTTCCGTTTCATTTTTCAAAGTCTAAATTTCCGTTTTAGACCTGATTTTATTACTGCAGTGCACTAAATATAACTCGTAAGTGTGTTTCCAGTGTCACAATTCGAGACACCTTGGCACCTTCAGTGCACTTCTCGATTTTTCCTTTGATTGTGCTGTTTCTTCCATCGTGTAACCTCGTGCATTCTCAATTGCAGACGGAGATGCTTGCTGTGGAATCTTCCTTTTGATTGTGCCTGTTTGCAGTGGTCCCAACCACTGCAGTTACCCTTTAGTGCCCTTGAAGTGGATTTCTTCGACATTCTTCAGTTATTTGTTAGCGTAATTCAGTTATTTACCAGGACACTGTTTTCCTGCCACATTTACTCCTCGTTCTTCTGATTTTGTTGTTAATTTTAAAGTGAACCTAAGTGTTTATTTGCAACTTATTCCTGTTGAGTAAAGCCCTCAGCTCATCTCTTTCCTGTTATGGTGCTTGAACAAAAAATAGTAGTCAGATACAAAAATTTCTCATGGTAAGTGAATAATTTTCTTAGAAAAATCATAAAGATCATTTCCCTGCTCAGAATTCAAGATCCTTCACAGGTATAACCATAAGAATATATATATATATATATATATATATATATATATATATATATATATATATATATATATATATATATATATATATATATATATATATATATATATATATATATATATATATGTAACCATTAATACGAACCGTTTTAGAGACGTTGATATCAAGTTCTCGGTTGCTGCTTCAATCGGTGACAACTTAATCTTAATCAATTTACTTTATGTAATAAACCTTAGAATGAACCGTACACCAAAGGACAAACATTACACACGCCCACCAGCTTTCTAATCATTAAGAACAACGAAAAATCAAGCCTATTTGGATGAATCCACTTGAATGGAAAATAATACCCCCGAATGAAAAATAAGATTGCTAACAAATGAAGAGGAAAATTCAAATAAAGGAGAAGAAATGGGCGGGGGGGGGGGTGACTCTTTTGACTTCTTCCTTCCTTAGATGAGAATGTCGAGATACGTAAGGGATGCTCCTTATAGGAACTGTCGTTTAAATCTGCAAGTGCAAATGGAACTGGCATCTATAGTATCGGAGATTTAGAATGATATGAAAGTCCATTTTGTCAACATGGTATTTTGTACCTTCCGCTTATTTTTTATTATTCAAATTGAGATCTGCATATGTTGGATCTCGGCTACGATCGTTTATTTGTAATTTATGGTGCTTTATTTATAGATCGCATATAGAGCTTTTATGCTCTTCAGTGTTCAGTATAGTAGAGAAAAATATTGATAACACAGCATTAAGTAAGGATTAGCGATACTTTTTCAAGGAAATAAAGCATTATTTCGTAACGTTTTCTCTTCAGTATTTTCCGCTCATGGAGTCTACTGCTAACATTTATATTTTCGCTCTGCATTCAGTGCTCTTGCGGCTATATGACTTTTGACTTTGCTTTTATCAAATGAATATCTTGAATAATCGTTGGCACAGCTACAGCCACCAACGAGGGAAATGCATTACCCAATACGGAAAATCATGACTAACTTTTTTCTCACCAAATAACGATCCCACAAATCATACTATCTACATTACTTCCAGACCAAGGAACAATAATGTTCAATAAAGAAATGTGTAAACGGGCAACGATAGAAAGTCAATTAAAAGTGAAATCTATCATAATTGTATAAAATCAAATATATAAACTCGCATCAAACTAAAAAGATAAAACTGGCTTCTTTATGTTGCCTGCTGTTATATTTTCCCCTCTCAGATTATCAAGTGAGATTTTTGCATAAAAATGTAACAGTATATTATTTCTGGCGGGGTTATGACATTTTCTACATGCAGTCAGTCTGAGGATGCAACAATATTATAAATACCGAATGACAGAATAATTATAACTTACTATATTGTGTTGTGGAGTCCTATTGACAGGTGAAATAAAAACTATGACCCACTACATGAGCAGTGGTGTATTTTCAACAATGAGCAAACCGCTTCACAATTGTGTTGAAAAAGTAACGAATGCGGATATAAATACTGCTAAATATACAATGTTTCACATATGTAAGAATACACGCAAGTGCATCTAAATAAGCATATTCACTTTATATTACGTAAGAACACGAACCTGCAACTTGTGCATCTAGAAAAGTTAACGTGTACGTTTTCATAATTTTAATTTCATATACTCATTAAAAAACTAACTGTTCTCAATTTGATAAAGGTTGCGTTTTATCAGGCAGAAAAAAAGTCTTTTCAGTGTCGGTATTTTCATTCTGCACTTTTCATTTTGAGCAAGCGCATGACTTTGCTTCCAACTTTGAGAATATTGCTGCCAAACTTTGGCCTCGTCGCAACGATATTAAGATAAGTTGGAGTTCAACAGGGCAGTTATTATTATTATTATTATTATTATTATTATTATTATTATTATTATTATTATTAAGCACTGCTACTGTTACTATTGCTGGTTATAATGTTTGTTAAGGATCCTTTCCGTTCTTGTACATTATCCACTTAACTTTAGAATAAACATTAATAATAAAAATTTCCTGCGTTGATTTTGGTTTTCCTTTCAGTTTCTTTTGATCAGTTTTAAGTACTGATTACTCATGTTTTATTTTCCTATGATTTGATGCATAATGGCCTACCAGGACCTCTTGCAAATTATATTGCATGTTTCATGAAAACAAACAGAACAGTCTCCATTATTATTATTATTATTATTATTATTATTATTATTATTATTATTATTATTATTATTACGCAAAGTGAGCTAGAAGATGCATACATAAAAAATTTGAAAAGAACACCAAATAAAAAATAAAAATTACATAAAATGTTCACAAATTCCAAATGCTGATTTCTCTCCGAAATATAGGACAGACAATATAGTCCCGAACGCTTTTTCTAATTTGGGCTTAAGTGGAAAAGGACTTACATCACTTTATAAATGTTACATCATCATCATCATTAACACTTTTATGTAAGATTTTTAGGTTTTCCTTTTAAGGATTAGACATGAAATTATTTCCCTCCCCTGCCCTCTGCATTGTGCACGTTCTGAAGAATTCCTAACTAATCTAGGTTTCCCCTCTATGTCCTCTTTCCGGGATTTTCTGGACTTTCCTCTCGCGTTATTCCCATGCTGATTTACTAAGTAACTCTCGCCTCTTCTCATTACATGACAATCTAACTGAGAAAAATCTCGTGTGAGCTTTGGTTTTCACATGACCCGTAACTGACTACTTAAAGGGAATTCAAATTCTTGTAAGTTTTACCCTAAAAAAAAAAAGAATGCAGTATGAACGAAAATGAATTTGAAAATGACGAAGGCCTAAATCCCTATCCTTTTTCATCATGGACTCATAACGCAGATTTCCACCCAACTGCATTTCCCGAAACGCTTCGTTGGACGTGGCGGAAAGAACCGGCGGAAGGCTTAGACTGACAACGAAATCACTTCATTGTCCCGACTGGGAACTTGTTTCACAACTGAACAATTTCCCTTTCGAAGATCTTCTCATAATCGAACAGTTTTGTTTCGGTTCGAGGACGGGAATCGGTTGTTTCCAAATGAATCAGTGGGAATCGGCCTCATTGGAGAGGAGGCGGAGGGAATTCTACACATTTTTCTTTTCCCGAACATAAACGGCTTTTCAGGGGTAGCGTTCGTTATGGGTTGCACTGGCCCATTCCATGGAGTGATTGGTGACTGGGAAGAATCCAGCTGGACTAAATGGAGATAGACTGGGCCACCTGCAGTGATTGGGAGGACCAAGACAAATACCAGAGTGGGAGCCGATGAAGGTGACGATAATATTGGCCTATTCAGGATTTTTTTTTTTTTATTTACTTTTCCAAATGAACGTCAGATACAAAAAACTTTCTATTCTTCCGTGATGTTATGGCACAAGATCTTTTGCGTTCTTTTTTCTTGATGCAGATGGTTGTTGAAGGAGTTGTTATAAAAAAACTAGTAGATTTTAAGTTGTTTAAAAATGCAAATGGTTTATAAGTTTCAGTGAAATCTCATGCATTTACGTCCAATAAAAAAAAAAAGCGAATGGCGATTATACTCTTGTCACAGGAGTCGATGACTTTCTGATGTTTTAATAGAAGCAGATTACTCAGAATCTCCCTTTTTGTCAAAGCCTCATCAACGCTGACTTCGGGTGTTATAACAGAAGGGGATTATTCCTTATCCATCGTCATTACTGCATAATCCCGTCGACTTTGTTTTCACGGAAGCTGATGCCTCATTTGATGGCGTTAGGATGATATCCCTAGTCTCGGCTCAAGGCGACAATGTAATGAGCTTGCTCTTACAGATGATTAGGCTAAATGCCTTCTGAAAATTAAACCGTAATGTTTATGACGACACAGGTCAAAGAAGAATTATAATTTCTGTATTACGATTCGCTTACGCTGCATCAAAATGCCAATGTGTTCCCACGACTCGAATAGAATGCGGTCAGTTTACATGCAGCTGTTTCTCTGACATGGCGCCAGAGAGATTCGGTTTAAAGTGACTCGCTGCTATGGCGTTGCTTTTAGATGACGATGAAGTAAAAAGAGTCATTAAGAAGAAAAGGTATGGGTACACAAGTGCCAAAAATGTTTAGATTATCATCTGTTTATAGTATATATTACGTTACAGTTTCGATAATTATCGCATATCCTACTGAAGGTATGGCTTATTGTACAAGAGGGTCAAATATTTGGGTTTCTACATCAATATCATATTACTGGGAACCTGCTATTACGTCTGATGTCATAGTTTACGTCACAACTAGCCTCACTCTGGGTGCTTACTAAATTTAGTTAAGTTTCCCTTTAAATTTCTTCAATTTACTTTCATAAGTGTCTTAATTATCCACATTAGACAGCACTGCATATTTTTGCCAATTAGGCTGTGGCGTCAAATAGCTATTTCCAAAATATTATCCATATCCGATGCTTTGGTAAGATTTTATCGACGAAAATCCATTAGACACGGTCCTGAAATGCACAGTAGTACGTGAAATGTAATAATGTAGTGCAAATATCTATGCTACAAGACACTGTCCCTCAGAAAACACGGTGGCCGAAAGTGAATCATATCGCTGTTCACACCAACCGGTGAAGCTGAGTTACGCTCCGTACCTGTACCTCTCGCTCGTATTTGGGGATTTCATCCAAACGTATCCCATGCGTATGGGTGAATGCCGTGCGAAAGATGAATCATAAACGGACCGCATACACAGCGTGAACAGCTACAATGATTTCTATGCGAAGACAATTCAAGCACGGAAGCCGTACGAAGAAGAACCGTACCAAGTGAATCGGGCCTTACACGGTTCGTCAACGTACGGTTGTGGTTCGTTTGCGTTCCAGCAAAACGTCACTGTGCTCACAGTACACGTCTAGTGGCCGTCGGTCTCTTTCTCTTTCTAATGTTATTATATATTGACTCAATTTCTCTTAAAATTTTTTTTAATGCCCTTGATCAGTCTCGCATTCTCCTTCCCTTTGGGAAGTCATCTCTCTCTCTCTCTCTCTCTCTCTCTCTCTCTCTCTCTCTCTCTCTCTCTCTCTCTCTCTCTATTACTAATTATCGCTTCAACATTTTAACAGTCATTAAAACAATTAATTTATTCATTCTAATCTCACTAGTTTACTAAAGTTACCACCAATTTAACGTAGCCTACTTGTATATCAAATCCAAAGTGTAATAAATAACAGTTAATTATACCGACAAAAATGCCTACATAAATATATTACAACAACATCAGCAACTTAGTAATAATAATAATAATAATAATAATAATAATAATAATAATAATAATAATAATAATAATAATAACCTAAATTTGTTGCTCGGGCCAATGCAGTCCCATCTTGTTCGTAAGTACAACGCCGTTGATCCAGATTGCTTTCCTACGTATTATATTCTGTTCGTCAGATACTTGACTCCAAACGTATCCGAGATTTACGAATGAAAACTGTACCGAAAACGCATGATAAACGGAACGTAGAGTGTGAACAGCGTCATTGACTTTTACGTAAAAAATGTTTAGGCATGATGACGAACACAAGGTGAAAGAAGATTGTTTTCAGCAACCGGCTTTTAATGGCGTTGAGAATCATTCCTGGGTGAACCCACCCTTGAGCACGCAATGTAAAGTTGTCCGTGGGAAAAAGATGACGATCGCAAATCCATTACACAATACTTAACAGACTGTCCCTGTGCCTTGTTGGTCGTGACCGAGAACGCAAGTCTCACTGGGAATTGCAGCCTCATAGAGTTAAAAGGGGGATCCGTTGGAATGAGTGGTATCCGTGGGATAAAAACCGTTTCACCCTCTCCTTTTCCTGTTAAGATAGTTGCTTCAGTTACATTGCCCAACATTTTTTACATTTTATATCTCACCCCTTCTCACCCCCGCTTCCTATCGGGGTTGAACTTGGACTTAAAGGGCATCGTTAGCGCCACTATTCATCTCAGCGACCTCGAAAACTATGGATTAGACGCTGATATCTGTCGTTTTCGGTTATTTATACATGTCACCCCCTTCCCACCCCCACCCCCGTGGTGCCAGTGAAGTCTTACCCCAACAGTATTCTTTTCCAGATAGTAAGTCATAGGTATACCTAAATGAGATATGATAAACCTGTAAAGCGTATTTGGTTACCAAGTCTACAGGCAGAACCAGGCTCGTTTCAGGGAAGCCCTTCCCACCCCTACCCCTTTGGTGCCCTTTGGTGCTAGTGATGTCTTAACTCCACAGTATTCTTTTCCAGATAGTAATTCATATGTATATAAAGTTTGGTTGAAATTGCTCAATGCGTTTCAGAGTTATGGTGGAACACACACACACATACATCCATTTTATATATAAAGCAGAAGAATAATTATATATATATATATATATATATATATATATATATATATGTGTATATATATATATATATATATATATATATATATATATATATATATATATATATATATATATATATATATATATATATAATGTAAACACACACACGCACACTCACACGCATACATATACATATATATGTTGTGAAAGAGAAGAAAAGAGAAATAATTCATCTGCCCTAATGGAAACTGTACTTCCAAAGTTACCTACGGAAAGAAAAGCTAATCTTCCTCCTCTCTCCCTTTATGAGGAGGGCCTAGGGACGTTTCCAATAACCTCCGGATTTATTCTGAAATTCCCTACGAGTCTCCTTCGTCAGGAGAAGCCTAAAGACCTCCAGATAAATAAGGTTCCTAAGCGAAAGATGGATTACGGGGAGCGATGACTTGGCTCCCCATCTTATTTAAGGGTCTCCCCCTTTGAAGAAACCCTTTGAATAAAAGTAAAGTGCTGGTAGGGGAGAGACGGGTAAAGGAAGGAGGGGGAAGGTGGGAGGGTATGCACCTCCTCCCTGACGAGGGAGACGGGCATGGTCGTTTCATGAATGGATATTGTGTATGCCTTCATGAGATCAAGATGACGTTCACAGAAAAGAAATTGGTTCAGATGTAAACTGATCTCAAAATTGTCTTATTATTATTATTATTATTATTATTATTATTATTATTATTATTATTATTATTATTATTATTATTACAGATAAATACCTTTAAAGCCCATGAACATGCGAAGTAAGTTCCAGACAATAAATATGCTTGTGAATAATGATTAGAATAGCTCTCCTCCTGAATTTTGGAACATTAACCTCTCTCTCTCTCTCTCTCTCTCTCTCTCTCTCTCTCTCTCTCTCTCTCTCTCTCTCTCTCTCTCTCAGATCTGAAGGCTTCTACACATGTAAAACATAAGCATTGCAAAAGCATAAACATTATGCAAAATAGATACTTCTACTAATATTATTTCAGCAAGAGAACAAAAGAATTTCCAACATTTTTTATCAAGACTTCCAATGAATACTAGACATTTTACTGTCTCCTTCATCACCAACAAAACAGAGCATAACTTAAATATAATCGCATCACAGCTAGCAAGAATAATTAATTTAAATGAGCAAAATATTCTTCATTTAGATCTGTTCGTAAGAACGGAGGAGGGTTAAAGAGCGATACAAAAATGGATGAATGTAAAATATAAAGATTGCATACATAAAAATTAGAACACTTTATAAAACGAACTTTACGAAATATGTTTGGAAGTAGCATCAACCCACTTTTCTTCTTGAACCGAAGTAATTGTGCGGACACCCCTTGGAACTGGACTCAGCAAAGGTTAGGTAAGAGTCCTTTATTCTTCACACACCGTTGGACTGTGGAAGTTTCCCTGGGAATGTTGTGCAATTGAAACTTCAGAAGTTCAAGCGAAGGTGCTACGCATTGCTATTATTATTCAGTATATGAAACCTCTTCATCTGGAACAAGTACTACCCTAAAACAATCCTGCTTGTATTTTAATAATTTACTTACATTTTTAACTATTTTTTAAAATTTGTTAGTATATTTTTTTCTTTTCAATAACTGACCTGTACATTCTGTATTTCCTTTTACCTCCTATTCTTTCTTTCAAATGAGCACCATATTCTTTGGAAGCTTGAATTTCAAGTCAGTGGACCCTGTGGGCTTGTGCCATATGAATTGGGTTTATGTTCTGAATAATAATAATAATAATAATAATAATAATAATAATAATAATAATAATAATAATAATAATAATAATGTTGTTATTGCTGGTAAAATAAGCTGGCCCTGTGGTAGCATGGGGTCTTCTTGCCCGTCCTGACACAAGTGCAGTTTCAGCTACAGGAGAATAGGTTATGGTCGATGAATAGCGTGTCATTCAATTTAAACGAAAACATAAGAATGTGAGACACGATTCTGTGAAAAAGGCAAAATTTGCGAAGGTATCACCGAGTCCTCTCTACGGTTCTTTCCACAGGGTAATTTACGATGAAAATCTTACATTATACTTTTATTATTATTACTGTTATTCAGGAAATGAGCCTGACTCATACGGAACAAACCCACAGTGGCTACTGACTTGAATCCAGAGAATATGGTGCTCATTTGAAAGAAGTAACAAAAGTTAACAGGATATACAGAAAGAAGAGATCAGTTATTAGAAAAGGGGAAAAAAATAAATTCCCTAATCAATAAATAATTATATACAAGTGCAAGTACATTATGAAATACACGTAGAATGGATTTATCGAATGACATTATCAACCTAATCTGTGATTTACATAAGGAATCCATGTAAGGTTATTTTCAATGACAGGATACTGTCAAAAAATCGTAAGTCTAAGAACATTGTTGCAAAAGCATTTATTAATGGATTTTAAGGGGACTAAGTTCATAGCGTGAATAGATTATTGTAATATCTATTTTTATTCAGCTGTTACCGCACATAAAATGATGCTTTATAAGTCAGTGACAGAGATTTACAATTTACTTTTTTTTTAATTCAAACAAGTGCAAGAAATATTTCACAAGTAAAGATGAACAAAATCCGGGATACTTTCGGTCTACAAGCACAATATATTGTCTAAACAGTTCTGAAAAGCTTACTGTGATCTCTTCAGTGAGACCGCAGAGGCTCCCTGTTAATCTTTCAGCTTACAGAAATTGGGTAACAAAATCATCGTGTGTTTAATTACTAATTTTGTTCCACGTAATTTAAGGAGAGGTTAGAGTTAATAATAATAATAATAATAATAATAATAATAATAATAATAATAATAATAATAATAATAATAATAATAATAAATCAGTCCTGTATTATACCAAAATAATAACCAGAATAACAATAGATAAGGTATGCACTTACATAATACAGGAAAATCTAAAAGGAATAAAAGTAATATGTGTGTGTATACGCTATATATATATATATATATATATATATATATATATATATATATATATATATATATATGATATATATATATATATATATATATATATATATATATATATATATATATATATATATATATATATATATATATATATATATATATATATATGTGAGAGAGAGAGAGAGAGCAATTGTAAAGACCTCTTATTCAAAATTTTACATTTCGTTCGAGTTGACTATCTACTGTAATTTCAGAAAACGTAATATAAAGCCCTTTATGAGACGTCGTTTTATTTTACAACCGTTCGTAACGTGCATATATATATAACAAATAAAGAGCAATCAAACCTTCCGTGTTCGCGCGATAGTCTTCGCACAAGACCACATACGAGTGATCGAATTTCTATGATGAAAGTTCTGACGAAAACTTAAAATATCAACTCGCCCGAAGCTCTCTGTTAGATTTTTTTATCTCATTGATCGTAGAAATTTTTTTGTGAGATTTCTAATACGTGCGTTGATTTATTATGGAAGAGGTTTGCGTGGTGTCGGGTGTAATTTCTATATACAGAACATATTCAGGCTTTTATGGACGTGCCGAGTGCCACGGTATCAATTAGGATTGGATTTCGTGTTGTTTTTCTAGTAGGAATGGTTGTAATACTTTCGATTCTATATTTGGATACTAACACAGATACGCTCACCAGAACCCGAATCAAATATAAGAGGCCAATCAAGTGAATTTTTTATCTCTCGATTTCCTTGTGATACCGTTGCACTTAAAGCATTGATGTTCGGATCAGAACAAATAAGATACTTCTTTCACTCAGGGTTAGAATTTGGATCGGTGAAGGAGAGTTCAGAACTCGAACCACTGAACTACAATGTTCTGATTTCACTGTAAAACTAATCCAAAAATACAAGGAAACTGTTGCAGATCGAAATATTAACTTCGCTATGCCAAAATAAGGCAATGATCCAGATAAAGAATTTTTAACAAAACTAAACAAGAAGAGTTCAACACATACATTTCCTGGATAATTTACTTTCTATGAACGTTACTGACAGTGAGTCCTCATCCATTCTAGAATTGGACCAACAGTTACCAGGAATATTTCTACACGGTCATACAAGTGTACAGACAGCTCATGTCAAGATCCGACTATTACATGGCAAGATGGTTATCCCAGGTGAAAATCGCAGCAAAGTCCTTTCAGGTGGTTTGGTCGCGCAGAAAGAATGGAGGCTTATGGGACTGTGTTTACAATTGTTAGGGAGACCGAAAAGAAGGTGCCTGGGTGGGATGGAGGAGGAGTTGGGAAAAATTCATTACTATATCGGAAGCACGAGTGAAACGTAGAACAAGTTAAGCGTGTTGTGCGTGTGTGTGTGTGTGTGTGTGACGGGCATTCTGTGTAGGTATACAAATAAGCTGATGATGTGAAACTTTTCTTATCTGAAAGTTCTTCCTTGATATTCTAATGGGCACTCTATAGGAAGTTATTGGGCCAAAAATAAACCATTAGCAGTGA
The DNA here is from genome assembly GCA_039081455.1 of Macrobrachium rosenbergii. Lineage (NCBI taxonomy): Eukaryota > Metazoa > Arthropoda > Malacostraca > Decapoda > Palaemonidae > Macrobrachium > Macrobrachium rosenbergii. The sequence continues at coordinate 11,052,968 of JANJGK010000030.1, forward strand.
ATTTCCCTTATAAAAAAAGAATGATAAGTGCATGCACTCTGCCGAGGATTCGAACTCATGCCTTTCGTCATATATGGATGTATGCACACATAAATATATTCTTTTTTTTTGTCCCTACCTATATGTAGACATAGTGTAGATAAGCATTTACATTACATATTATAGAAAAACCTCCAAGAAAAAATATTATTACAATAATTTTATTTGTAATCACCTTTAATTACAATTTCGCGCCACATGAAGCCATATAGCTAGCATTTAAAAGCTTTAGACTTCACGAGGCTCATTCTTCCCCGCAAAGGTAGTCTCGCTTGCTATATTTTCTGTGTCGTACATAATAACGTTATCTCTGTGTCACCCTTTCTCCTCATAAATTCACGAATACATGTTTGTTTTTTTTCCTTTCCTTCCCCTTCTTCATCAACATATAAAAGCCCTTCTGAATATGGAATCTCAAATTTTGCAAACTAACCTGGTCAGTTTATGAGCATATCTTCTTTCTCTGCATCTTCTCCCACCTCTATGTGGGGTTGATGTTTCTGATAACTTTCCTCCACCTGGCTCGGTCAAACACATCGTCCTCTGACAATTGTATGTCTCTCAGATCTTCTCTAACTACATCCATCCACCTTCGCTTCGGTCTTCCTCTTGCTCTCCCACCAGGCACCTCCATCTGCATCACTCTCCTCCCTACATATGTCTCATCCTTTCTTATCACATGACCATACCACTTCAGTCTTCTTTGGTAGTTCTACGACTTTAGTGGTTTCTCTTATTCTTATCTCTGCCGCATCCAATTTTTTCTCTTGCACTCTTTTTACCGGCCATGTTTCTGCTCTATACATCAAAGCTGGTCTCATTACTGTCTTATACACTCTTCCTTTAACATTAATGTTGATTCTGCGGTCGCACAAGACATCTGACATCTTTCTCCATTTTTTCCATCCAGCCTGCACTCTGTGTATTATTTCTACATTCAAATTTCCATCATCAGCCACTGTTGAACCAAGATACTTAAATTTTTCTACTCGGTTCAACCTTGTCCCTTCCATACTAATCTCGGAGTCTTGATCTTCATTAAAATGTAGGTATTCAGTCTTCTTCCTATATTCAGTCTTCTTCCTACTGATCTTTAAACCTCTGTCCTCCAGTACCTTCCTCCATTGCTCTAGATTTGACTCCACTACTCCTATGTTGCATAACACGATGTCATCAGGAAACAACATGCACTAGGGGAATTGATCTCTTATTCCTTGAGATAGCACATCCATTATCAGGTCAAAAAGATATGGATTTAAAGCAGATCCCTGATGTAAACCAACTCTTATTGGTATCCATTCAGTTAACCCAACACTGCTTCTAATCTGCGTTTTTGCTCCTTCTTACATGTCTTGGACCAACCTCACATACTTCTCCGGTGTTCCCTTTACTTGCATGCACCTCCAAACCTCTTTGCGTGGTACTCTTTCGTATGCCTTTTCCAGATCTATTAATGCTATGTGCAGCCATTTCTGCTTTTCCCGGTGTTTTTCCATCATCTGTCGGGGGGCAAACACTGCATCTGTCGTTCCTCTTCCTGGCTTGAAACCAAACTGTTCTTCACCTACAGATGTTTCTTCTCTAATTCTTTGATCCATTATTCTTTCCCGGTTCCTCATTGCAGTGTAAAACTTCCAATGGAATTATTAAAATTTCGTTTTTTATAGAACTCAAAAAAAAGTCGACAAGTGAACACATTGAGTAATTTCATAGAATTTATCAAGATAAATTGCGTCAAGATCCTCTGGAATCTCCCTTACGTTTCTGTCGCGAGAAAGAGAAAAAACAACAAAAAAAGAACTGCTTCTTGCATAATGAAAGCAAGTGCCCGGTTCACTAAATGTTTCCAGATTTTGCTGCATTTCTCTCGACGATTCCCTCTGGCCCGAAAATGTTCAGGAAAGAACATTCCCTTTTCATACCATTTCATGAAATGTCCCCGTCCCCCTTTTTTTCGTCTCTTTTTGTTTTCGGGTTTTACATTGGATGTCTGACTCAACGCGTGAATTTCCTGCTCAGATCTACCGCCAAATACGTTTTTGTTTATGTATTTTCTACTGTGCCAATGTTCCGACATATCATGTTTGTTTGCTGCTATATTATCTCGTTCCTCTGGAGCACCATCTCGTATATTATCTAGAATGTAGACACATTAAAATACACACACAAATACACACACACACATATATTTATAAAGCTGGCGTATCCGGCGTTGCACTGTACAAACTCAAAGCGTAGAACACACCCAGACCGTAGAACCCAAAGCAAAGAGCACACCCAAAACGTAGAACACACCCGAATACTTATTTATCCCAACCTTCTATTAGACAGGAAAAGGAATCAAATCTATCTATAATGTAATATCAAAGAGTTTTTATTTTTAGATTTTTGAAAAATATAAATACAGTTTGCAAATTATAAAGTAAAATCTTTCACAAATTCATTATAATACTACTTTAACTTAAAACTTGATTGAAAACAACATTTTTAGTTTCACCATCAGGAGCAAGAATAAATAAATTCTTGGGCGAACCCACCCTTGAGCAAGTAAAATAAAGTTGTCCGTGGGAAAAACATGACGATCTCAAATCCATTCCACAGTACTTAATAGACTATCCCTGTGCCTTGTTGATTGTGATCGAGAATGCAAGTCTCACTGGAAATTGCAATCTCTTAGAGTTAAAGGGAGATCCGTGGAATGAGTGGTATCCGTGGGATAAAAACTGTTTCACCCTCTCCTTTCTAATTACATTGACCAACATTTTTGACAATTTATATTTCACCCCTTCTCACCTGCCCTTCCTATCGGGGCTGAACTTGGACTCAAAGGGCATCAAGAGTGTCACTATTCATCTCAGCGACCTCGAAAACTATGGAATAGACACTAATATCTGTCGTTTTCGGTTATATTTACATGTCACCCCCTTCCCACCCCCACCCCCACCCCCTTTGGTGTCAGTGATGTCTTACCTGCACAGTATTCTTTTCCAGATAGTAAGTCATATATATAACAAGTTTGGTTGAAATTGCTCAATGTGTTTCAGATATATATATATATATATATATATATATATATATATATATTATATATATATATATATATATATATATATATATATATATATATATATATATATATATATATATATATATATATATATGGATGTGTGTGTATATATGTAAGTTTGTATGTCCCAGCATAACTCTGAAACGCATTGAGCAATTTCAACCAAACTTGGTGTACATATGACTTACTATCTGGAAAATAATACTGTGGGGGTAAGACATCACTAGCACCAAAAGGCACAAAAGGGGGTGGGGTTGGGTGGGAAGGGCTTTCCTGAAACAGAGCTGGTTCTGCCTGTAGACTTACTAACTTAATAAACTCTACGGGTTTATCAAATCACGCCCAAACATTTCAATCACCTTTATAATTCATCGTCTCTTGCACTGATCCTTTATCATACACTCCTGTGCCACCAGTCGCCTTTAATTCTCGTTTTCTCTCTTTCAGGCTCTGGAATAGCAGTGCACAATAGCACTTGTATATGATCATGCCTTCAACTGAAATTATGAATTGTCAAAATAGGTCAGACCGGGGTAATCAAAGAATATTACTCACTATTTACGTGATGAATCCCGTTCCTCCATCCATCTACTCTATGTGACATTTTGATGAAATAATAAGCTTTCTTAAACATCAGCTGAGGGGTGATATTACATTTAGAAAATATCACATTTAATGATCATGAGAAAGGGGAATTCCCAACTACATTTACAGACTGTTGAAATGTTCAAAATAGGCTGCTATAGATATTCTGAGGAAGGGGACTAGGAAGTGCTTGAGGCTTTATCACATAAAGTGACAGGCGAAATAACCTGATGAAATAAATTTATGTAGCATTAGTTATTTCATCTTGTGCCTTGATATACAAAACTGGTGAAAAAATATCTTGGAAGTATATATGTATGTAACTACAAGAGTGACCAATATTCTTCAGTAATCTAGGTGGTGTCTGCAAAGTGTTTGCCTTCTGTTTATTAATTAAAAAAATTATGAAATGGCCCTTTCACTACGAAAGATCCTGGAGTTTTATATACGGACGGCATCTGGTTTGAATCTTAGGATACCCATCCAAGTACTGGCAAGACCTGATGCGATTTAGCTTCGCTGTGTTGGAGAATAGCAGTTCAGTCTACATCGATAGTAGCACCCATGCACACATACACAATATATATATATATATATATATATATATATATATATATATATATATTGTTACGTGTGAGAGTCTTGGTTGATCATGTATTATTCAATTTACGTAATTTTTACGGCCCTGCAAACCAAGATTACATGTAACCTGCCACTTGAAGCCAAAAGTTAACCTCAAAGACAGTCGTTAATTAGCCAAAGGTCGCCAGTTAAGGGTAATTAACCTTAACAAGAATATTTGAGATGAATTTGATTTTCACGCAACAGTTCTTCCAAACATTCGGACGCGAGGCATACAAAGCATCGAGACTTGACCTGATTTTGCTTACCCTAAATCCTAGGTATTTTACTGGAATAACGGGGTTGAAGCTAACAATATAATAATTTGGCTTAATCTAGACTTCGTAAACACATATACCCTAAGTGGTGGCTGAAGGAAGAAAACAAAGAAAAAATGTGAAATACAGAAAAGTACTAGTCAATCGACGAAGCTTCAACAAGAATCGGACTTACCGTGAATGTCGAGTCGCTGCGCAAACGAGGGACCTCAGGAGTCGTATTCTGGCAGTCTTCCCAATTCACTAATTAAGATAGACGTAGGAGTAAAAGTAATAAAGAACAAAGAATATCGTTCGGGCACGCACGCAGCGTCACCCTGGTTCAGTGACCGCGTGACTCTCTCTGACCGACCTCGCTTCGTTCCCGCCAGATGAGGCGGCTTCTTGACATACCGCCCCGGGCAATCCGACCTTTACAAAGGCATCGCCGAATGCATAGAATAAAGCTTAAGGGCCACCATAACTAGGGGTCATTGAGTGTAAACCCTCTCTGAGGCTTAGGTCCCTAATGCCCTAGCATATTTTGTTTATAAACTGTCCAGCCTATGCGGCACCATTTGTCTACTGCGGTGATTGTTATTTTGAATTGGCTAGCCTACCGGCGGGGCAGAGATGTTCTCTGTCGAGGTCAATCTGACTAATATTCCTACACCTAAATACATCGAGGGCAAACAGCAGTAATATTTATAAAAATATATATATATATATATATATATATATATATATATATATATATATATATATATATATATATATATATATATATATATATATATATGTGTGTGTGTGTATATATATATATATATATATATATATATATATATATATATATATATATATATATATATATATATATATATATATATATATAATAAGGTGTTATAATATATAAAACCATTCTACAAGTGTAATATTTATCTCTGTGAAAATTTTGATGTTTTGTTTGCAGATTCGTCATTTGCTGTGAGATATAATTTTAAAATGTCTTTTTCTTACAGATAAATTGTGTGTCATGTGATCTTAAAATGTCTTGATATGTTTTTTCCATTTGTTTAATATATTGTGCAGTATATTAAAATGTATACTTGGTGTTATGAACTCGAATTCTTAGCATGCTGTAGAGAGGGAGAGATATATTTTTGAACCATCATCGCTTACCCGCTTCCTGTATTTACACAAGTGTTTGGAGAAAGGCAAGGGCCTCTTTGGTTATCGTTGACAAGTTGACAGCTATCGGCAAATTGCTTGTTATATGTTTATTCTGTGTGCCTATTCTAAAATCATTGTCTTTCCCTATGCTTATTATTTTCCATGATCTTGAGTAGAAAGAATGAGGAACAGAGATAGTTGAAGTTGACATGCTGACAGTCGCCCAAGAATTGGTCCAAAATCGCTTCTCTTTGTTTGCTCAGGTGGTGTCAATCATTGATAAGAGCTCTGGCATATATCCTTCTGAGCCTTAGAATTCCCTGTATGTATACCATACATGTATAATTGTATGTATAATGTATGTACACTTTATGTATCATGTACTCTGGGAGGGCTTGAAGATAAAAGAGGAGTGCTGAATGAGAAACACTTAGTTAGCCAAAGGGGTTGCTGGCAATAGGATCTCTCTCTCTCTCTCTCTCTCTCTCTCTCTCTCTCTCTCTCTCTCTCTCTCTCTCTCTCAATTACTGTTATACTGGTTGCTCTCCTGTTTGTAAAAGTTTTGTTAAATTCACCCAAGAAGTATATACATTTTGTAAGAGTGATCTAAGGTAGTTATATTGTTCAAGCATTGTGGAAAGTGTATAATGGTGTACCACTTGTAAATGGTAATGTGATGTTTACTGGTTTTATATTATGTTAGGAGTTAAAGTGATGTTCTAGGTAAAAGAGAAATATTATTTTGATAAAAGGTGGATAATATCTCTTATAGTGAGCTCTAATGTGTCTTGCTGCTAATTATATATCATTGTGTATATCATTGTGACTTGGCAGTGTTATCTTTGAGGAAGTCTTAGAAAGACGTGAGTTTAGCCCTTTTTCTTAAAAATGGAAGTAATCTTTTGAAAGATTGATATAATCTTTAAACATATTTTTGTCTTAGTGAAATGGCTGTTGGTATATTTCCATTTTTGCATATTTCATTCTTATATGTCTTTGTTATCATATTACTCTAATTTTATAATTAGTGGATTACAAAGTTTTGTGCTGGTGATTACTTAGCATTTTGTTAGTGCATACTTATTATTGAGATTTCAGTGAGTACCTGTGTTGACTTCCATTTATTGATGTTTTAGTGAACACTTGTGTTGAGTTTAGTTAATCAGGTATATGTTTAAAACTTGAGTGAAAGTTAATGGTTTGAATCTTACTTAACCAAATTGCTTTCTTAATAAATTAAAGTTTTGTGAATTAATCTTGATTAAGAAATGCTTATATCTTACACTGTTGTCAGATAACAGTAAATCTTTCTGAGATTGTGAACTCTGCATATAACTTTTGACCTTAGAAATAAATTTGTGTGTTTAAAGTTTTAAAAGCACAGTGTTTCATTTTGACCACCAGTAATTAGAGAAATTAATGAATGTGTACAAGGTAAGTGATATATCCGTTTGTTCACCTGAGACTTATCTAGGTGAAATAGAACCAGGGAAACCGTTATAGTGTTTGTTGAAGTGATGCCCATTTTCCACTAGCCTGTTTATAGCTTGTTGTTGTTACCTCACCCATAACTTGATAAAGTTAGATTGATTTTCTCAAGTGATAAGTAAGTTTTATGGGATCACTGTACCTTAAGAGTATTCAGTCTTAATATTTTTGTTATGTTTCAAGTATCTGGTTGATGGTAAGGTAACTTTTTGGTCTTATTATTTGTGTAATAACCAGGTGCTTGATCACTTCGTGACAATATATAGATTATTTGTTTATATTTCAAGTACTTTTAATTCTTTTGCGGTTACTGTCAACAAGACTTACATAGGTTCAATGCAAGGTCATCATTTATTCAAAAGTAAACAAAAAAAGATGCAACTTTTTGGAATCTTAATTATTACCAGTAAATTATACCTTTTCCAACTGTAGGCTCTTTGGTATCTCATCATGGATACTGTTCGCTCATGCACCAACAATACTAACAAAAGCGCAAAAGGTTAATTGTAGAAATTTCATTTTCCAGGACATGTATATTGAGAGCATGTTACTGGGTAACGGCTTCTGAGTTCGAGGAAGAGTGAACATATATACTCGTATATATATATATATATATATATATATATATATATATATATATATATATATATATATATATATATATATATATATATATATAGAGTTGTACCATCTGGGCAAGGACACTGTGGGGGTAAGACATCACTGGCACCCAAGGGGGAGAAATGTAAAAATTACAGAAAACGACAGATATTAGTGTCTAATCCATAGTTTTCAAGGTCACAATGATGAATAGTGACACTCCCGATTCCCTTTAAGTCCAAGGTCAGTCCTGATAGGGAGGGGGGTGGGAAAGTTATTTTTACATGTCACTGGATGTAAAAATAATCGAAAACAACAGATATTAGTGTCTTATCCATAGTTTTTGAGGTCGCTGAGATTAATAGTGACTCTCCGTTGCCCTTCAAGTCCAAGTTTAGCCCTGGTAGGAAGGGTGTGAGAAGCAGGTGGGAAGGTGGTGGCATGTAAAAATAACTGAATCGACAGATATTAGTGTCTAATACATAGTTCTCGAGGTTGCTGTGAAGGATAGTGACACTCCTGATGCCCTTTAAGCCCAAGTTCACCCTTGATAGAAAAGAGGGGTGGGTGAGAAGGGGTTAAAAATAAAATGTCAAAATGACAGATATTAGTGTCAAATCAGTAGTTCTCAAGGCAGCTGAGATGAATAATGATGCTCCCGATGCCCTTTAAGTCCAAGGTCAGCCCCAATAGAGATGGGGGGTGAGAAGGGGTGAAATATAAAATGTCAAAAATGCTGGGCAATGTAACTGGAACTGAAGCATCTATCTAAACAGAAAAGGGAGAGTGTATGTGTGTGTGAGAGAGAGAGAGAGAGAGAGAGAGAGAGAGAGAGAGAGAGAGAGAGGAAGTGAGAGAGAGAGAGAGAGAGAGAGAGAGAGAGAGAGAGAGAGAGAGAGAGAGTAGAGATGGCATTGGCAGGAGAAAAAGAGAGAGAGAGTTTATCGGTTGTTATTTAGAGTTTTCCCAGGCAGCGCTGGGTTGGTCAGCTATCATCTATATAAAAATGTTTTTATGTATCTATGTTCCACCATAACTCTGAAATGCATTGAGCAATTTCAACCAAACATGGTATACATATGGCTTACTCTTGGGAAAAGAATATTGTGGGGATAAGATATCACTAGCACCAATGGGGCGGGGGGAAGGGTTTCCCCTGAAACGGAGCTGGTTCTCCCCGTGAAACGGGCCTGGTTATGCCTGTAGACTTAGTAACTTAACGAATTTATCATACCTAATTTCGGTATGCATATTATGACTTACTATCTGGAAAAGAATAGTGTGGGGGTAAGGCATCAAAGACACCAAAGGGGGTGGGGGTTGGGAAGGGGGTGACAGAGAGAGTGAGAGGGCGAGGAAGTGGGAGAGAGAGTAGAGCGGGTGTTAGGAAAAAGAAAGCGGGAAAGAGACAAGGAGGGTTGGAGAGAGAGAGAGAGAGAGAGAGAGAGAGAGAGAGAGAGAGAGAGAGAGGGAGTGAGAGTGAGAGGAAGTGAGAGAGTGACAGAGAGAGAGAATGAGAGGGAGAGGAAGTGAGAGAGAGAGTAGAGGAAGTGTTTGGGAGAAGAAAGAGGGAGGGAGACAGGGAGGGTTGGAGAGAGAAAGAGAGACCTTACCTTACCTTACAGGCCTTACAATTCGTTCGGGTTGCCCCAGGTCCCTCAGTGTGAGGCACCTCTGATGTCTACCAGAGAATTGCTAATGCATCTTCCGGTATATTTTGCATCTTCCAATCTTGGATGGTCTGGGATGCAGCTTAGATATTTGTCAAGCTTATTCTTAAACACATCTCCGCTCACTCCTGATATGTTCCTCAGATGAGCTGGTAACGTATTGAATAATCGCTGCATTATCAATGCTGGTGCTTTCCTTAGTTTTCCTGGTATAGTTTTGTGTACTATTAATCTACCTCTGCTTGCTCTTTCTGATATTTTTAGCTCCATGATGTTTTCGGTAATTCCTTCCATCAGTTTCCATGCCTATATTATCTTGTAGCGTTCTCTTCTTCTTTCGAGACTATATAATTTTAAGAATTGTAGTCTTTCCCAGTGATCAAGGTCCTTAACTTCTTCTATTCTAGCTGTAAAGGACCTTTGTACACTCTCTGTTTGTGCAATATCCTTTTGGTAGTGTGGATATCATATCATATTGCAATATTCAAGCGGACTACGTACATACGTTTTATAAAGCATAATCATGTGTTCGGCTTTTCTTGTTTTGAAGTGTCAAAACAACATTCCCATTTTTGCTTTGCATTTTGCCAATAGTATTGCTGTTTGATCATTGCATAACATATTCCTATTCAACATCACACCAAGGTCTTTAACTGCTTCCTTATTTGTGATTGTCTCGTTGTTAGGTCCCCTATATGCATATATCATTCCTTCTTTATCACCATAATTTATTGATTCAAATTTATCAGAGTTAAATACCATCCTATTTACCTCTGCCCATTCATATATTTTGTTTAGGTCTTTTTGTAGCGAGTTCCTATCTTCATCACAGGTAATTTCTCTACTTATTCTTAAGTCATCGGCGAAACTTCTCACTACCGAGTCCTTAACATTACTGTCTATGTCTGCAATCATAATAATAAACAGCAATGCAGCTAACACCGTACCTTGTGGCACACCAGATATTACCTTAGCTTCATCCGATTTCTCATTGTTTGCAATCACTATCTTTTTCTGTTTTGCAAATATTCTTTTATCCATCTTCCTGCTTTGTCCACAATATTATATTTTCTCATTTTTTTTCGCTAATATATTATGGTCTACCTTGTCAAAAGCTTTTGCGAAGTCTAGGAAAACCACATCTGTATATTTTTCGTTTAACATATTTTTATATATGTTTTCATAGTGGACTAACAATTGGCTTTGTGTACTTTTTCCGGATACAAAACCATGTTGTCCTATATTAAACAAGCTAATTTTCATTAAATGTTTCATTATATTTTTCTTCATTACCCTTTCATACACTTTCATAATATGTGATTT
>JANJGK010000030.1:11063887-11096387 GCA_039081455.1 Macrobrachium rosenbergii
ATAGTGACACTCCCAATGCCCTTTTAGTCCAAGTTTAGCCCCGATAGGGAGGTGGGGTGAGAAGGGATGAAATATAAAATGTCAAAAACAACACACATTAGTGTCTAATCCACAGTTTTTAGTGACACTCCCTATGCCTTTTAAATCCAAGTTCAGCCCCGATAGGAAGGGGGTGAGAAGAGGTTAAAAATAAAATGTCAAAAACGACAGATATTAGTGTCTAATCCATAGTTTTCGAGCTCAGTGAGATGAATAGTAGCACTCCTGATGCCCTTTAAGTCCAAGCTCAGCCCCGATAGAAAATGGGGGGGGTGAGAAGGGGTGAAGTATAAAATGTCAAAAATGCTGGGCAATGTAACTGAAGCAACTATCTTAACAGGTAAGGGAGAGTGTGAGAGAGAGAGTGAGAGGGAGAGGAAATGTGAGAGTAGAGGGGGTGTGTTGGGAGGAGACAGAAGGAAAGAGAGAGAGAGTGTTTATCGGTTGTCATTCAGAGTATTCCGGGGCAGCGCTGGGTTGGGCAGCTAGTATATATATGTATATATATATATATATATATATATATATATATATATATATATATATATATATATATATATATATATATGAATTTTTGTTACATGTGCCGAGACAAATATTAAGCTGCACATGTCATTTAATATCAAATTCACTATACCTCGGGAATAACATACACCCAAAGGGAATTATAAGTGATAAGCTTCTTTTTCAGTGGTAAAAACGTCATTGTGCCTCGCCTTTTCCCAGTCAGTCGGCAGTCCGAACCCCACTGGCGACTAAGCGCTTATCATTTATAATTCCTCTTCGGTATAAGTTATTCCCGAGGTATAGTGAACTGGATATTAAAAGATATAACAGTATATGTATATATATATATATATAAATATATATATATATATATAGTATATATATATATATATATATATATATATATAACTGTTTCCTTGAGATGGGATGGTTCCAAAGGAAACCGATAGAAAATGTATATATATATATATATATATATATATATATATATATATATATATATTATATATATATATATATATATAAATATAACTGTTTCCTTGAGATGGGATGGTTCCAAAGGAAACCGATAGAAATGTCACAGCACATTCATTCTTCAAGGAGCCCTAACTGATTTTTCTTTTCTCTCCCTACACAAACAGCTTCACCTACCTCTCCACCTTTATCTTGAAAGCACTAACATCCTTCCTGGATAGGAAAGGAATTTCTTTCAGTAAAAAATCTTTCATCTGGGCTCCTCCCATCCATTTAATGCTTTCTCTGTCCCCCATACCTTCAGCACCAACAAAAACTGTATCATTTGCAATACTATTCACCATCTGCATTCAAATGCTATATCTGACCCAAATCCCAAGAGGAAGTTGATTGAAATGCTGATGGCTATTTAGTAAGGTATGTCCCTAGAAAGGTCGTCAGGATCAGAACAAACGACCAGCCATGGTTTGATGATACTTGTAGACGGCTTACCATGACAAATAGGCCAAATTCAACACATGAAACGAAATCGTCATGTGAAAGCTATACCATTTTTAGAGTCTCGACATGCTTTGAACAGAATTTACCATATAGCTGAGAGAAATCACAACATTTCCATAAATAGGAAACTGGATGAAATTACTCTGCCTCATCTATGGTGGACCAAAATGGCATCTTCTATCCTTAGGTCAGAATCGTCTTCCATACTACTACTACTACCAGATTATGGTCGATTGGTTACCGGCCCTAAGGAAATGGCTGAACTGCTTCATCGACCTTTTGAAGCTAAGCAATCAGCTGAGGATGTCACTCTCCCTGATACTTGTTATCCTGAACCGATTCTTATAAAATTTGCATTTCGTTCTAGGGATGTTAGGAAAATTCTTGATAATACTGATAGCTTGGGTAAGTTAGATCCTGATGGTTTCTTCCCTTATTTTTAAGCCACTATACAAGTATTTGGAATACAAAGGGTTGTTAGCTAATAGTCAATATGCATCTAGGAGCAACTGGGTATCTGCGATTCTCTTTTAGATTTGACATGCCGTTTGCAAGAGTACCCTGAAAAGGGTTTTGAATGTTGAGTAATTCAAATAGATTTTAGTGCTCCTTTCGATTTAGTAAATTACAAGGCACTGATTTTTGAACTTAAGAATCTTGGAGTGGGCATGTTTTAGGAATACCTTACGATTTCCTTACAGGTAGGCAGCAGCGAGTTGCTATGGACTGGATCTTTAGTGAACCAAGACCTATTGTGTCTGGAATTCCACAGAGCAGTGTTCTTGGTCCACTGTTATTTTTAGTGTATGCAAGTGATATGGTTGTTGGCCTGGAAGACAAGGTTATTCAGTATGCCGATGATGCAACACTTGTAGGTGTAGTAAAGGCTCCACGTATGAGAAATGAAGCTGCCCTCAGCCTCAATCTGGAGAGGGAATGGTGTAGTCGGTGGGGTATGAGGGTGAACTCCAGTAAAACGAAAACACTATTGATTAGCAGATCTCGTACAGATTTCCCACCCCATCCTCCCCTTTAGGTGGATGGAACTTTGCTGAATGAGTCTGAAGCTTCAGCTATTATAGGTGTAACTTTTGGCTCACATCTAACTTTTGCGAAACATATAATGAAAGTTTCAGCAAATGCCGCACGAAAGTTAGGTATTGTTCGTAAGACCTTGTATATTTATAACAGTGATAAAATCAGTCCAACCTGTTTCAGGTCATTTGTACTTTTTTTCCTCGAATACTGTTCTCCGGTGTGGATGTCTGCTTCTGCCAGAGATTTATCTCTTTTAGATAGAGTGGTTCGTGGTGGTAGGTTTCTCTTTCCTAATAGTGGCAGTTATGACTAGGACCATCGACGGATGGTCTCTTGTTTGTCACTTTTTCATAAGTTGTACTTCAACTGAGATCTTTCACATTCACATTTGATCCCTGATCCCATTTATCTGCCGAGAGCAACTAAATCTGCTGAGGAGCAGCACCAATATGCAGCAAATGTGCCTCGCAGTCGAACTTCTCAGTTCCAGAGGTCCTTTATTCCTCACACCGTTGGACTGTGGAACACCATCCCAGACGATGTCGTGCAATTGGAGCTTCGGAAGTTCAAACGAAAATGCAGTGCATTACTACCCTAATATTATTCTTCTTGCATTTTAATACTTTTTTATCTATTTATCTATTTATTTATTTTTGATAAGTGGGATCTCTTCTTTCTGTATTTCACTTCCTCTTAATTCTTCCTTATGAACACCATATTCTTTGGAAGCTTGAATTTCAAGTCAGTGGCCCGTGTGGGCTTGTTCCATATGAATAGGTTTCATCTAATAAATAATAATAATAATAATAATAATAATAATAATAATAATAATAATAATAATAATAATAATAATAATAATAATAATAATATTAATAATAATAATAATAATAATAATATGCAGTAGATGTTCCACTCTGTCGAAGTTTTCAGTTCCAGAGGTCTTTTGTTCCTCACACTGTTGGACTGTGGAACAGTCTCCCTAAAGATGTTGTGCAGAACCTCAAATGTTCAAGCACAAATGCAATGCATTACAATTTTAAAACACTTCACCTTGTATTTTTCTAATTTATTTACATCTTGATATATTTATTTGTAAATCTATAAATTTAACTTTTTTCTTTTCTAGTCTGGAATTTCGTCATTGGCCCCTGTAGGCTTGTCCAGTATGAATAGGGGTTGTCTTCTGAATAATAATAATAATAATAATAATAATAATAATAATAATAATAATAATAATAATAATAATAATAATAATTCATACTAAAACAAACTAGCACCCACATCATTTCTCTTTCTGAATCCTTCAAAGAAACCTGAAGATATTACTTGTCTTTGTCAGAGAACCACTTTTTCACTAACCCAGACATTCACACATCTTGTTCTTATACCAGTCGTGTAGCACAAAAAGCAATTGTATCTTACCTTTGGTTTTGATTAGGGAGGAGATTCATACTGGTAATTATGAATCTCTCATATATAAGACTTGAAGGGGTTACATTGCGTTTCAATTTATTGCATTGAATGCATGCTGTGAGTCAGGTTTCAAATATATTATGAATATTATTGCCAGTGCTTACTTGCAACCTCACTAGTGCTCTTAATTCTTCTTCCGGTGTGTCCCACTGAAGTTCTTGACCTGTTCTCTCTCTCTCTCTCTCTCTCTCTCTCTCTCTCTCTCTCTCTCTCTCTCTCTCTCTCTCTCTCTCTCTCTCTCAAACTTTTCATGAACTCTGTGACCCTTCTCTTCATCACAGGTTTTCTCAACACATTTTTGAGCGAAAGTTTCGACAAGAGACTGAAAGGCGGATTGTACACCTTGTTTGTTCGGGTAGTGAGTGCAGGGAATCGGGGAAATTGCTTTACTGAAGATATTACTATCCGTTCAGCTATTAATATCCCCGATATGATGTTTTGTGTCTCCTCTCTCTCTGACCGCCACCTGAATAACCAATAGCATTGCAGCACACATACACACAATAAGACACGCACATATATACATATGTGTGTGTATGTATGTGTTTGTACATTTATATATATATATATATATATATATATATATATATATATATATATATATATATATGTATATATATATATATATATATATATATATATATATATATATATATATATATGTATGTATATATATATATATATATATATATATATATATGTATCTATATATATATATATAACATACATATATAAATATATATATGTATATATATATAGATATAAATATATATATATATATATATATATATATATATATATATATATATATATATATATATATGTATATGTATATATATGTGTGTATGTGTACTGTATATATACTGTATATATAATACACACACATACATGTACACAGACGAATACATTATTTCCATACAGCTTCACTGTCTAAAGTAATAATCGTAGCCGTGACTTGCAAGCATTTTCAGTACACCATCCAGCACAAACGCAGACACACGTTTAATAGTGGCTAGATTCAAAGACGAACCAAAAAAACGATGACTCTAAAGGAAGCAAAGAAGACCCAGTCTGGAAAGTATCCATGTGGATGCTGCGAGCGAAGTGTACTATAGGCGTGAATGCACTAGTGTAATTGATATTGTTGAAAGCTTTCACGTTCCGATTAAATTATCATCATTCTAGAAAAATAAAATCCTAATTTCTGTGTGTTTTTTTTTTACGTCTTTCGTCTTTCGTAACATTCAAATATTAGAAAAATACAAGATAATTGTCTGAAATATCCTTATACACTGACATTTACCATTTAAAAATGATAACCTTCTGAAACTTCAGAATATGCCACATGGTGGAGATAACTCACTGACGACGACCGTCTTCACGTTTATTCACATTTTAAAGGAATGTGAACTCTTCAATTAGTAGAAAAAGTATATGATGCCGGAAAAAGTAATAAAGTGCTGAAGTATTGTATCAACGCCATCTTCCGATATGGTCTTCAGTACTCTCCCATATTTAAAGTTCCAAGATTTATGGGTTTACTTTTCTCACTGACTGTTATGTTTATTTCCCAAATATTTTAGGCATGGATTAATCGACAGCCTAACATTTTTATAAACTGAAAGTTCTCTTTATTACTTCTTCCTCTCACATTCGTCACCTCGTACACTTCGCTCCTGTACTTTAAAATTTCATATTTCACCTTCTACATTTCCAAGTTTCTCGCATTGCTATCCTTTGTACTTTCCAACATGTCTTGGATTCAACC
This sequence comes from Macrobrachium rosenbergii, assembly GCA_039081455.1. Classification (NCBI taxonomy): domain Eukaryota; kingdom Metazoa; phylum Arthropoda; class Malacostraca; order Decapoda; family Palaemonidae; genus Macrobrachium; species Macrobrachium rosenbergii. The sequence continues at coordinate 11,069,688 of JANJGK010000030.1, forward strand.
TTTTATTCTTCCTAACATCTCTCAGATTCATCTCATATTCAGCATTTCATTCATTTTTACTCAGCTGAATATGTATCATTTCACCCTCACTCATATTCATAATATGCTTTATTTTAACCTCTCTAACATTCATTTTCTTTATTCTCACCATTCTCATATGCATCCTTTTAATTATCGTAACATTTCACATTAATCTTGATATACCTTTTTAATTCGTTCACTTACCAACATTTCATTTTCAGTGACCATAATAATTTTACAGTCAACCATTATTGTTAACCTTGTCTCACTTTTCTACCTCTTCCATTGTTTGAATGCTATGATATAGATTTCTTCTAACATCTGAGCCACTTTCATTTCAGCATGTCACATTTCTACCACACAAACTCGTCAGTCTCTCACATTCAACTTTCCACATGTCTGAAGAACTCGCATAACAGCGTAATTCACATTTCTACTCAATGGCCTCTTTTAACCTTTATTACATTCAACTTTCCAAAAATTGAGACCATAACCATAACATTTACCTACTTACCTGACAACCACTGAGGCATTCAACTCTTGACAAATCTAATGGTCTGAGATTTTAGTTCCAGAATATTTTGCATACTTACTGCGTCAACTCGATAAAGGTATGACATTCAACTTTTGACAAATTTAAACCTCTGATATTTCAGTATATTTCTCGTAATTGCCTCCCCATTGAAATAATCGCAGAATATTAAACATTCGACCAATTTTTAAAGCTCTCGTATTTTAGCATATGTAACATACCTCCTCAACTCGATAAAAGCTGTTACCTTTAACTTTCAAGAAATACCTCTCACATTTCGATAATACCATGGATTTGCCTTCTCTCAACTCGATATCCATTGAAGCGTTAGACTTTTAGCAAAATTTAAACCTGTCAAATTCCAATATCATTCGAGTATATTTACCTCCTGCACTGGATAACCGCTGACACATTCAACGCCCGACAAACTTAAATTAATCACATTCTAGTTTATTTCTTATATTTTTATCCTTAACTCGATAACTATTGAGACACTGAATTTTCGCCACATTTAAACCTCCCATAGTTCAGTATATTTCACATATGTATCTCCTAAACTGCTTACGCGTTTCTACCTCTTGCATTTAGCTATATTACACCCCTTAACTCGATAACTGTTCCTTTCGACAAATCTAACCTCTCATACTTCAGTATAATTCACGTATTTATCTCCTCAATTCAACAGCCGCAGAGACATTCGACTACAGACAAATGCCAACCTATCACATTTCATTACATTTTCAACAACTCAATAATAGCTGAAGCATCCATCTTTAGAAAAATTCAAACCTCTCACATTTTCGTATATTTATCTTCTCAACTTGATAACCGCTGACTCATTTACCTCTCTGTATATTCCATACATTTACCTCATTTACTTAGTTCCTCGTTGGACGGGTCGGTATAGTTTTCGGCTAGCTTTCTGCTGGGCCCGCGTTCGAGTCTCCGGCCGGCCAATGAAGAATTAGAGGAATTTATCTCTGGTGATATAAATTCATTTCTCGATATAATGAGGTTCGGATTCCACAATAAGCTGTAGCTCCCGTTGCTAGGTAATCAATTGGTTCTTAGCCACGTAAAATAAGACTAATCCTTCGGGCCAGCCCTAGGAGAGCTGTTAGTCAGCTCAGTGGTCTGCTTAAACTAAGGTATACTTAACCTCATTTACTCGATAATCACTGACTCTCAAATTTCAATAAATTCAATCCTTTCATTATATTTCATATATATACCTCCTTTACTCAACTACAGCTGAAACATCCGCTTCCCAACCAGTTTCATCTTCTCACATTCCAGTACACCTCTCATATGCAGTTTTCCTTCTCTCCCACCAAGATCGTTCATACTCTCCTTCATCGTCTTAACTTGGCTGCCATCACGCCCCACATTTCGGTCTCTCTCTCGAAAAAAGTACATTTTGTCTCCCGTGAACAACAGCCTACAAGCCGAGTTAATGACAGAATAATACATCCTATCTTCGTAATACACATGTAAGGTTCAACGTAGGATCGTAAATAATTGTTAGGTCCTTTTAAAAAAGATGAAAGGATATTACAGTAAGGAATCAAACTGTTCCTCATTTTTAATTCAGTGTGAATATGCACATTTTCTCGCCAAGTTAACTGTGAAAGTAAGGGTTGATGGTATTATGTGTTCATTATTTCAGATGGAATTACATGTATGTATATATATATATATATATATATATATATATATATATATATATATATATATATATATATATATATATATATATATATATATATATATATATATCACGTGTATACGCTCGGTCCTTCAGTATAAAAACCGCTTACGTTTTCAAAGTAATTTAACGGCAAACCATCAGCCTAGTTGTGGCCGAATGGAAAATAATCTCAGCTTCTCTGTGGTCAAATCCCATCTCCATTCTATCACGAAGATGAGATGAGCTCAGATTGCTCTCTGATCAACCTCTGCCGAGCGCCTATTTTAAAGTTCCCATCTCGAGAACTCCAACATTTTTGCTTCATTTTTCTTTTTTTTTACGATGGCCACATGAAAAATCTCCTTTATCAGAGGACACTGTAAACAGTGTCCAATGCTCAGCTACTTTCTGTTTCCGGACGGCCTACGAAATTTTGTTTCTTAAATATAATTCAGTTATGCCAAAGGTCTCTGATATGAAATATACCAAAGAATAAAAACATTATGAAATCCTTTCCTTACGAGAATTCACAACTTGGAATTTACGTAAAACCTCATCGTATTCCGTCTTGCAAAACGTAAAATTTACTTTTCACAATTTCGCTTTCATCTAACGATTATATTCAGCCTTAGTCCTCGAATACAAGAAATGAAACCCAATTTTTGTAATGTTTATAAAAAACTGATTAAAAGAAAACTAGCCATTTTTTCATTAACCATTCTCTCTTACAACAAATGATGACCTGCAAAATCTGTTATTACCGCCTCTTTCAGTTAAATATACTTCGTAATTTCCAGTGCTAAATGCGTTAAACCTTTTCCGAAATGTATAAAGATTAAGAGTCTGACAAAATAAAAAAGAAACTTCTGTAACTCAGCAGATTTCAAAAGCCAAGCAATTTTTTCAAAGACAGATTTTAAAGTCCATCGCCTGGCGAAGTCAGCTGAACCACTTCCTTTGCTTGCGACTGCCTTCATCCGAGTCCTCCAAAGGCAAGACCGATAATGTCCAACGATCAAGCGCCGACCCCTCTTGACGGAATACCTCCCCCAGTCATTTCCCCATTCCTTATCCTCTTCGGGTTCCTTCCTGCCCTTTATTTAAAAGTTTTCCTCAAAGGCGGAGTCCCTTAAATAAGATGGGGAGCTAAGTCATCGCCCCCCTTAATCCGTCTTTCGCATCGCAATCTTATCTATCCGAAGACAGACAAACTTTTCCTGACGAGAGAGACTGAAGGAACTCTGGACTAAATCCGGCAATTACCGAGAACCATCACTATCCCGCGTCCAGGATATTAAAGCCCTTCCTTTCTCATACCTCTCACTCCATCTGCCCAGCACGTTCGAGCCCTTCCTCTCCTCCTGCCCCCGCCCCCCGCCAACACATCTGAATTATAAACTCTTTTCACTAATCTACCGTTACCCATTCTTTCCCCATGACCAGACCATCTCAAGGCACTCTGATTTTTCTTATGCCACGTTTACTAAGTGAGCAGTGATTCATCTTAACAGCTTAATTTTTTCTTTTTCATAAATATTTAACTCCCACTTTTAACTTTTATGCAGGAGAAGTGGCTCAGCAATTCCTTCATACATTCCCAGTTGGTTTTCAAAACACATTTTCTTCCACATCTCTTGCATAAACCCTGCTCCCATCCTTGTTTCACTTATCAATGATTCACTCTTCTCTCATCCTGTCATAATCTATTATAGTTACCCAATGCACCTAAATAAATCAGCTGTCACCGTTTTGTCTCCAGTAATATCAAAATTAACTTTTTCATCATCTTAGTCCGCATTTACCCTTATAGCATTTCCCTTGCTCTAATTTTTTTTTCAAACTCAGTAGTTTCTGCAGTTTCTCTTCAATCTCCTCAATCATTAGTGCATATATCAGCTAATCCTAACTGAAATCTATGACTAATTTTCTTTGTAGTTACAGCTAGTGTCCTCTCTCAGACATATGTTAACTCCTTCCACAGGGTATTAACAGCCATAACTGTATAAAACCCATTTTTTTGGTCAAATTTTCACACTATATCAGTTACTCTGTGTCTCTAGATTCTACAGCAATCAATGTTTCTTAAAAAAAAAAAACTTTTATACGTTCTCAAATACTTATCTTCTATATTGTCTATCTCAAGCACCATATATTAAATCTATCATTCATTCTTTCTATGTCCATGCATGCCATGTAAAGCGTTTTTTCATAACTTTTATACTCCTCTTATAACTGCTTCATAAAAAAAATATTTGATTCAGACATCTTATTCCTTGAATAAACGCATACAATTCTTCCCCTATCAGTCCTTCTTCCATCTTTCTTACTTTCTTAACCAAAATCCAACCATACACCTGCTCTGGTATAGTATCATTATGCCTCTTGCATTTCTTACAGTCTCTTCTATCACTGTTGCCCTTATTCAAATTAAAAATCATTCCTTTCACCCATTCCATTGAGCCTTTCCCACATTCAGGCATACCTTACACATCCTGGATAGCCACTTATTCAAGGTTTCACCTCTGTAATATAGCACCTCACTTGTAATCTCATCAGCTCCCTCCTCAAAATCTCAGAATGTAAAAATATTCTACACCTACTGTTCTTACTTTAATTTAGCCCCAACTGTAGTCTCTTTTCCATTTCACAAACCTTAAAGATATTCACTCCAGTGATCCAACTCTGCTTTTATTAAAGACGTCATTTCCCCATTTGCATCTTTTATTATGAGGTCCATTTGTTCAAGAGCATTTCTCTCTGCATTTAACTCCCTGAAGAACACCGTTTTAGTCTCCCTGAAAAACTGGCTCACATTGTAACCCCACTACTTTATATTTCTTGCCTTCTATATATCTCTCACTTTTTCCTTGACTATCTTATCCTTCCTCTCGCATTTCTGTAGTTATTTTAAGATGTGCGTGAGTGTGCACTGTCGCTTACTAGAATCCCACCCACGTAAATAATCGACTTCAATGAGACTCCTTGATGACTTTTTACAGCCAAGTTAAAATAGTGCAAAAAGTTTCTTTCCTCATTTTCCCTCTCAGTATTGTATAGAAATGAATAATCAAATATATTAAAATTTCTTAAGGTAATCATACAACTCTAATTAAGTTTATTCCAGATCAAAAACAGCATAACGATGTTACTCAAAGGCTTTTATTTACAGTATAAGCATTTCTAAGTGAAATTGTAACTCCCGTTCTTTGGACAGCAGATATATGGAAGAATGTATATTTAATTATATTTTATGCCCTAAGGTTTCTACCAGCAAAACCCTTAATTATTAATCTCTCATTGCTTTTGAAGTTATCAAATCTCCCAGAAATGTTAAGAATGTCACATCATTAATAAGGGGGAGAGAGCAAAGATATTTTGCATTCAGATGCAAAATTAATCTTATTTTATGTTTTTGTGGTGTTGACTCTACAGCTATGGGTAGAAAAACAGTCAAAGCCTTTGTTCTTGTTTAATGAATAAACATCTAATATCGTCGACGTAATTGTCATCCTTCTAGTTTCTGATTAAGTAATAACGAACTAAAAATTTCTAAATAAAAATGACATGACACGGATATAAGCTGCATATTACTTAAATATCCTGAACAACAGATTATTATCATTATAATAAGGGCTTAGAATGATACTGTAACACCCAAGTGGCCTTTAAACAAGAACGTCTTAAATTCTATGAATTTTTGGTCATGTTATTCTATAAATAAATCTAATCCTTCGGGCCAACCCTAGGAGAGCTGTTAATCAGCTCAGTGGTCTGGTTAAACTAAGATATACTTTTTTTTGCATTAAAAAAATTGATTTCTTTTTTAATACATAAAGAGAAATTCTTTACATAGTATTTTCTATACCTGGAATGTTTTCATTGTTAACGATCCCTTGCGACCTAACACCTAACAAACTAATCATCAGCTATGTGATGTCAATGTCAGCAATCAAGTTTACTTTACTTGACAGTAACAAATCCGTGGACACTTCGCTGAAGAAAGATAGCTGGCCTTGTTACAACGTTACGTCCTGATAATAAATGTTCTGCATTTGACATAGTTAAGTCTCATGAATATGCGATTTGAAGATTAGCATTTACTGTACACTGAATGTGGTTTAACAAATGAAAATTGATGTGTTTAGCGTGTGTTGTGTGTGTATGTGTGCGCGCGTGCGCCAGCTTTATGTGAACCAATCTACTACAAAACAGACTTCTTACTCTTGAAAAGTTCCCATCTTTTCAAATATAAATGAATGTTAAGACGGTCGTCGTTAGTGGCTTATCTCCACCAAGTGATAAATTCTGAAGTTTCAGAAGGGTCTCATTTTCAAATGGTAAATATCAGAGCATAAGGATATTTTAGACAATTGTCTTGTAATTTTATAATATTTTAAAGTCACGAAAGACGAAAAGCTTAAAAATAAAAAAAATAGAAATAAGAACTTTATTGTTCTCGAATGATGATAATTTGATCGGAATGTGAAATTTTTAACAATATTAATCATACTAGTGTAATGAAGCCTACATCGCTCACAGCATCCACATGGACACTTTCCAGACTGGGTCTTCTTTGCCTCCTTTCGAGTCATCGTTTTTAGTTTTCTGAAGAGAAAACTATTGTGCCGGCTTTGTCTGTCCGTCCGCACTCTTTTCTGTCCGCACTTTTTCTCTCCGCCCTCAGATCTTAAAAACTACCTACGCTAGAGGGCTTAAATTTGGTATTTTGATCATCTACCCTCGAATCATCAAACATACCAAATTGCAGCCCTCTAGCCTCAGTCGTTTTGATTTTATTTAAGGTTAAAGTTATCCATAATTGTGCTTCTGGCAACGATATAGGCCCGGCCACCACCGGACCGAGGTTAAATTTCATGGGCCGCGGCTCATACAGCATTATACCGAGACCACCGAAAGATAGATCTATTTTCGGTGGCCTTGATTACATGATGTACAGAAAACTCGATTGCACCGAAGAAACCTCGGCGCATTTTTTAATTGCTTGGTTTGTCTTTCAGTCTAGCCAGTCTTAAACGTGTGTCTGTGCTTGTGCTGGTTCGTGTACTGAAAATGCTTGTAAGTCATGGCTACGATTATTACCTTCTGCAGTGAAGCTGTATCGAAATTACGTATTCGCCTGTGTGTTTATTTTTTCAGAATACCTCAAGAATAAACTATCTCTCTCTCTCTCTCTCTCTCTCTCTCTCTCTCTCTGTACATGTAAGTATATATATATGTTATATATATAACATATACATATACGTTATATATATATATATATATATATATATATATATATATATATATATATATATATATATATATATATATATGTTATGTATATAAAGAGATATATATAAAGAGATATATATATATATATATATATATATATATATAAATATATATATATATATATATATATATATATATATATATATATATATATATATATATATATATATATATATATATATACTGAGTGTGTGTCTTGTTGTGTGTATGCGTGCTGCAATGCTATTGGTTATTCAGGTCAGAGAGAGAGGAGACATAAAACATCATATCGGGGATATTAATGGCTAAACGGTTAGTAATATCTCCAGTAAAGCAATTTCCCTGATTCCAAGGCATTTGCTGCGCGCACTACCCGAACAAACAAGGTGTACAATCCGCCTTTCAGTCTCTCGTCGAAACTTTCGCTCAAAAATGTGTTGAGAAAACCTGTGATGAAGAGAAGGGTCACAGAGTTCATGAAAGTTTGAGAGAGAGAGAGAGAGAGAGAGAGAGAGAGAGAGAGAGAGAGAGAGAGAGAGAGAGAGAGAACAGGCCACGAACTTTCAGTGAGACACACTGGAAGAAGAATTAAAAGCACTAGTGAGGTTCCAAGTAAGCGTTAACATTAACATACATAACATATTTGAAACCTGACTCATGGCATGCATTCAACGCAATAAATGGAAACGCAATGTAATCCCTTCAAGTGTTACATATCAGCGATTCAGAGTTACCTGTATGCCCGTATGCATCCCCTCCTCCCCAACCAAAATCAAGGCAAGATATAATTGCTTTTTGTGCTACACGACTGGTATAAGAACAAGATGTGTGAATGTCTGGGTTAGTGTAAAAGTGGTTCTCAGACAAAGATATGTAATGTCTTCAGGTTTCTTTGACGGATTCAGAAAGAGAAATGATTTGGGTGCTAGTTTGTTTTGGGATGAATTATTATTATTATTATTATTATTATTATTATTATTATTATTATTATTATTATTATTCAGAAGGTAACCCCTATTCATATTGAACAAGCCTACAGGGGACAATGACGAAATTCCAGCTTCGAAAGAATATGGTGTTCGTTTGAATTAAATTACGGAATATAATATGAAATACAGAAAGAAGAGATCAACTATTAGAAAACAAAAAAAATGAAATTTATATATTTATAAATAAATATTTAAAGATGTAAATAAATCAGTAAAATGCTAGGTGAACTAGTTCAGAGTAGTAATACATTCCATCTGCGCTTGAACCTTTGAGGTTCTAATTGCGCATCCTTAAGGGGAACTGTTCCACAGTCCGACAGTGTGAGGAATAAGAGCCCTCTGAAACTAAAAAGTTCGACAGCACGGCACATTTGCTGCATATTGGTGCTGCTGTTCAGCAAATATGGTCGCTCTCGGCAGGGAAAGAGGACTAAGGATCAATTTTGATAGCGAAAGTTCTCTTTTAAGATAAAAATAATGAATTATTGACAAACAAGAGGTCAACCGTCAACGATCCAATTCATAACTGCTAGTGTCAGGAAACAGAAACCTACCACCACGAACTACTTTCTCTAAAAGAGATAAATCTTTGGCAGAAGCAGACATCCACACCTGGGAACAGTATCCTAGTAAAGGAAGGACAAATGACCTAAATCAGGTTGTGTTGGTTTTATCATTGCTATATATATGGGGTCTCACGTACAATACATAACTTCTGTGCTGCTTTTGCTGACGCTTTCATTAGATGTTTCCTAAAAGAAAGATGTGAGTCAGAAGTTACACCAGGTATAGTCAAGGGATCAGACTCACTCAGCAGAATCACATCCGCTTGGAGGGAAGGCTAGGGTGGAAAATCAGTACGAGATTCACAAATCAATAATGTTTTCGATTTATTAGGGTTAAGCCTCATATCCCGATGACTACACCATTCCCTAATCCGCTCCATATCACGACTGAGAGTAAGGACAGCTTCATTTATCATAAGTGGAGACTTTACTGCACCCACAAGTGTTGCATCATCGGCATACTGAACAACCATATCACTCGTATACACTAAAAATAACAGCAGACCAAGAACGCTACCTTGTGGAACACCAGACACGGTAGGTCTTGGTTCGCTAAAGATCACATCAACAGCAACTTGCTGCTGCCTACTTGTAAGGAAATCTTGAAGTGTTCCAAAAAATTACCGATTCCAAGATTCTGAAGCTTAAAAGTAAGTGCCTTGTAATTTACTAAATCGAAAGTAGCACTAAAATCCATTTGAATTACTCAACACTCAAAGCCCTCTTCAGGTACCCAGTTGCTCCTAGATGCTTATTGACTATTAGCTAACAATCCTTTGGATTACAAATTCTTGTATAGCGGCTTAAAAATAAAGGAAGAAACCATCAGGATCTACTTCACCCAAGCTATCAAGATTATCATAGATGAGGCAGAGTAATTTTTTCCAGTTTCTTATATAAGGAATTATTGTGATTTCTCTCAGCCACATAGTAAATTCTATTCAAAAAGCATGTCGAGACTTATTTAATGGTATAATTTTCACATAACCGATTCCGTTTCATGTGTTGAATTTGGCATATTTGTCATGGTAAGTCTTCTACATCAGACCATGGCTGGTCGTTTGTTCCGATCTTGACGACCTTTCTAGGGACACACCTTACTAAAATAGCCATCAGCATTTCAATCAACTTCCGTTTGGGATTTGGGTCAGATATAGCATTTGAATGCAGATCGTGAATAGTGTTGCAAATGATACAGTTTTTGTTGGTGCTGAAGGAAGGGGGGTTCGAACTATCGACAGGTTGGGAAACGAAGACGCACAGTCACGTTTTTACTGTCTCGGTGTATATGACAAAAATTTTTGTACATATATAAATTATATATATATACTGTACATATATAAATTATATATATATACTGTATATATGTATGTATATATATAAATATATATATATATTATATATATATATATATAGATATATATATATATATATATATATATATATATATATATATATATATATATATATATATATTGTATGTATTCTTATGTGTATGTGTGTTTGTTTGTATATGGATAGTGAGCCGGCGCACAGAGAACAAGAATCTTTGTTTCTGTATGTAAATATCAGTGACTTGTCTGTCAAAGCATAAGCCTCCTCCTCCCCCCATCCCCCCCAACCTGCTGTGCTTTTACTCATTCTCCTACTTGAAGAACGATGTTCTGAAGCAGTTTCCAATAACCGCCGGATTTAGTTGGGAATTCCGTCAGATTAGCCTCCATCAGGAAGTCTAAAGACCTTCAGATAAATGTAGATGCGAAGCAAGAGATGGATTCAGAGAAGCGATGATTCACTTCCCGTCTTACTTGAAAGAGACTCCTCCTTTCATGAAAACTTGTGAATAAAGGTAATGAGGGCGGAGCTATTTGTTTGATGGGGAGGTGGAGGGTATGCCCTGTCGGGGGGAGGGGGTTTTAGAGATCGTTTCGTTAATAGATATTATTGGTTTCTGCCCTCGGAAGACACGGATGAAGTTTAAATTGTAAAGAGGTGCCTTCATCAAGCAATGGTTTTTAAAATCTGAATTTGGAAAAAAGAGAATGACAACGAAATGGGTTCAGTGAAAAAAAATGAGAAATTTCTTGGTATTCGTTCTGTAAAGTCTTCAAATAATGTTTACCATGTCTTGAATGAAAGAATTGAGAAGTTGAAATGGGATGCAGAAAATTCTTCTTAATTTTTGCGAGTTGGTTGCCATAAGATTTTTCATTGTGTTCGAATTTCAGTAGATAGAAATATTAAATTCTTATCTCTGAATCTATGTTATGATAATCATATTCTGTTTATTTTAATATTTTTTTTACTGAAGAGGCCGAAACTGCTAGGCAACCCGATGCAAGGTCGGTTACAGGAAGTAGTGATGCACATGCCTCATGAAAATTGGCAGTTAAAGTAACTAATGAAATACAAATAAAGTAGGAAGTTCCATAGTCTAGAAGTGAATGGCATGCAAGCCAGACCAACCCTTTTGAATCTTCTTCTGGCGATTTCCACAGATCATCTGCGCGAATTGCAAAGCCTGACGTGTAGAGCCAGCGAAGTGCCGTCGGAGTGAAGTCGAGAGGATCTTGAGATCAGTGGATAAACCAATTCGGGGGACCTTTGCACTTTTTATTTATTTATTTATTTGTTCATTTATAGCCGTCGCTTGGTATTAGGGCCTGGTCTCTCTCTCTCTCTCTCTCTCTCTCTCTCTCTCTCTCTCTCTCTCTCTCTCTCTCTCTCTCTCTCTCTCTGTAACACACGCACACACACATAGACACGTATAACGTTTTCTCGATGTCCTTTATCCACGCATCTCTCTCTCTCTCTCTCTCTCTCTCTCTCTCTCTCTCTCTCTCTCTCTCTCTCTCTCTCTCTCTGGAGAAAAAACTTTTTACGACTAGGGTTTTGCGCTTTTGTTAATCTTGCTGAGGTAAGAAGAGCCTGCAGATGGATGGGTATAATTTATCGATAATAATTGAAATTTCAAAGCCTAGTGGCATCTTTTCGTCTACATTTGACTAAATATTGCCTTTTTATGGAAAAGTCTTTCATAGAAAGTCTTGATGAAAATAAACGAAAACAAGAGTTAAAATACTAGAAATAGAAACACACACATTAATATATACATAGATAGATTTATTGACAAATTATTACAATACTTTCAAAATTACAAAATAATCAAACTTGTAAAATATTTATATGTTACACAAGATAATTTTTTTTGGTCCAATTAATATAAAAAAATTCCACACAAAACGACTTTTTAAAACTGGGAAGCACTCCAGAAAATAACAAAATGAGTTATAAAGATGACAACATTCAGTTAATATTTAATAAACTGTACAGACACCTACATGTGAAGTCATGACAACAATGTAATAACAACAACCTCATCGTAATATTTGACATCTCCCTGATATTCTTGCATCATATTATGGATGATTTTACCTACCACATTAAAATCTGACACACACACACACACACACACACACACACACACACATATATATATATATATATATATATATATATATATATATATATATATATATATATATGTATATATATGCATGTATGTATATGTACACACAAATATTGAAGTTGCTTTGATTAATGATATCCGTAGTACAGATAGACTAAGGACTGAAAATACGAGAAATTTAGAGATACTAAGGCAACATTTTAAAACAAATAGCTTATGGACGAAAATATCGGTGCGAATCTTTTAAGGCGGTTCGGTCATGTGAGGAGATTAGAAGACAAGCGGTTAGTGAAGTAGGTGTATCACTCTGAAATATTTAAAGAAAAGGAGGAAATTTGTGTTGCGTTCAGAATGAGTAAAATCTTTTATGATGAACTATGTAAACGTGAGAGTGACTGGTTTATCATTAAAGTAGGTCTGAGATTAGGTTGTATAGTCGCCATGGCCATATAATATCATCATGAATGGCATAATATGATTGGCTGAAGTGTCTGAACGATAAGTGGAACAATGCATACTTGTATGAAGCAGCTGATGTTGAAGAGTTTTTCTGTTCAATGGGTTCTCAAAAGTTCATAAAAGTGAAGGGTTTGTGGAGCCTCTTTTGGCACAATTATCTGGGTTTTGATAGGAACCCCTTACCACTTCATGTCTCAAATAAAACCCCTCCCCCTTATACTCAACTACAGGCAAGCTATAAGGGTAATTGCCTTGTGCTCCAAATGAGAGGTTACCAAAACTAAGTGTTAGGGCTGACTTAATTGAAGTTAGCGATGAAATTTTCCGTCTAATGTCGACTCTCTCCTCAAACGACGCACAATTTAGATAATTTCTTCTTCTCTAACTAGAAATTTTCTTCGTCGGGCTGACTATTAGAGGCTTCTGGGCCTTATTCCGTGGCGGTAATGGAAGTGGGTGTGAAAACGGTTTGCTTAATTTCAAGTCTCGGTTTAACAGCCTGAAATGAGGAATGGCCTGAAAGTTTTCAAGGTCTCAGGAAAAATCAACATGCATATAGACACGCACATATGTGGCATACTTTAAACCAGAAAAATCTTACGATAGATGCAATATGGAATGGTAGGAGGACGTATGGAGTTGAAAGTTATTAAAAGATTTGTGTTGGAATATGTAGATGTGAGTGACTGGTTTGTCTTTAAAATGAGTCTGAGATAAGGTTGTATTTTGTCTCTATGGCTGTTTAACGTTGTCTTGAATGAAGTAATGTAATTGGTCAAAGCAAGGGCTACAGATGCACGTGGAAGGTTGCAGACTAGGAAAACTGTAATGAATAGACTTTATACTGCCAGAATTATGTATACATAATAGTGCTGGTTGGTGAATTGTGAAGAAAACTCTAGAGACCAATGAAAGAAGCTGAAAATGCTAATAAGGGGAAAAAGTTGAAAGTTAAAGTAAGTGCGAGGTGGAAGAATGAAAGTATTTGATTTATGCAGGTATTAGGGAGCAATTGTAATTCATGTTATAGTATGAGAAGAGTGAGTCACAGGAGAAAAAAGGAAGGTAAGACTTTCTGCAAATGACATTGAAGGGAGGAGAGTCTTTTGAACCCAAAGTTGGAACTTATTGAGCAACTCGACTTGTAGAAGTGAAGTGGAGATTCTGTACGGTAATTAATGAAGAAAAGGGGTTATTTCAATAGTATATGTGGAGTACAGTGATTGGAAAGGCTAAAAATTTGGAAATACTAAGGCTGAGTAACAAGTTTAATACAGGAGAAACTATGGGTCAGAAAGTGTAAAGGTGGTGTGGTCCAGTGGAGAAAATCCAGGTTGTAAAGAAGAAGGGTGGGGGGAAGACCGAGATAGGCTGAGTAAATAAAATGAAAGACTGGTATGAATGGAAGTTTATCAAAATCCATTGTGCTCTCATGGCTGAGCCCTTTATTACTCAAATGAACATGACAATAAACAAGTAAAAAATGCGCCCAAGTTTCTTCGGCGCAATCGAGTTTATCGTTCGGTGGTCTCGATATAATGCTGTATGAGCCGCGGCCCTTGAAACTTTAACCACAGCCTGGTGGTGGCCTGTCCTATATGTTGCCAGACGCACGATTATGGCTAATTTTAACCTTAAATAAAATAAAAACTATTGAGGATAGAGGGCTGCGATTTTGTTTGTTTGATGTTTGAAAAGTGGATGATCAACCTATCATTTTGCAGCCCTCTAGCCTCAGTAGTTTTTAAGACCTGAGGGCGGATAGAGAAAAGTGCGGACGGACAGACAAAGCCGGCACAATAGTTTTCTTTTACAGAAAACTAAAAGGGCCATCTAATTCTCTGTAGCCAGCCTTATCAGCTGTAATGGCTTTTCTTTTATATATACGTACGTATTTATGCGTTGTCTTTACTGTAAGATATTTTCAAGGAAATGCATATTACTAGAAAAAGCAGTAAAGTCGAAAGATTTTGACTTCCGTTGTCTCAGTGCTCGTTGCGATACATTCTTTTCATATACATACATATATGTAAATACGTATATATGCATATATATAGGTATGTATGTATGTGTAATATATATATATATATATATATATATATATATATATATATATATATATATATATATATATATATATATATATATATATATATACAGTATATATATGAGAAAGCTGAATAACTTAAACATACTAAGGAGTGCACACATATTGCAGTGTACCGTTCATTTTTTATATTTCTGTTCGTTCATTTCCCTGAGTGAAATTCAGTTTCTTTTATCTTGAGTTGCTTGATATTACTCGAAAGTATGTAGCAAAACGCATATTAAATATAGTTAACGGCTAATTAAACTGTATTTTTCTATTTGTATTTATTAAATATAGTTTTATATTTACGTACTGAGAAGTTAACGGCTAATTAAACTGTATTTTTCTATTGTCATTTCCTGCTCTATCTTATTATTATGTCGAAGATCATCAGGTCTCGGGAGATGAGCTGAACAGGAAAGTTAATTCTGAGGAGTCAGATCTCACCCCCTCAGACATTATTTCTTGAGTGGGTAATCCAGCTCTGTATTTTGTAGTTCGTCTATATTTTGAAGAAATGATGTTTAATTTGTCTTGAACACCGCATGTTATAGTTATGAATGAGTAACGCTGCATGAACAAGACACAAATTGTCTTTAATGTAAGATCATCTGTCTAAGGGACAAATACTCATTTATGTATAAATAACAATGACAAAAACATATTCGTTACCCCCATAGACACAAGAGCCCGCTTTTCATTATTAAATTCCACGACACACTTTTCGGTCCGCCTTCCCCCCCCCCAAAAAAAAAAAAAATTAATAATAATAATAATAATGTTAAAGCCAGCTTTGTAGTGTAAGCGCGCTGAACTGATCTGTTCGCCCTGTTTGCATTTCCTTGTATGAAAAACAAATATTTCTCCTTTAATTTGCAAAAAACAAAAGAAAAAAAATCATGATTATAAGCTCATGTGCAGTATACGTACATGTATGTAAACACATCTCAGACTGATATATAAACACATTTCAGGTTACACGTGCAGTGCAATAAGCAATGTGTTATAACACATATCAGCTTACACGTGCAGTGTAATAAGCAGTGTGTTATAACACATATCAGCTTACACGTGCAGTGTAATAAGCAGTGTGTTATAACACATATCAGCTTACACGTGCAGTATAACAAGCAGTGTGTTATAACACATGTCAGCTTACACGTGCAGTGTAACAAGCAGTGTGTTATAACACATGTCAGCTTACACGTGCAGTGTACTAAGCAGTGTGTTATAACATATACCAGCTTACACGTGCAGTGTAATAAGCATTGTGTTATAATACATATCATCTTACACGTGCAGTGTAATAAGCAGTGTGTTATAACATATATCAGCTTACACGTGCAGTGCAATAAGCAATGTGTTATAACACATATCGGCTTACACGTGCAGTGTAACAAGCAGTATGTTATAACACATGTCAGCTTACACGTGCAGTGTAATAAGCAGTGTGTTATATACCAGCTTACACGTGCAGTGTAATAAGCAGTGTGTTATAATACATATCAGCTTACACGTGCAGTGTAACAAGCAGTGTGTTATAACACATGTCAGCTTACACGTGCAGTGTAATAAGCAGTGTGTTATAACATATACCAGCTTACACGTGCAGTGTAATAAGCAGTGTGTTATAACATATGTCAGCTTACACGTGCAGTGTAATAAGCAGTGTGTTATAACATATGTCAGCTTACACGTGCAGTGTAATAAGCAGTGTGTTATAACACATATCAGCTTACACGTGCAGTGTATAAACAGTGATGCAGATGAGAGAGATAAAGAGAGAAAGAGACATCCAGGGGAGTGTGTTCAGTAAACCCCTTTTCTCGTCTTCATGACCTTCAGATGCTGCCGGTTTAAACTTCAGTCAGTTTAACCAAGAAATGTTATATATAGCTCATACGTCTGGAATTATTCATATGCACAATTTGTAATACCTAAATGAATTTATGTATGAATGCACAGAAGCGATTATAAGAAACTCATTGCGTAGCTATATACACGGTTTTCTGTTTTATTTTCAACGTGTCAAATAGAATGTTAAGCAACTATCCTTTTTATTATTTCCAGAAATACAAATCGTTGCGGTAATAATGGCAATGATGATAATAACTATAATAATTGCACTCATAAATACGATTTTTAGGTACAAATAGATGTTTGACTGATCTCTCTCTCTCTCTCTCTCTCTCTCTCTCTCTCTCTCTCTCTCTCTCTCTTCCTAATCTGTCTAGCCAATTCTCTCCCGTACTGTCTACCTTCTCAGCCTAATTCTCTCTCCCTCCCTCTCTCTCTCTCTCTCTCTCTCTCTCTCTCTCTCTCTCTCTCTCTCTCTCTCTCTCTCTCTCTCTCTCTCTCTCTCTCTCTCGTGTGCTCACACGCACGCACACATACACACTAAATACATTGATTTTCGTTTGTTAAACTACATTCAGTGTCCAGCTAATGCTAATCTTTGAAACACATTTTCATAGTAATTAACTGTATCAAATGCAGGACATATATTACCAGGACGAAATGTAATAACACAGCCTCAACTGTCTTTCTTTAAGAAAGTGTCCACGGATTTACTACTGGCAAGTGAAGTGTAACAAGTATTTTATAAACATTACAAAAAGGTGATTTCATTTCCTGTAATAGAGAACTGAGGCTTAAGATAATAATTAGATTAGTGCAAATGGAAAAGTGAAGAAGTTTTACACTTTGCAAGACGTAATACGATGAGGTTTTACATAAATTTCTGATTTGAATTATTGTAGGACAAGGTCTTGTGCTGTTTGGTAAATATTTAAAATGCTCTCAGTATTTTACATCGGAGATTCCGTGCCATATAATTGAATTATATACAGGCACCATTTTGCATCGCGTTAAGTAAACGAGAACAGGAAGAAGTAGTCGGGAATTGAACACTATTTGCAGTGTCCCCTGACAAAGGAGATTTTTCATGTAGGCCATCGTAAAAAAAGAAAAGTGAAGCAAAAATGTCAGAGTTCTCGGGATGGGAACTTTAAAATAGGCGCTCGGCCGAGGTTGATCAGAGAGCAATCTGAGCTCATCTCATCTTCGTGATGGAATGGAGATGGGATGTGAACATAGAGAAGCTGCGATTATTTTTCATTCCGCCACAACTAAGCTGATGGATTGCTATTAAATTGTTTTGAAAACACGCGCGGTTTTTATATTGAAGGCCCGAACGTATACACGCGATGTTTTATATATACATATATATATATATATATATATATATATATATATATATATATATATATTTATATATATATATACATATATATATATATATATATATATATATATATATATATATATATATATATATATATACATATATATATATACATATATATATATATATATATATATATATATATATATATATATATATATATATATATATATATATACATATATATATATACATATATATATATATATATATATATATATATATATATATATATATAATTTATATATGATTATTATCACTTTTGTACGTGATTCATTTATCACACATTACCACAGGTGAAAAATAAAAGAAGGGGTGTAGATCCTGACCGGTTTCGACTTTATTTCCAAGCCTTCGTCAGTGGCTTGGAAATAAAGTCGAAACCGATCAGGACCTACACCCCTTCTCTTATTTTTCACCTGTGGTAATGTGTGATATATATATATATATATATATATATATATATATATATATATATATATATATATATATATATATATATATATATGTGTGTGTGTGTGTGTGTGTGTGTGTGTGTGTGTGTGTGTGTGTGTGTGTGTGTATAGAATCTACTGGTCACTTTCACCAGATACATATGTAATTGCAATAGCCACAATGCCCTCTTAATTTCTCGAATTCTTCGCTCTTTTTTGGATATCCTTGTTACTACAAAGCCGTAAGATCCAAGCGCTAGAAATTGAAGAGACTGTGATGCCCGGTTGCGGGAAACGAACCCGTGTCACCATAATCACAAGGAGGTCAGGTCGGCAACGTTACCTCCTTGTGATTATGGTGACGCGGGTTCGTTTCCCGCGACCGGGCATTACAGTCTCTTTAATTTCTTGCGCTTGGATCTTACGGCTTTGTAGTGACAAGCATATCCAAAAAAACGCGAAGAATTCAAGAAGTTAAGAGGGCATTATGGCTATTACAATTACATATATATATATATATATACTCGTATATGTATATATGTGTGTGTTCATATATATGTGTATATGTACTGTATATGTTTATATATTATATATATATATATATGCGTGTATATATATAATTGTATATATATGTATATATAATATTATATATATACATTATATACATATACAGTAATTATGTATATATAATTTCCTTCGAAATAGGGAGTCTATACTGCCATCACCCCTGACTTTCACAGTTGACTTCCTGAGAAAATCTGAATTACTCATAGTGTATTAACAAGTAAAAAATGAACTTCGGTGCAATCAAGTTTTCTGTACAGCATATAATGCTGTATGAAACCTTTAGCCGCTGCCCATGAAACTTTCAGCCATAGCCCAGTGGTGGCCTGTGTTGTCGGCACCTATAGCGGTGCCAGACGCACGATCATGTCTAACTTTAACCTTAAATAAAATAAAAACTACTGAGGCTAGAGGGCTGCAATTTGGTATGTTTGATGATTGGAGGGTGCTTGATCAACATGCCAATTTGCAGCCCTCTAGCCTTAGTAGTTTTTAAGATATGAGGGCGGACAGGAAAAGTGCGAACGGACGAACAAATAGCCATCTCAATAGTTTTCTTTTACAGAAAACCAACAAGCAGAGTTAGTGCCAGAATAATTCATCCTATCCTCGTAATACACATGTAAGGTTCAATATAGCATCGTAAATCATTACGTCCTTTTAATAACGAAGATATGATGTTGAAGCAGAGAATCTATTCTCAGACTGTTCCTGGTTTTTAGTTTTCTGTAAAAGGGAACTATCGAGATGGCTATTTGTCTGTCTGTCCGCACTTTTTCTGTCTGCCCTCAGATCTTAAAAGCTACTGAGGCTAGAGGGCTGTAAATTGTTGTGTTGATTATCCACCCTCCAATCAATAAACATATCAAATTGCAGCCTTATAGCCTCAGCAGTTTTTTTTATTTTATTTAAGATTAAAGTTAGCCATGATCGTGTATCTGGCACTGCTATAGGTGCCAACAGTGTGCAAAAATGTTAGAAGTTTGAATTTTTCGAAAGTTGTTTTTGAGTTGTTGAAAATAGAATGAAATATGGTAGGTCGGTATTAGTCTACAGTTGAATGTCTTTGCGGTTGTTGAATTGAGGAGATAAACACGTGAAGGTTGAATTCGTCGCGTCAGTGGTTGAGTGATAGGGGGACGTATATGCAATAATTTTGAAATGAGGGAAGTTTCAATTTTTTTAAAGTTTAATGTTTTAACATTTATCGAGTTAAGGAGTGTAATATAGCGAAATGCCTAAAGCTGGAACGTGTAAAAAAAAAAGAAATTGAAAGTAAGCAGTTACTGGGTTTAGAGATAAATATGTGAAATATACTGAAATATGAGAGGTTTAAATGTGGCGAAAATTCAGTGTCTCAGTAATTATCGCGTTAAGGATAAAAATATATGAAATAAGCTAGAATGTGATTAATTAAATTTGTCGAACGTTGAATGTGTCAGCGGTAATCGAGTGGACGAGGTAATTAATGAGAAATATTGAAATTTGACAGTGTTGAAAATTTAACGCTTCAGTGGTTATCGAGTCGAGAGAAGTCGAATCTGTGGGACTATCGAAACGTGAGAGGCATTTTTGAAAGGTGAAGTGTCAACTTTTATCGAGTTCAGGAAGCATGTCAAATATACTAATGTAAGTGAGATTCAAATATATCAGAAGTTTAATATTCTGCAATCATTGCAATGGGGAGGTAGTTTAGTGAAATATACTGAAATATGAGACGTTTAAATTTGTCAAAAGTTGAATGTCATACCTTTATCGAGTTGACGCAGCAAGTATGCAAAACATACTGAGACTAAGATCGTCATACCTTTATCGAGTTGACGCAGCAAGTATGCAAAACATACAGAGACTAAGATCGTCATACCTTTATCGAGTTGACGCAGCAAGTATGCAAATCATGCTGGGACTAAGATCGTCATACCTTTATCGAGTTGACGCAGCAAGTATGCAAAACATACTGAGACTAAGATCGTCATACCTTTATCAAGCTGACGCAGCAAGTATGCAAGACATAGTGAGACTAAGATCGTCATACCTTTATCGAGCTGACGCAGCAAGTATGCAAAACATACTGAGACTAAGATCGTCATACCTTTATCGAGCTGACGCAGCAAGTATTCAAAACACACTGGGACTAAGATCTGAGAGCATTAGATATGTCAAAAGTTGAATGCCTCAGTGGTTGTCAGTTAAGTATGTAAATGTTATGGTAAAGGTTTCAGGTCGTGAAAAGTTGAATGTAAGAAATGTTAAAAGAGGTCATTAGGAAGAAATGTGAACTATACTGCTATGCGAGTTCTTTAGACGTGTGGAAAGTTGAACGCGAGATTGACGAGTTCATGTCGTAGAAATGTCAACTGTACCGCAGTGGAAGCGAAACAAGGTGAACAATAAGAGTTGACTGTAAAATCATGATCGGTATTAATATTGAAAGGTTGCAAAGTGAACGAATATCAAGAAAGGTATATCAAGATTATCTGACAGAGGAAAAACAAATTGACAACTATAAGTGTGAAATTTCAAGATGATTAAAAGGGTGAATGTAAGAATGGAGTGAGTAAAGGAGAAGGTTACATTAAATAAAATTATGAATATGAAAGTGGTTGAAATGATAACTGATAAGGTTGGTTAAAATGAATGAATGGTGAATGTAAGAGGTTGCAATGGATAAAAGTCCGAACTTGAGAGATTATAGGAAGAATAAAAGAACGAGTATAAGACAGGATGAAAGTGCAAAGGAAAGAGAGACTTGGAAATTTAGAATGTGAAGTATAGAATTTTAAAATATGGGACAGAGGTGTGTGAGAGACTTAATGAGAGGAATAGGTAATAAAGAGAAATTTAAATCTAGAAAACTGTTAAATTGCGACTAATTGTTGGAAAAGGAACAAAAGCCAGCTCTGTGTAAACCAAGCCAGTACCAACCAGCCCTCTTGAAAA
Source organism: Macrobrachium rosenbergii (assembly GCA_039081455.1). Lineage (NCBI taxonomy): Eukaryota > Metazoa > Arthropoda > Malacostraca > Decapoda > Palaemonidae > Macrobrachium > Macrobrachium rosenbergii. The sequence continues at coordinate 11,091,953 of JANJGK010000030.1, forward strand.
GTTCACATTCCTTTAAAATATGAATGAACGTGAAGACGGTCGTCGTCAGCAGGTTATCTTCACCAAGTGACATATTCTGAAGTTTCAGGAGGGTCTCATTTTTAAATGGTAAATGTCAGCGTATAAGGATATTTCAGACAGTGGTCTTTGTCTTTTTTCTAATATTTTAATGTCGCGAAAGACAGAATATGTAAACCAAAATAAAAACAGAAATGAGGGCTTTATTTTTCTCGAATGATGATAATTTAATCGGAATGTGGAAGCTGCCAACAATATTAATGGCATTAGTGTAATGATGCCTGCACTTCTCTCACAGCATCCACATGGACACTTTCCAGGCTGTACCTTCTTTGCTTCCAGTATTCGTTTCTTGGCTTTTCTTTCGTTCTAGCCAGTATTAAGCGCGTGTCTGCGCATGTGCTGGTAGTTGTATTGAAAGTACTCGGAAAACATGTTATGTTTATGACCTCCACCGCAGTAAGGTTTAAGGAAATTGTGTTTTCGTCTGTATATGTGTTTAAAAAAAAAATATCTTAAAATTGAGGAAGCAGAATTTAATAAAATTCACAGTCACACAGACATATAAATGTTTATATATATATATATATATATATATATATATATATATATATATATATATATATATATATATGTGTGTGTGTGTGTGTGCGTGTGTGTGTGTATGTGTATATATATATATATATATATATATATATATATATATATATATATATATATATATATATATATATATATATACGTATTATATATGTGTGTTTATTGGAATACCATGGTTCAGTCAGGAGGTAACCAGAAAGAAGGAAGTCAAAACATTATAACAAAGATGTTAATACTCTAATAGTTGGCAATATTTTCAGTAAAGCAATTTCCTTGATCCCACAGCTACACGCACTGCCAGATCAAACAAAATATACAAACCGCCTTTCAGTCTCTCGTTGAAACTTTCGCTCAAAAATGTATTGAGAAAACCCGTGATGAGGAGAAGGGTCACAGAGTTCAGAAAACTTTGACGGCGAGAGAGAGAGAGAGAGAGAGAGAGAGAGAGAGAGAGAGGGAGAGAGAGAGAGAGAAAACCTGTCACGAACTTTCAGCAAGAATCATCGAAAGCACTTTTTGTACTACATGTCAGTTATAGGAACATGCAGATATATGAGTGTCTGGGTTGGTGTAAAAGCGATTCTTAGACAAATATGTGTCATGTTTTGATGATTGTTTGAAGGATTCAAGACAAGAATAGTTGCGGGTGTAAGTTTCTGGGAGTCAGAATGCGGATCGTGAGTGCTGTTGTGGGGCTGATAATCGCAAATAATACTGTTTTATGTTGGTGCAGGAGGGAAGGGGGCTGAGAAAGTATTGGCTGGATGGGAAGAGGACGGATGAGAGACTATGGAACGAAATGCCCTTTACATCCAGGAAGAATGAGAGTGCTTGCAAGAAGATGGAGAGGTGAGTGACTCTATTTGAGCACTGAGAGAATGAGAGCGAAAAAAGCTGTTGAGTAAAGAATGAATATGCTGTGATAGATATTTCGGTTTCCTCCTATACCAGCCCCTTTTTGGGAAATGGTTATAATATATATATATATATATATATATATATATATATATATATATATATATATATATATATACAGTATATATATACATACAGTATATATACTGTATATATATATATATATACAGTATATATATACATACAGTATATATACTGTATATATATATATATATATATATATATATATATATATATATATATATATATATATATATATATATATATATATATATATATATATATATATATATATATATATATAGGGATCTTTCTTTTTTTGTTACTGACAAACATGTCACTGATATTTCTATTAAGAAACAAATTCTTCTTTATTCTCTATGCATCCTTCTACACACACACACACACACGTATATAAAATACGTATATATATACATATTTTATATACGTGTGTGTATATATATGTATATATATATATATATATATATATATATATATATATATATATATAATATATATATATATATATATATATATATATATATATATATATATATATAAGTTTGTGTGTGGGTGTGTGTGTGTGTGTAGAAGGATGCATAGAGAATGAAGAAGAATTTGTTTCTTAATAGAAATATCAGTGTCATGTTTGTCAGTAAAAAAAATAAAAGAAAGATCCCTCCTCCCTCCTCCTCTATTTTTACTCATTCTCCTACTTGAAGAAAGATGTTCTGAGGCTGTTTCCAATAACCGGCGGATTTAGTCGGAAATTCCGCCAGATTTGCCTCCATCAGGAAAAGTCTAAAGACCTTCAGATAAATAAAGATGCGAAGCGAGAGATGGATTAGGGGAAGCGATGACTCGGCTTCCCATCTTACTTAAAAGAGACTCCTCCTTTGATGAAAAACTTGTGAATAAAGGTAAAGAGGGCGGGGGCTACTTGTTGGGTGCAGTGCAGAGGTGGAGGGAATTTCCTGCCCGGGTGGCGGGGATGGGGGGGGAACAGATAGAGATCGTTTCCTTAGTAGATATTATTGGTTTCTTCCTTCCGAAGACACACACACATGCACACAGATTTGAAAGCGATGGTCTTTAAAACCTGAGCTGGAGAGAAAGAAATGGCTACAAAATGGGTTCAATAAAAAAAGGAATGAAAGTCTCTGTTCTGTGTATTCGTCAGAAAAGATTCACTACGTCTTGAATTACAGGATTGAAAAGTTGCAATGGAATGCAGAAAATGCTTCTTAAGCTTTTGTAAGTTTGTTGCCTTAGGACTTTTCAGTGTTCGTATTGTAATGCATAGGAATAATAAATTCTTTCTTTTGAATCTGTGTTATGATAATCGTCTTCTATTTATTACAATAGTCTTTTATTTATTGAAGAGACAGAATCTGTTTACCTACCCGAAGGATGGTCGGTTACAGAAGTAGTGCTGTACTTGCCTCGTGAAGGTAGGCAGTTAAAGAAACCAGTGAAATACAAATAAATTAGGAAGTTCCACAGTCTAAAAGTGAATGGCATGCAAGCCAGACCAATCCTTTTGAGTCTTCTGCGATTTCCACAGATCATTTATGTGATTGCAAAGCCTGACATGTAAGCCAGGGAAGTGCCGTCTGAGTGCAGTCGAGAGGATCTTGAGATCAGTGGATAAACTATTCTGGGTACCGTAGCAGTTTTTTATTTATTTATATATTTATATATAGCCGCTGCCTCGTATAGGGCACGGTCTCTCTCTCTCTCTCTCTCTCTCTCTCTCTCTCTCTCTCTCTCTCTCTCTCTCTCTCTCTCTCTATATATATATATATATATATATATAATATATATATATATATATATATATATACATATACACACACAATATATGTGTGTGTGTTTGTGTGTGTGTGAGGCTGTTGTGATTAATTATGTGCATAGTATAGGCCGACTAAGGGCCGAAAATATGATAAATTTGGAGATACGACGTCAATATTTTAACATAGTAGTGAATCTTTTAAGGCGGCTGGGGTATGTGGAGAGATTGGAAGACAAGCGGTTAGTCAAAAAGGTATCTCACTCTGAAGTATTTAGAGGAAAGGAGGAAACTTGTGATGAGATGAGAATGAGTAAAAACTTTCATGATGTTGTGAAATATGTAAACGTGAGAGTGACTGGTTTGTCATTAAAGTGGGTCTAAGATTAGGTTGTATAGTCGCCATGACCATATAATATCATCATGACTGGCACAATATGACTGGCTGAAGTGTATGAACGATAAGTGGAACACTGCATACTTGTATGAAGCCGCTGATGTTGAAGAGTTTTTCTGTTCAATGGATTCTCAAAAGTTCATAAAAGTGAAGGGTTTGTGGAGCCTCTTTTGGCACAATTATCTGGGTTTTGATAGGAACCCCTTACCACTTCACTGTCTCAAATAATACCCCTCCCCCAAAACTCAACTACAGGCAAGCTATATAAGGGTAATAATTGCCTTGTGCTCCAAATGAGAGGGTATCAGGGCTAAGTGTTAGGGCTGACTTAATTGAAGTTAGCGATGAAACTTTGCGTCTAATATCGACTAACTCCTTACACGGACGAACAATTTGGACAATTTCTTCTTCTCTGACTAGAAATTTTCTTCGTCGGGCTGACTATTAGAGGCTTCTGGGCCTTATTCCGTGGCAGTAATGGAAGCGGGTGTGAAAACGGTTTGCTTAATTTCAAGTCTCGGTTTAACAACCTGAAGTGAGGAATGGCCTGAAAGTTTTCAAGGTCTCAGGAAAAATCAAAATGCATATATACAGTCATACGTGGCATACTTTAAACTAGAAAAATCTTTGGGTAGAATTAATAGAGGTGCAATATGGAAAAGATTGATGACATATGGAGTTGAGAGAGGCTGAAGGTTTCTGTGATATGTTGGAAT
>JANJGK010000030.1:11101387-11133887 GCA_039081455.1 Macrobrachium rosenbergii
AACCTCGACCTGCAGGACGGTCTCCTCCTCGACCTGCAGCGGCCAACGGGTAAACATGACCTGTTGCTGTCGAGTCCTTAACTGCCAGCCTCATCGATCCCCTCCTTGACCTGCAGCGGCCAACAGGTAGCCAAAACCCGACAAAACAAAAACACAGAAGGGCAGGTAAAACAAACAAACAAACAAGCCACACAAGGCTGCTACAAGATTAAACAACAGAAATACCCCAATACCTTACAGTCATGCATACGGAAGTATTCTTATGCACAGCTTTTAATACATGCACGAATATATATATATATATATATATATATATATATATATATATATATATATATATATATATATATATATATATATATATATATATATATATATATATAAAGTCTGCTAAGTAAAGGACCTAGCGTCGAAAGGCCTCGCAGCACTCCAGTGTTTCCGTTTCCTTCGTGGATTTTATCTTTATTTATATATTCATCACGTTCCATAATTTCGTAATTCAGTTATATATATATATATATATATATATATATATATATATATATATATATATATATATATATATATATATATATATATATATATATAATGACAAATAAACACTTGAGCCATACACTTAATCATCAACATCAACAATATATACATATATATATATATATATATATATATATATATATATATATATATATATATATATATATATATATATATATATATATATATATATACTGAGGTTATCATAATAAAGTCTTTGCTTAATTATATAGAGGGTTTTCAATTTCATTTTTAACGGGGCAAATAAAATACACAATCTAGGTAGAAATAATAATGATTGAGACAATAATTGCAGTGGTAATAATAATAATTATACGCACAAGTACACTTTTTATGTAGATGTGTCCTGATTCCCCCACTCTCTCTCTCTCTTGTCAGCCCTCCTTCTTCCTCTGCAAGCCATCTCACCCTAATTCTCTTTTTCTCTCTTACTCTGTTCTGCCTTCTTAGCGGTTCTCTCTCTCTCTCTCTCTCTCTCTCTCTCTCTCTCTCTCTCTCTCTCTCTCTCTCTCTCTCTCTCAGTACTCGACCTAGTGGTCATAAATCTCCCTCCCTCTCCCCAACCCTCATTCAGGCAAGAATGAATTTTGAATTTCCTCATCAGCGAAGAAGACCAATTTCCAATATTTCATTACAACGATTTTACATCATGCGTCATCAGCTAAATAATGAAACCGCTTGATTTAAAGGAGCGCTGTGAAATAGTGCAGAATCCTCATCCTACTCTCGCTGCGTTGCTCAGTGGACCCGTTGTCTATAACTTTTCATTTAGTTTTGGTTTTGGTGACGAATGAATCATTGGTTTTCAATTTTGCATTGCTTCCATTCAAGTTATAATGAAACGGATTGGGACATAAATTAAATCATTTAGAATATTTTTTGGCATTTTTCCTATTCACTTTTTTTCTGTAATTCGCCTAAGTTGCAAACAATTTAAATGAATCTGTAATTGGCTATAAAAGGAATCGCATTTAAAAGCGAGGGTCAATGTCATACTCCATTCTCTCCTTCCTTGTGATTCCAGGCTCGGAGATTCTTCACAAACTTCCATGTTTCCTCTGGTCACATGGCCTTCCCTGAGTAAGAGCCATTTTTAGTTTTCTGTAAAAGAAAATAATGAGATGGCTATTTGTTTGTCCGTCCTCACTTTTTCCGTCTACCCTCAGATCTTAAAAATTACCGAGGCTAGAGGGCTGCAAATTGGTATGTTAATCAATCAACCTGCAATCATCAAACATACCAATTTGCAGCCCCCTAGCCTCAGTAGTTTTTATTTTATTTAAGGTTAAAGTTAGCCATGATCGTGCTTCTGGCACCGCTATAAGTGCCAACAACACAGGCCACCACCGGACCGTGGCTAAAAGTTTCTTGGGGCGCGGCTGTGAGTTTTATGGGCCATGGCTGAGAGTTTCATACAGCATTATATGGTGTACAGAATACTCGATTGCGCCGAAAATACTTCGGCGCATTTTTTACTTGTTTTGTTCAGGGATGGGTTCAGTCACATGCGCCAGTGATTGTGGACAAGTACAAGTACTTAACAATGTACTCAAGTACAAGTACAAGTACTTTTCAGCAGGTATCTAATATTCATATACACATGGTTATTTCAAATTCAGTAGCAAATATCTGATGGAAAAGCATGCATTGGTAATACATTACAGTGATCTTACCGAAACGAATGTAGCTCTGCATTTCAGTAGTATCTGTGTAATTCTCTTTTAGATAGTGATAGTGAGCCTGTATTTAAATATCTGAATCTATACATATAAATCTCTCTCTCTCTCTCTCTCTCTCTCTCTCTCTCTCTCTCTCTCTCTCTCTCTCTCTCTCTCTCTCTCTCTCTATATATATATATATATATATATATATATATATATATATATATATATATATAAATTATATTATATATATATATATATGTGTGTATGTATGTGTGTGCATATATATATAAATATATATATATGTATATATATATATATATATATATATATATATATATATATATATATATATAAATTAAATTTATCACATCACCATGATTCATATACAAGCATTAACTGCAAACGATCTCTAATATCCAATTCGCTCTACCTAGGGAGTAATGTATTTTCATATATGTTACCCGAAGGGGAATTTTTAGTTGATAATAAGTGGGCTCGAACCACGGAAGACAAGAACTCAGGACTACAGTGACGCACGTTAAACCACACAGCAATCAAGTGTAAATTGACACCGATTCCCACCTACAAATCACAGTCGAACTCAGGGGTAACCTATAGAAAATATATTACTTCTGAGGCAGAGCGAATTGGATATTAGAGGACGTTTGTACCTTAATGCTTGTATATGAATCACGGTGATGTGATAAAATTCATTCATAATATGGCTGCGTGCAACAAACTCACTACATGGTTAACATGGCAGAGGTGGGTTGATATCGATTCTAATTACAAATACCTGAGTTCGGCAGTGATTTGTAGGTGGGAGTCGGTATCAACTTATACCTCACTTGATGGCCATGTGGTTTAATGCACGTCACTGTAGTCCTGATTTCATGTCTTCCGTGGTTGGAGCCCACGAGACGACGACCTTATTATCAACTAAAAATTCCCCTTTGGGTAACATATATGAAAGCATATTATTTCTGAGGTAGAGCGAATTGAATATTAAAGGATGTTTGTAGCTTAATGCTTGTATATGAATCACAGTGATGTGATAAAATTCATTCATAATATGGTTGTGTGCGACAAGCACACTACATGGTTAACATGGCAGAGGTGGGTTGATATTAATTCTAATTACAAATACCTGAGTTCGACAGTGATTTTTAGGTGGGAGTTGGTATCAACTTATACCTCACTTGATGGCCATGTGGTTTAATGTGCATCACTGTAGTCCTGAGTTTTTGTCTTCCGTGGTTGGAGCCCACGAGACGATGAACTTATTATCAACTAAAAATTCCCCTTTGCGTAACATATGTGAAAATATATTATTTCTGGGGTAGAGCAAATTGGATATTAAAAAACGTACACACACACACACACACACACACACACACACACACACACACACACAAATATATATATATATATATATATATATATATATATATATATATATATATATATATATATATATATATATATATATATATATATATATATATATAAAGTAAATGAAGGCGGGAAGGAACTCACAGGAATTTGACATTTTGACAGTTTATTCGAACGTTTCGCAAAACGTTATTGCATCCTCAGTGAATTCTACAATAGATATAAGTAAAAAGTTCTGAAAACTTTTAAAAATTCTAAAATTAAAATTAATAGTTATCTATAAGTCAATCTAACAGGAAATTATACTTAAAACACACAATAAGTTACATTAAAACATACGATTAGTTACATTAAAAAACTCTTACAATAAAATTGGATATAATTCACAATTAAGCAAGATTTATTCACAAGGTTTCCATTAAAGAAATTAAATAAATAAATAAATAAATAAAGGAAGAGAGGAACTAGCCTGCCAGAACAAAGCCTAGAGTAAAACTAAAGCAGAAATGAAAAGTAAACAACAAGAAGCGTTAAGAATAACAACAAAGTCAAAATAAAAAAAGTTGACAGCTAACGACTGAACAAGATGTTTTATTTTCATCGTCTCTAAAATAAATAATTCTTTAGAGTTGTTGACCTGTCCAATTATAGAGAAACATTTGTATTCAATGATCGTTTTATATTTTTAGGAATGATTTCTTATATTAGATGCATCTGGGTTGGACAGGCGATCTCCGTGGATCCCACATATTTTCTCATATCACATCTGGGACAAGTATACGTATAGACCACATTAGACGTCATCAAGACAGAGTCGGTCTTTTGCTCTGAAATCGGACGCAATTGTCAGCTGATTTTTCGGAATCAAATTTACATCAAGGGCATGGAAATGTTCATTGATTATTTTAGTAAAGTCTGCACAGAAGTTGTCAGTGTTTATATAAGGAAAAGATGCGTAGAATTTTTTCTTTGGAAAATTCAGATACGAAGTGCTGTTAGAGAACTTTTTACCGAATAATTTCTGGCATGACCTTGTCAATGATCTTGGTAGGGAAACAGTTATCATTAAATATTTGTAGAGGAAGGTAATTTCATTGTGAAATAGTTACAAGTCTGAAGTGAGTAATAGTGCCCGCTGGATAAGGGTAAACATAAAATATAACTTAAAGCTATCAAAACAAAAACTATAAAAATTGGAGCCCAAACCTGTAAACGTTTTCTTCCTGAAAAATAATGGTGTTAAAAAAGGTCATTATCCCTAGGTACCAAAACGTCTAAAAACGGTAAACGGCATTCTTCCTCCTTTTCAATAGAAAACGTGATATTAGGGTGGCGTGAGCTGGCCAATTCAAGGAAAGAATCAGAGTGGAACTCACGCCTGAAAAGGGCAAACTGTCGTCCACGTATCGAGCATATAATAAAGGGCAGAAGGATAACGGACAGTCATCAAGCATGGATACATCCAGGGAGCGCGTAAAGTAAATATTAGAGAATGTTGCGCCAAGAGGGGAACCAATGGACATTCCTTCCACCAGCCTATATAATTTCCCGTTAGAAACAAAAGCCGTGCCCAGCAAGGCAATTCTAAAAAGGTTTTAAAAGCAGTACGGTTGAAATTACAAAATTTAGAGTCGGGCTCAGGAAATTACTTATTTAAAATAATATTAATAGTTTCTTTAACAGGCACGTTAGTGAATAGGGACCCAACATCAAGGCTGGCCATAAATAAGTCAGGGTCTTGCGGTAATATTAAATCTTTAAGTTTGTAAGAGTTTGATAGAGCGTAGTTGTTCCTAGTGAGGGTTTCCAGTAATGGGTAAAAGTACTTAGCTAATTTGTAATTAGGAGTTTTGTATGAAGCCAAGATAGAGCGAAGGGGAATACTGGGCTTAAGAATTTTTGGAAGCCCGTAAAGAATACCATAGGACGACCCAGTGCAAAAAAGCTCTTCTTAAGTGTCTTCGTTGATGACACGCTCGTTCTTTAGAGTACGAAGAAACCTGTTTATCTTATCCTCAGTCTTGAAGGATATTCTGGTAATCTTGAGTACCAATCTCCTGAAATTAAGTATGGTCATTCGATATATCCTCCATTTTATTAACATAGTCTTGTTTATTGAGGATAACAATTCCTCTTCCCATATCTGGCCTCACAATAAAATGATCTTCTCTTTTTGAGAGGGTTTTTAAGAGATCAAAATCAGATTTATTAAAAAAAGGTGCCCATTGTGTTCTGAGTTTTAGGAAAGCATTCTGTGACCAGCATGCTAACTCATTTTGTAAGCGGCTGAGATTGGCGCCCAATGAAGATTTTTTAAGCGCTGAAAAATACTCTCAAGGGGGAGAAAAAACTGACAATAGTTAGGTTTGTAATTTGGGAGACAGAAATCCAACCCAAGGGACAGGGGAAACTCTTCACGTTTGGAAAGCACGTAATTGGAAAAGTTAAAAACAGTCTTACGCTCTGCACAGAACTTGGGTAAAATAATACTTAAATTAGACAGTTTCTTGTGGTGTCTGCTTTGCGTTTCGGTAATAAAAATCTTGAACACCCTTGTTAAAAAGTACATCAGCGCGCAAGGCAGTAAGAGTATTAATGTACTCATCACACACTTTCTGTTTACAAATAATTTCATAGGAAATAGATGTTGAGTGGCATCCTTATAAAGCTGAGAATGATATAAAGACGACCTGTACACTTTAAACTTTACAAAATTGGGAACAATGTTATTGTTTAGACAGTATTGCAAAAACTCAAGATAAAACTTTGCTTTTTCCTTTTTTCTGTAAAACTTCTCCAACTTCCGACACTTTGCAAGTAAAGAAAAGCCGTACCGTGTCTTACTAATTGATGGGAGTGTGCAAGTCCTCTAGTTCGTAGGCGAATTAAAAACAAGAAAGCAAAAAACCAGCAGCTCAGCTTCATAATCCAATGAAGAGTAGAATTCTGAAGAAGGCACTTATATAGCCTAAATTAGCAGGAGGTCACTGTCTTTTTTTCTCTGTCTCTCTCCTAACTTCCCGACTAGTTTGAATGTCTCCTGTCAATGCTTGCAGGTCGATTCCTTTGATAAACTGGGTATTCGTGTTTTCCAACTGTTCCGTTTTCTCATACAAAGCTGATATTTCCCACCTCTCTTGCTCTTCTATTTTCTTCGTTATATCATCTATTCGTTGCTCATATTCTTGGATTTTGTTACAGTGGTGGGCCTTTTGCAAGTGCCTTTTCAAATCTTCGATCTGTCTCTTGAATTCACCATTTTCGTTGCCAAGGCTACAGTTTCATCATGAAGTTTGAGATTTTCGTCAATCTGTCTACCCAACTGCCTGCTGAATTCAGGATGCTGGCCGATCTCAAATTGCCAACGTGATGTTTGCATTCCTTCTCCCTGAAGCTGGGCTCGCAATGCAGCATTTTCTTCCGTCAGGGTTTCTTTCGGTGTCTTGAGATTAACTATGGCATCAACCACATTTTTCACCTGACTTCCCTCAGCAACGCAGGGCAAGGAATGTCTGTCTGGGGTTGGTGGGGAGGGTGCTGCTTCACAAAGCCCCCAGTACTCTTTACGAAGAAGCTGTCATCTATTTCTTGATTTTTTTTTCCTTTCCGTGATGAATACTTCTAAGTTTTATATGCGTATTTTCATTCTGAAATTTGGCTCGATTTTGTGGAGTTTTGAAGATTTTGAAGTAAAAAATCTTGTATTTTTTTTTATTAATCCTGACAAATTCCTACTAAATGCTCGTGTAAAGGTGTTGTCGTACTTCAGGGAATAATGAAATGGAGTAGAGAATTATGGTTGCTCTAAAACTGTCAGTTGGGGTGGTAAAAGTTTGCAGCTTGTTATTGGATAGGTTAAGTCAGTTGTCATATTTATCTACTTTCTTTTAACAAAAAAAAAAAAAAAAAAAAAATTCCACGTGACCAAAACGTTGTCTAGAAACATAATTTCTTGAGCCGTGTTCTGACAAATTTGTATTTATGGGCCTAAATAGCGGCCATATGACAAAAACCTTAATACAAAATGGAGGTCAAGACACCGATGGTGTTCAGTATGAAAGTAAACATTTTTACGTGTACAGTACAATCAATATCAACCTAATTTATAGTCTTGGAGATGGTAAGACAAGAATTTCACAACTTTTTAATAAAAACAAACCTCTTACCCAAAACCTCTTACCCACTATGGTTGGTTGTGCTCAGCTATCAAATGCACTAGACACCTACGGCACGAGAGTTGCCAGGTAGTCTAGTACTACTGCTGTACGTTAGTAGCTATAGTTGATGTAAACTTAATATTATTACTATTATTATTTAATAAATAACTTACATACGTACTTTTCGCACTGAATTGATTAAAATATCGTATTATAATTTACTCCGTCAGAATAAAAGCAATTATAGTTACTTATTTATGCTTATGTACCTGCATAATTACCGCTCTACTATACTTGAAAAGTACTGAAAAGTATTTGATTTTTCAAGTACATTTGGCCCAGGTACAAGTACATTAATTTTTAAAATCTGAAGTACAAGTACAATTACTTCAAATTTTGTACTTAATTTCAAGTACAAGTATTGTACTCAGACCCAAGCCTGGTTTCGATACCACTAAGAGGTCTGGTCCATTATAATGAAATCTTTTTCAGAGGCCGTAGCAGATTTTCAGCTAATAAAAGTGTCTTGGTCCTCTTTGCATGTATGGGAAAGTGAGATTTCGCACCCTAATGGAATATCGATTCATAATTTTCACTCTAAATCGAATGCTGTGATTCAGCTTTTAACCTTTTAACAGCTTCCCCGCCCCTTCCGTCCACCTGCTGGTTTCGAAAGCTGTCCCTTTAAAAGTCCTGTGATTTATGGAAATAATGCGTGAGGTATTTTGTCAAGTGACTTATGGATGGGAAGAAACTCAACTCTTTCGGAATATTAATTCTTTCGTATAGTTGTTTACTCTGAATGCGGTATATATAATGTGAATATACATACATGTATATATCTATCTATCTATCTATATATATATATATATATATATATATATATATATATATATATATATATATATATATATATATATATATATATATATATATATATATATATATATATATATATATATATATATACATACATATACGCACATATGTATGTAAATATATGTGTGTGTATGCGTCTGTGTTGCGACAGAAACTGGTGGTAGCAACAGGTGCCGTCTGATAAAGTGTTTTTAGTGTTTTGTCTTTTGATTTGATTTTTACTTAAACTTATAATACAGCAAATACTTTGATAATTTTGTGACATCTCCCATCTAGGTAGAAGCCCTTCACTTGTATTCTTTGCAGGTTTGTGGTGTGTGTGTGTGTGTGTGTGTGCGCGCGCGCGCGCGCGCGCTCCTGCACAGCGCGCATGCCGCAGACAGCATTAAGAATCTACTTATCGAATTCTAAAAACAAACACTGGAATTTATATCCGTACATCACAGCACCGAGTCTAACTGCCCGAAATATTCTCCTGAAATTCCTCAACCGCCCTCCCACTCAGACCACCGCCACCACCACCACACCCCTTCCTTTCCTCCCTCACTCCTTCCCTCCCTCGTTCCTCCAAACATTGCTGTGTAATCAAGATAAATGAGGCCAATATTACCCTTGTTATTATCCATCTATCTTCATCTGTGCGTGTTTGTTTTCTGTATCTACGGCCAAATGGGGATTTTTCTCTTATTTCCTTCTTGTTTTAGTCATCTTCATTTTACAAATTTCACTGATCGACTTTAGTTAGAGTTTTATAGAGTTTCAGAGCTTTTAAGAGATCAGAGTCGTAAACCATCATTACAAATCTTTATTTGTCTCTCGCATGCTACACTTAAAACGATTGTTCGAGAAAAAGACTTTGGAGCATTAATCTTCCCCGAGAGACTGACTGACTACAGGAAATCCACTGATCATATTTTACAAAGCTTTTAACCGGACCGTGGGGTTTGAGAAAGGTCTCCCCCGAAGAGAGATTGGCGTGAAAAATAAGAAATAACAGAAAAGTTTATAGTACCAAGTGCTCTTAAATATTTATTCGTCGCTTTTTAAAATTTGACTGAACGACCGTTAACGCTTCTAAATCCGGCGAAAGGTCAATTTTATGTTTGCATCTGTTTATTCCAGAAATTACAACCTTCAGTTGACAAGTGGCATTTCAGAGTGTAAACTGCAATACTCAGAAATATCTACACCAAATTTTACTGCGTAGTCTACGCGTAATGAACTCCACGCTTTACTGAATCACAATCATAAGACAGAAAATCCACAGGGGGGAACAAACTGTGTTTGATATGTCTTAATTGCATTGCAGTTGCAAAAATAGCTAAAATGCAGTATGTAACAATCCTTTTTATCAGTTTGCTGTGAATAGCGTTGGGTTACGAAAATTCAACAGTGAGGGATTAGCAGTTTCATATTTTTACAAGTAGGTAGGACTTCTAAACGAGGATTATTGACATAAATTTTTTAGACGGTGATTACTTAGCTCAAGTTTGAACTAATTCTTGTAATAAACTTGGCAAGCATTTTAAATCTCCATTCGATTTTGTGATATCGAAAGACTTAAAAGTGAATGCACTCTTTTTCGTTAAAATAAGATTGTATCAATGTACGTTTCCTCTGAAACCACCCCCAGTTAAGGTAACGTTATATATATATATATATATATATATATATATATATATATATATATATATATATATATATATATATACACACACACACGCACACACACATATACGAATATATATATATATATATATATATATATATATATATATATATATATATATATATATATATATATATATATATATATATATATATATATATATATATATATATATATATATATATATGTGTGTGTGTGTGTGTGTGTGTGTTAATGACCCTATACCCAGGTCAAATAGGGCCATATTCTATTGCTGTATCTGTTTTAAGAACAGCATCAATCTTCTTACTTTCCTAAGATTCTCTGGTATCGGTAGCCCATCCTGGGTCAGCAAATTCCTTCCCCCTCGTCGACTCCTCTCACTGAATCTATCCTCAAACAAAGGCCTACTGGAATCAAACACTGAGGTACAAAACTAGACTTTATTTGCAAATTTAACAAAGGTAATTCAGCAAAAAGTCAGCAAACATTCAGATTAATGATTCTAGACCAACCAATACTAGTGACTAACACCCTGGTCACCAAACAAAGTAAAAAGGTCATAATTATTCTAGACCACAATAAACGTCATGTACTATGTAAAAGAATAAACACCACTTCCCAAAATATTCGTCTTCGCAGACGAACCCACAATTCCTGTTAAAAGAAACATATATATTAAAACCTGAAACGGTGTTACAAGAATCAGTATTCAAAACGGAAAAATGTACAATGGAGAACAGAATGGGAAAATGCATCATGGAAACACAGGAATTTCACTGTAGCGCAACTGGGTATTTCCACATAATGTCTGGAAAAGATAAAAGTGTTCATGAGTTATGGTACCCACTTTTCTATGGCCGCAGATAAGGTATCGTCATGGTGGTGGTGCTTAAACACTGCACAAGGCAAATCACACCCAGCCACCAAAACCGAAGTCCTCCCTTGATTGTCTGTTCCTCTGATAATATACCATTAGAGAGTGCAGCACACATATGCACTCACACTGTCTCCATGCACCTAAGCCATGATCAGAAAAGCACAAATGCATGGGTCAGATACCCGCTGTATTCAAATGTGTAAACCTCCAACGTCGACACTAACTGCACCTGCAGCGGATGTGTTTCTGACAGGCCAGCACAATAGTTCATCAAAGACTTGATATATATATATATATATATATATATATATATATATATATATATATATATATATATATATATATATATATATACACACACACACACGTATGTTAGTAGACACATGCCCTTCTTTACTCTGCTGTGACCTAACACGATCTACCGAGTGCCAAGCACATCAATTTTTTTAGGTAGACATAAACAGAATGGCTTACGTCATTATGCCCACTCCCCCCCCCCCCCCCCCCCAACCCCCCACCCGATCGATTTCATGATTCTTGCTAAGCAGTCAAAGCTGGTAACGCAGAACCATGGCAATCATATATATATATATATATATATATATATATATATATATATATATATATATATATATATATATATATAAATATATATATATATATATATATATATATATATATATATATATATATATATATATATATATATATATGCATGTTATGCAAGTTTCTTAAATTGAGTTTCATCATCAGTTAACAGGTAAAGCATGGCTGAAGCAGCGGACTTTTTCTTATTCTTTTGCCTTTGAAGCCACCCTTGTTAGAGGATAAAAGCTTAATATTAGTTACGCTATCACGACTGCAACACAGCATCTTATTTGTAATTGCATAAACTTCTGGTGTCTCTCCGTTTAACAACCTCCTTACTTCTTCAGCAGTAACTTCTGTACTCTTTCAATTTTGACTTTCCCTCATCTTTCACGTTCAAGAAACCATTACATCATTTTATATAAGTATGTGTTGGGGTTCCTTTTGTACACTGTGTACTTCTTATCTGGATGGAGACATACTGTAGCTCATTGGAACTCCGTGGATTACGGTAGTGAAAGTCAGATTTTGTCGTCAAAGAGGCTTTGTTCAGAACTCAGGTCTTTAAGTGTTCTTGAAGAACAACTCCATCTTAGGTAAACTACTGTCTTTAGAGGGATCACGTCAGTTGAAATTTCCAGTATCTGAACTGACGACTCATTACTGAGTAGCCGTGTGCAACTGGACCTGGGGAAGAAATTCATTCTTTTCAAAGTAGTTATTTCTCAATCTCCCTTGTTAAGGCGCAGCTCAGCTACCTTGTGAAAGACTAAGGGGTCTCCCGTTGAGATAAAAGCTGTGACTGTGGATGCATTAGGCAGGCAGAAAGTCATTAAAATCATTTCAACAAAAGCTGAAGTCTTTTATTCTCTTTTCTCATGCGGTCTCTCGTATTGCTGGGTTGTAAAAATAATTTTTTTTTCATAGAAGGTTCTTCTGTAAAATAGTGCTAACCCGCTATTATACTGTAGAACCAAACCCCACATGGGAAGGTAATTTTTTCATTCATTTCTCTTTGGATTTCAAGGGTATCAGTGGAAACCATATCCACTGATATTAATTACTAGGAAAATATTAAATTAAGATAATCCAATCCAATACCTCTTGTCTTAATAAAACTATTTAAGGCAGAAACTCATATATATAATAGACACACACACACACACACACACACACACACACACATATATATATATATATATATATATATATATATATATATATATATATATATATATATATATATATATATTATGCATGTAGGTATGTATGTGCGTACGTACGTATATATGTATGTGTATAAAGCAATGAAACCTCAAAGACAAAATGAATCAAGAAAATTTGGTGGGAGGTGCCATTATAAAGATTATATCTCTACCCAATATCTGAACTTGTCATCGATTATCGGCATAGCCCTAAACCCCCTCTTCTTCTTCTTCTTCTTCTTCTTCTTCTTCTTCTTCTTCTTCTTCTTCTTCTTCTTCTTCTTCTTCTTCTTCTTTTGTCGAGCCTTAAAATTCATTTCACTATGGAATGAATACTAGATGACAGGCGCATATAGATTATTTTTTTTTAATATGATTTAAGTTTTTTTTTATATTGATTCAGGTACCAAAATCGGAATATTTTTCCAACGTTTTTATATATTCGTGGCTTGTTTGCCTATAGGCAGTGAAGTTGACTTACTGGCTATTTATCATACCGTAAATACAGTTTCTCTGTATTTTTACCGCGATATTTTTTTCTTGATTGATTTTATTTATTACTAGCTGACCAACCTGGCGCTGCCCAGGAAAACTCTGAAGACCCCAGGAAAATTTCCTTCACCTTCTTGTACTTAAAGTCCCTTTATTCAGGAATTACTGTATTGACTGTCCCTTTTATCCAAATATTACAATGCTGACTGTACCATTTATCCAAGTATTACTGTGGTGAATGTCCCTTTTATCCAGAAATTACTGTACTAACTGTCCCCTTTATCCAAATATTACTTTGCTGACTGTCCCATTTATAAAGATATTACTGTGGTGACTGTCCCATTTACTCAGGTACTACTGTGGCTGTGGTGACTGTCCCATTTATCTAGGTATGACTGTACTGACTGTCCCATTTATCCAGGTATTACTGTACTGACTGTCCCTTTTATCCAGGTATTACTGTAGTGACTGTCCCATTTATCCAGTTATTACTATGGTGACTGTCCCATTTATCCAGATGTTACTGTGGTGACTGTCCCTTTTATCCAGGTATTACTGTGCTGACTTTCCCATTTATCCAGGTATTACTGTGTTGACTGCCCCTTTTATCCAGGTATTACTGTGCAGACTGTCCTTTTTACCCAGGTATTACTGTTCGAACTGTCCCTTTTATTCAGACATTACTGTGGTGGTCGTCCCTTTTATCCACGTATTACTGTGATGACTGTCCCATTTACCCAAGTATTACTGTGGTGCCTGTCCCCTTTATCGAGGCATTATTGTGCTGACTGACCCTTTTATCCAGGTAGTACTGTGGTGATTGTCCAATTTATCCAGACATTAATGTGGTGACTGTCTCCCCAGGTGTTACTGTGGTGACTGTCCCATTTATCCAGGCATTACTGCTCTGTCTGTCCCTTTTATCCAAGTATACATCGGTTACAGCGTAAGTTACAAAAGGAAGGGGAATGGGCGAAGGGAAAGGGAAAGGAGGTATGGGTTTGAAAACTACCCTATTATCTAAGTTGGGTCAAATGATGGCCACGTGCCAAATTTTGTCCAGTTCGGTCAAGCAGTTACCACATTAGTTACGAAGGGAAGGGGAAAGGGGAAGGGGAAGGGGATACGGGTTTGAAACCTACCCTATTATCTAAGTTGGGTAAAATGATGGCCATGTGCCAAATTTTGTCTATATCGGTCAAGCGGTTCGGATTTCTATAGCGCACGAACATTACAAACATACAAACGTTTACTTTTATATAAGATTCCACGTGTCGTTGCCTTAATTCCTTTTCCTTTCGTCTGATTGTTGCACCAATATATAAAAGTAATTAAAACTACGTCAGTTTATATAATAAAATGGAATTGGTAGAAGGCGGAAGCACTTAATAACTGAGTCGATCCGAGGATTATAGTTAAATTGAATGATTGTTTTGTGATATGAATCAGTATTCCCTCTCTGTTACGTCACTGGAATATTATTTCACTGATTAGATGGGAGAAATTGATATTTCATTCTTAGTTACGTATAATCGTTCATTTTTCTTTTCTTAGTTTTTATAGATACCATCATCTTCATTATAACAACAACAACACCAAAACAACAATAATAATCTTGGAAGAACGAATATGATTTCAAGCCCGTTTTTCTTTCACTTGTAAAAAAGATTTTGTATCGGTGTCGAAGGTAGTCGCTGATGGATATTCATTATGTGTGATATTGATCTTTTTGTACTCCTTTCCGTTCCATTTTTCATTACATTCCACTGCTCGATCCTTCTCTTCGCTGCATTCCCCCTTTCATTTTCTGGTGATTACCTTAATTTATCGAATAACACTGATACACTTGTAAAAACAATTAGAGGAAACATCACGTAGGATATTTCCTAATCTTGCAAAAATCTTTGATTCCATTTAATTATGTCAGTACAGCTCGTTTGGTTGGTTGAGTTAGATTATCCTGGCTTATACCGGCACGGTGTTAAAGGAATAATAAGCCTATTGTGGACCTTTGCATTCGCTCGAAAGCAGACGGAGTATGGCTGGAAACTCGGACATTATATCAGTAGTTATTCAAACATTCCTGGATCACGTAGGTAATTTCTACAAGATATTACTGATTCCGACATAGAACTTTAAGAAATATGACATTTTGACAACTCACATGTATATGACGTTCATGACAGTTGTGTTTAGTCTTTTAATAACGTTGCTGTTAGCTGTCGGCTGTCTTTGAAGATCAAAAGGACTCTACTTGGTTAATCTTTGCTAAGTTACCAGTAGTGATCTCTCTCTCTCTCTCTCTCTCTCTCTCTCTCTCTCTCTCTCTCTCTCTCTCTCTCTCTCTCTCTCTCTCTCTCGTATGTAATCGAGGTGATTGACCCAGGAAAAGGAAAAACTGAATTGACACTGACGCCTTACAAAGTAAGGCAGCCTCTACTGTGGAACAGGTGTCCACTAAAGAATAGAATGTGAACTCAGGAAACAGTATTATATGAAACCAAGACGTTTCCCCTGAGAGAAGGAAAACGTGAAAGGGCACTGTTGCCCTAAAAGAGTCAGGCAACCTCTACTACAGGACCGGGAACCGCGAAAACTGCAGAACGGGAACTGAGAAAACACGAGAAGTATTCATACGTAGCCGAGATGCTTCACCAGAGAGAGGGAAAAGGTAAGGCAGCCTCTACCGCAGAACAGGAAACCTTGAATGAGCAGGAGAACGGGAAGCCTTCAGTGAACAGAGAGGGAACTGAGACGGCGCAGAGCGCATTCATGCGTTAACTACTGTAAGTGTTTCATCTGAGAGAAGGAAAAGGTTAAATCACACTTATAACACTCGAAGCAGCCTCTCTTACAAAACCTGGTACCGCGTAAGGACTGAAAGGAAACTGAGAAAGCAGAAAGTATCCATATACTGAGACGCTCCACCAAGAGAAGAAAAATTGAAAGGACGCTGACGCCCTAACAGGCGAGGCAGCCTCTGCTACATGTAGAACGGGAATCCACGAAAGGACTAAATTGGAGCTAGAAAACACAGAAAGTATTCATATGTGGCCGAGCTGCTTCACCTGAGAAAATGAAAACGTGAAGTGACTCTGATACCTTGAAAAAGAAAGGTTGCATCTACTACAGGGGAGGGAACGACAAAAAACAGTAAGATAACAGAGAAAACACAAAGAGAATATTCATCTGTAACTGAGATGAAAGGCGCTATCCAGCCTCTCCAAAAGAGAAGGTAAAAGTGACATGGCAAGTACAGATATGTAAATGGAAATGAGAAAATTGGCACTGGTATTATCTACAACACAGGAATGTGACACTGGTGCCTTAAAAAAGTTAGGCAGCCTCTGCATCAGAATGGAGAGCTTTGAAATTATTGAAAGGGTTCTGAGGAAACAGAAATTTATTCACCTGCAGCAGAGTTGCTTTAAACTGAAGGCAAGAGTGGCAGGGAAATAATTTAAAAAGGAAAGAGCCTCTGCTATAAATCTTAGAACCATAAAATGCTTGAGGGGACAGAAATAATTACTAAGTCGTTATCTATAGCAGAGATGCCTTCCTTAAGATGAGAAACAAGTAATACGACATTGATCCCTTAAATAGTAAAACAACCTTTGCATCTGATATGATAACCACAAAAGGCCGAAAGACGACAAAGCATATTGGCGCTCAAATCCCATTAGAGAAGGCGAAAGTGACGTGGCACTGGTTCCTTAAAAAGACCGGGTGACATTGCTTAATAGTAGCAATCCACCAGTTGGCTGAAGAGAGGGACAAAAAATGGCATAGAGTATTGATCTGTCATAAATGTGTCTCCCACACCTGATGGCAAAAGCAAGGTACCCTTTACCAGAAGACCCCTGTGAATTTGACATATCTGTACGTTAAAGGAATTCCATTTGTGGTTTCACTTTTCAAAGTTGTCATTTCTACACTGTTAATATATTCATACATACGTACGTACACATTCAGCATGCACCATTTTCCCCTTAAAGGGGATGGCTGCAGAAGGTATCACACTTCTGTTTACAGTGAGTTTTTGGGATGAGGCTGCTAGCCCATTGTATTTCTGTACCTTGGCCGCGACCCACCACAGATAGCTAACCTCCAGTTGCATAGTTCACTGCTCAAGTCAACAAGGGCATATTGTTGTTTATGAAAGCCCTCCCTAAAACATCCCTTCCCCCTTCTCATGCGTTTGTGTCCAAGTAGTTAGTGTTAAAGATATAATTACCAAAAAGGTAAAAGGAAAAACACAGTATTGAATCAGTCCCTGAGATTTCCTCACTTCGCTAAACATTCTCCTAAATTGCTCCCCTTCATTCCGTCCCAACTCTTCTCTCTCTCCCTCCCTCCCTCCCTCCCCTCCTTCCTCCTTCTTTTATTTCCCTCCAGGCATTGCTGTGTAATCAAGATAAATGAGGCCAATATTACCCTTGTTATTATCTATCTATCTTCATCAGAGCTTGTGTTCCTTATTTAGGGACAAATGGGAATTTTTTTTATTGTAAATTCTTAAGGTATTCGTCATCTACTAAATTTGTATACACTTTAGAGAATTTTACTTATCAGATTCAGATTCTATACTTTAATAAATACAATATTGTCGCTTACTCTGCAATCCTGAAAAAGATAGTCCTCAATAAACAGCGTAAAACGAATTCGTCTTCAATAGGTATGCTGAAAGGATTTTAAACGCTCTTGACTACACTGAAGGGATTTAAAACCTTTTAACAAAACTTGTGTTTAGGAGGCAATAATACCTAAGTATGTAATTGAGCGAACATCAAAGGTATACAAGGAGTTTTGCGTGAATGAAAACGTATTTTATTCATTGCATTAGAAACCAGTGTACCAGTTTTATCTCTCCCAGTATATATTTTTGTTAGCAAGCTTCATTCGTTTATGGCTTAATGGCACGCAGTATCTCTTTTTTGTTATGATACTTTTCTTTACACCTCTTCTTCCTCACCACCGAAATTGCATTCCATGCCGTTCCATGCTAACAAGTGTATGCTTGTGATAGCCACAGTGGCAAGACAGTCGATGCTCAAGTTTATCTACACATGGATATTCAAGAATACCCATTATTTTCTACTCATGGATATTCCAAAATACTCTCATTACTTTCCTAAGTTAACTTAGAAAAAGAGAAATATTGTTCTGCCTAATGTTCAAGACGTCTCTGTTATTCTGTTTTGCTATTCCTATATTACTTCCGCAAAAGTTCTTTAAAATTTCTAGCGTGAAGCTATTTATATAAATCGTCGTCTTCAATAAAGTTACTTTATGAAAATTGCTCTCCCAAGATTGAAGTTGTTTCTGTTAAGAGTTACACTCCCTGTGAAATAGCGTAAGTTATCTTATAATCATTGATATATATATATATATATATATATATATATATATATATATATATATATATATACTATATATATATATATACTATATATATACATACGTACATTATATACTGTATGTATATATATATATATAATATATATATATATATATATATATATATATATATATATATATATATATATATATAAATTTATATATGTATATACAGTATATATATTGCATATATATAACTTTATTTCTATATAAACATTATATATATACACATAAATATATAAATTTCTGACTCACATCGTGATCGAAATCAGGTCTTTCAGTTGAAAGGCAAGGGCGCTGCCAGCTGAAAGACCTGGGTTCGATCCCGATGTGAGTCAGAAATTTATTTCTGCCCATACGTGATTGTGCGTCAATTTCTTTAATATGTAGATATATACAATATACATATATATATATATATATATATATATATATATATATATATATATATATATATATATATGTATATATAATACTTTCAATATTTAGCCTTTTCTGTAACAGGGGGTGGCTCTAGAGGAAAAGAAGACACGGGTCTCTACCATGTTTGTACTTTTAAATCGGGAACAAACTCTCTTTACAGAATAATTCCGTAGCATATAACTAAGATGGAGGTTCATCAGCAGTGCATCAAACACCTACACTATGCAGTCACTTTTGTCCGTGCATTCTTCCGCCTCCTGGATATTCATTATTCATGGGTAAACACAAAGTACTCAGGGTACTTTACAAATTTTCCTATTTTATCTTGAGAAATGCTTATTCATTTTCTCATGCCACATTTTAAAGATGAAAGATCATCTGATGATATTTAGGAAACTGAGTGTGAATCCAATTCTTATTTATCGAAATGGCTACATTCCAAAGATTAGGTCGTTTAGCCATGCTAAAATCGGCGTTACTTGAAAACTAGGGCAGCCCAAGACTGTTTAATTTTCATATGATATATTTTATCTTTTACGAAGTGGCATTTATTTAATAGCATTTATAGGATCCGATATTATAATTATCTTTTCAAATCCACACTTCAAGCATTGGCAAACCCAGCATAGGTCTATAGATTCCTCATGAACGGTCTGCTGTCCTATTTCACTTATTGTAGACGTTTTTCTTGTAATCATAAACCTTTTACTATAAACCGTATTTGTATTCACACGCCTTTTACTGTAAACCTTTATGTAGGACGTTTTCTTAACATTAATTGTTAAGATGAAACTGGTGACAAAGTATGCACACATTGAGAACGTTAGATAAAGTAATTATAATGATTAAAATGAATGGTAATAAAATGATGACTCAGCAGTGGATCGCGAGGAAGTAGTAGAACGATTAAGAATAGAAGAAAAGCCAATCCAGGGATTTGAGGGCTGGCGAGCAAAGGATAAATACATTCAAAAGAAGTAAATCATAATGGCAGGTGCCCTTATAAAGGCCAAGTCTTTAGTTTTTTCCTTGTTATTCTCCTCCACCTCTTCATTCTTCTTCTTATTCTCCTCCTCCTCCTCCTCCTCCTCTTTTTTTTCTTTCTTTTCTGGCAAAGCGAATGTTAGAAGGTGCTTAATTTAATATCGTTTGAAAATCTATGCAGTTTTATTTCAGTACTGTTTGTCATAGATATTACATGCTGTGTATACGAAAGTTGTAGAAATTTATTTGTTTTGTTGTATTTATTAATTCCTTTTGTAAATAAAATATTTTATTGTTCGTCCGGGAATAAAGTTTTCGTGTTGAATAAAAAGAACGCTTAAGTTTAAGGCGAGCGAGGATATAAAATCATACATTTATTACTTCGTACTTTTATTTCTGTTCTGTATTCCAGAAATTGTTTTTAATTATTTTTACCTGGATATATTTTCTTAATAAGGGAATTAATTTGTTTGTTATTTCTCACATTTTTTACTTGGCGATTTATTCATTATTTCAGAAATAAACTATTACTAAAATGTACTTTCTTGTGACCAAGTTACGTATGATTCTGTATTTTATTTTTAATGCTTTTTTTTGTTTATTTATTACTACAACGGAAATAATACCTTGATAATTATTTTTATACGTATCTTCTACTGTATCTTTTTATGATTTTTTTTTGTAGGAGGTACAATGCTATTTCACCTTTTGTTACTGCGTTATTAATCGAGGTATTCGTTATCTCTGCTATTTTTTTCAGTGTGAGAAAAAATATGTTAATACAATACAGAGAAAAACAATTTAATCAAACCTGGTAGAATTTTACTCGAGGGAACACGATAAACGCTGATGATTGAGTACTTACAATGACTGGTAATATACAATAATTGCTGGGGAAGTTTTTACTGATTCGGTTTGAAGTTCGGACGACTGCGTCTGGAATCAGCGTAATGCGATGATTGTGCTCCATCATAACAGTAAAATGGGAAGGCTGTCCTCTAATAATTTTCTGGAAATCATCTAGCATTAAATCTTGGCATTGTATTTTATTGGTTCATGATTGAAGGTCTGTACTACTACTATTATTGTTATTGTTGTTATTATTATTATTATATTAGATATATATATGTGTGTGTATATATATATATATATATATATATATATATATATATATATATATATATATAAATTATATATACGCACACAAACGAGAGCTTACGAAAATCTGTTCGATTCTCTTTCTCAGCTGTCGTTTGTATATATATATTTCTAATAATTATTTACATCACTTTGGATTTCTTCACCTTTTTAGTGAAACATGCTATTATTATTATTATTATTATTATTATTATTATTATTATTATTATTATTATATGGCGGCAGACCCTCTTTTAAACAGGTTTTATTGAATAATATTGCTGCTTCAACTGCATTTATTTTATAGAAGACTTTTTCTATTTTCCTTATTGCGGACTTCTCTTCATTGGAGGTGCGTGCTAACAGCTCGCCTATATTTGTCATTCCATGGGAGAAAGTCAAAATATGTGGATTCTGTTTTTATATATTCTATACAAAGTTAGGATATTATAACTCATGCAGTTGTGGTTTCTTATACAGTTGATGCCGTCGAAACGTCGCGGCAACAATTGTATAAGCAACCACAACTGTATAAGTTATAATATTCCAACTTTGTATAGAATATATAAAAACAGAATCCACATATTTTGACTTTCCCCCATGGAATGACAAATATAGGCGAGCTGTTAGCACGCACCTTCAATGAAGAGAAGTCCGCAATAAGGAAAATAGAAAAAGTCTTCTATAGAATAAATGCAGCTGAAGCAGCAATATTATTCAATAAAACTTATTATTATTATTATTATTATTATTATTATTATTATTATTATTATTATTATTATTATTATTATTATTATTATTATTAAATGCCCCTTAGAGGAGGTGCTTCAGAGTGTGATAGTCTTCTGGTTCGTAGTTAGTCTTTTTCTGATGAGATTGCTTGTCCAATACCCTTCTCCAACCGTATGGCTACCCACCACAATCGGTGAGCTACCTGGTACATAATTCACTGACTAAGTCAACAGAGGCTCATTGGGACTGAACTGAATATGCCTAACCTCTGGACCAAGAGTAATTATTATTATTATTATTATTATTATTATTATTATTATTATTATTATTATTATTATTATTATTATTATTATTATTATTATTATGTGCTGGCAGTAAGCCCTTGTCATAATTGCAAAATTTCCAAGTATGTCTTCCGCCAATATGACGAAAGCATCAGATACTTTAAAGTGAATTTGATAAAGTCTTGAACGAAAGTCCATACATTTATTGTGTCAAGTGTGCATCCTTCCTTGCAGAACAAATGCTCACCCTCCAAAACCAAAAATCAACTTGTTATATATCTTCCAACGGAAAAGAATGCCCTTCTTAGAGGAAACGAACATCAGAACTAAAATAAGACGAATATGGTAAATCAATTATGAAATTAGTTCATGAAAATAAACGATTCAACCAACAGTTAACCATGTCCCTAATTGCACATCAGCTTTATGATAACGGGAAATAATCAGTACACGTTGCGTCAAGGGGCATTTACGAAGAAATTGAATTTGATCTGTTACCTATTGCAGAGTTTCTCAGAATGAAAAGTTATAAGGTTTCTTTCCATCAACCATCGGTTTTGTTAATGCTGGCGGATTTCTGTTAGCCGATCTTATGTTAGTTTTAATTGTATACCGTCTGCTAAATATTCCTTTACTCAATTTATATGTCAACGTGAGGTCAGAACACGATAAAAAATCAAAAGTAATGTGGCTTACGAAAAAGAAGCGAGGTCATCTGATCACATGCAGGACATTGATTCTGAGCCCACTCCTCACTCATCGACATGGTTGCGCTCCTAAGACCAGGTAGTTTAGACTTAAGTCGACTTTATTCGAAAGTTGGGGTTCCTTAAGACTGTTTGAAAGTTTACTTTAGCCCATCTTATTTTTATTTTATCCGATGTGAAGTGGGCTTGTTAAAACTCCATTGTATTACTGATAGAGTCCCTACCTCGCAAACTTAGGTTAGCCTAGGATAGATCCTATGTGATCAGTACAAACGACCTTAGTGTGTTCATGGCATTCTTATCTAACTTTAGGGATTCATCTCTCGTGTTCTCATACATATCGTAAACCTCATTTGTGTTCACAGACCTTTTACTGTAAAACTTTATTTAAGACGTTTTGTTGATAAATTACAAGTCCACTGAATGGTAACAAAGAATGTACAAAATGACATATGTACAAACACACAGAAAGAGAGACTAAATCTTACATAAGGATTCCAGTGACATATTATGTGCTTAGTGAGAGAGGTTGTTGCTATTATGGGGAAAGACCGTTTTGCGCTCTCTCTCTCTCTCTCTCTCTCTCTCTCTCTCTCTCTCTCTCTCTCTCTCTCTCTCTCTCTCTCTCTCTCTCAAGTGCCTAGAGACGGTTATTAAGACCTAGAGCAGAGCGGGACATCGAACACATGTGTTTACCTATAGTGATAAGTAGAGGGGAAGGCTGTAGTTTGTTAAGTTCTCAGATATTGTTTAAGGCATTTTTAATGTCGCAGTTACTACGTTTGTAAACAACTGGCATTTTCAAAGGTTGTTGTGTCATTAATTTCAGTTGTATCGCAGAGAATTTTGTATCAAGTGACGTTGTCAGACCAGTTTTTGTTTTTTTTGTATGAGCAGTTCCAATGTAAGGATAGAGAATCAATTGAAATCACGTTTTTTTCACGTAATTCTGTCTACTTGTGTATATTCACGCATGCTATACTTAAATATACTCTTGTAAGGAAGTGATGCATTTACCCTTTCACAATTTTGGGCTTCTTTTTTTTTTTTACAGTGGACTAGTCTTGTCTAGACATTCGCCTGTGTCCGTCAGCTTAAAACCCAAGTGACGTCAATGTGACGTAACAACTGATCTTTCATTCGTCTAGATATCCTGCGTCTTTGATACTTTTTTGATCGGATTATACTTCGGTTTTGGGACGGATTTATTTCCAATAGGCTTTGCGCCAGTGATTCTAATGTTCTGTTGCTGAATTGATGTGGCATTTCATGTAAAAGAAAACTGTTCAAATGATTCAAGGCCGCGTGATGCGAGTAAGCAGTCCTTGTTATATATTGTTGAGTTCCAATATGGCGTCTTCTTGACTAATCCGAGAAATAGATTGCCTATCTTACTGTAATATAAGTCATGGATTTCCTCATTAATGGATGAGAATCTGAAGTAATTGAAATCTTTAAAGGTGTACAGATTTCTCTGATAAAAAACCCGGAAAGTATGCTTATGAATTAATTATATCGTGAAATAACGTTTTTAATTTCCTGTAAAAGAAAACGATTGAGATAGCATTACTGCAGGAGCAAGAGGCCCCTGAAACCGCTGCTAAATTAACGGGACGCCGCTAGAAACTCGACGGTAAGTTCCAGTGTGTTTTCTCCTCAAGGAATCAGCAACCCTCGGATTGCAGTTTTAGGCAGCTTTTACCGTTGTTCTAGATCAATTATTCCAAAATTATAATTTGAGAGCTTCGTCTGTTTTTTGCCTTGCCTTTCCTTTTTTCTTCCATCGGGACGCCTGCTCCACCAATCCCAGCATATATATATATATATATATATATATATATATATATATATATATATATATATATATATATATATATATATATATATATATATATATATATATATATTTTTTTTTATATGTTTCCTGGTGCGGGTGGATCTTATGACTCCACAATTATTACTTTTACTCGAAAATGGCCTTGTAAGATACCCAGGACATATAAAACACAAACAAAAAAAGGAAGTACACGGAGCGGAGGGCTCTTCACTAGGGGAAGTGCGTGAAACACGTGGATATAAAAATAGTTATATTTGATAGCACACAAGGTCAAAAGGAAAATTAACTGAAAATACGGTAAATTACTGCCGTAGAAGTCCTCCCGAAGGGGGGGGGAGCTTGGGAATGCCAGGAACACGGACCAAGGATAATTCTGCTACAGGCGTCTTTCTGAAACGATATTTGGACCCACGTTACACATCTAATGCTGGAATTTGGGGATTGAATTACTCGGGGGTGCACTGAAGGCGCCAAGGACTCCCCGAGGCGTTACTTGTGACTCAGAGGAAAGAAGCTGTGAACACGTGGGCCTGGCTTGAACCAAGGAATATCAGGGAACACAAAGTTATAGGCCCAGAGATTAATAAATGCAAAAGGGCTAAGTAATCGTGACTAGCAACTCGTTTTGGGTACATTACCACATTTGTAGGGGCGCAGGGATGACGACGTCTTCTGCCGAGAAACACGTGTGGGAGCGTGGATAAATGGTAGCCTCCCTCTCCAAGGTATTTCTTCAAATCGTAGATTGGGGCGGAAAAAGGGCGCCCTTGGGATGATGAAAAGGCCGCCGTTTAATGTCAGCTCGCGTTTGGGAGACTTGCAATCCCCCTTGCAGTCTTCTAAGGCCACGTGGAATGGAACACGGGGCACACAGGGCGGCGATGGGATCCACGTGGCGGCGAGCGGAAGAGGAGGGCAGGGGCAACGGCCCGAGACTGGACTTGTTCTCGGCTTAAACTAGCGAGCGCGTGTGGGGGAGAGCTATGTATTGTATTGTATTGTATTAAGCCAACTCTTGTGTTGGCACGGGCCTTTCCCTTGTTTGGCCCGTAGGCGGGGGAGAGCTATCCTGGCCCTGACCTTTTATTGCTTCTGGACAGGGGTAGGGGGGGGGGGGCGATGTCCTGACCCAGATCGCCGACCCGGATATCATAGAAAACGATTTTCTTTCCCTGTACCAAAGAAAACAGTGCAAAGCCAGTTTACTGTCCCCAAACTATTATATTTTCTCTGAGCCCTTATTTCCCCGACCTTCAAAGGTTCAAACCAACCCAAAGCAGGGAAGGAGAAGAGTTTCCTAGCTTATTTTGGCGCTACTCTTTACAGCTCCCCTGGCAAGATAATATTCACACCTATAAACGGGTGCGAATATTGACAAAAGCAAAAATGAGCGAAGAAAACGTTCGACTTTATTCTATCTTTTACTTTGCTACAACCTTTACTCTACTTTATTTGTAAAACTCTGATGCCACACTAATCAATAACAAACTGAAGATTTACTTTAGGAGCAGAGTGCAATTTAGAATATACAATAAAAGGGTAAACTTGCTTGCAAATTAATTATTGCTCAAATACTTCCTAAGTACTGTTTCTACCCATTCTTTATTCGATTTACTTTACTGGGGTAATAAGGCGCTCAAAAGAAAATAAACAAAGAACACTTCAAAATTTCAAAATAACAACAACAAAATAAAACATACAAGGCAGAATTTAAAAGGAAACAAATGTAGACCCACTGATTCCTTAATGCTATCCTGGAATTACAGGCATGCTATTACTTGTGCCTTGAAGAGGCGGCATTCGTGACAATACACTGTAGGTATTAAATAATATCCCCTTTACCAAAATTGTAATAATAGAATTCAATTCTTCTTTTCAATCGACCTCCAATTGTTCACAAGCTCGACGAGCATAACTAATATTTCCCACGAACGCTAATCTGAAGGGGCAAGAACTTGACAGCTGTGAGGCAAAGAGATTATTCGCGGGTTTTAACTCGCCAACTTAAATGACGCTAAATTTTTACGTCTGCAGCTTACAACTCGGGTGTAAGCTAAAAATAGACTACTCGACTTATGAATGGGAGGATAAACAAATGAAGGGGAAAATGGACAAGGATAACATTCTCCACATGGATAATTAAAAAAAAAGAAATGTAAATAAAAATAAAGGAAACTACACAGAACAACAACGAAGGATATTACTTCATACTAAAGGGCGGGCCGCACCGCGGTGATTAAAAAGGCAACGTTAAAATTCGTAAGGGCAGGAGTCTTGTGACTCAAGATTCGTAAAAAAAAAAGAAAAGATTAAATGCAAAAGTAAATAATATACGTAAAAAATAAAGGATAACAGAGTGAGGTATTTATGATTTACTTCTTTATCTAACTTCCGTCGCCAACAGACGACGGTCAGAGCTAACTCTCAGCCCAAGGGCGGGGAAAGAAACCCAAAGGGCGCGACCTCTTCAGGAAGAGTTGACACACCTGCCTTGTGCCAAAGGACGGGCGTAAGGGCGTGCCACTTCCCACTCTGTCTCTC
This sequence comes from Macrobrachium rosenbergii, assembly GCA_039081455.1. Lineage (NCBI taxonomy): Eukaryota > Metazoa > Arthropoda > Malacostraca > Decapoda > Palaemonidae > Macrobrachium > Macrobrachium rosenbergii. The sequence continues at coordinate 11,128,890 of JANJGK010000030.1, forward strand.
TTACTGCTTCAAAATAAAATTATTTATACATTTCAAAAGGGGATGATATCCCATATATTAACTGCCGCTTGCGGTGGTAAGGGAAAGTGTGAAGGAAAGATCGATAGAGAAGGATGAGGGATAGAGATTCCAAAGGAAAGGAAGAAGATAGCGGAAGGCCTTGACATCCTCTCCTGGATGAAAGGTGGCAAGACGTTCAAGAGATGAAGATGGGGGCCCTATGCCAAGTTTGCACAGGGGCCAGAAGAGCTCGGGGCTCCTTGTGGACTACCTGCGATCGCCCACACCCGTGGTAACTCCGCCGCGAACCTCTCCTCCTTGGACCGTTGTCCTTGGCCGGGGAATCGGAGGGCCCGAGGCCAAAGGGCGACAAGGGGTGCCATCTGGGTCAGCTGCTGCGACAACTGACCCAGGAATCTTGTTCGCCATCTCGGACATTAACCGGCGCAGATCGCAGAGTTCATCGGCCCAGGAAGGCGGGGCAGAATCATGACTCGCGGAAGAATCTGCGGCGGGCGGCGAGAGAGAGGGGACGGCCGGAGGGGGCGGGGTCGACTTGCTTGCAGGGGTGACCAGCTCATGCACTGACATTGGCACTGGCGCTGGTGGCGATGTGGTGGTGGTCTCGTCTGTCTGGACGGACGGAGACTGGCACTGCTCAGTGCGTCGAAGGGGCACTGGCAGAGGAGCTGAAGGCCGAGATTCTCCTGAAGGGAGATCTGGCTGAGGCCTCGGCACTGGCACGGATGCCGTGCCGGGCACTGGACTCGGATTTGGATGATTTATTGGGGAATGGGGACCCCAGAATGGTGGTGGCTTGAAATAGGACGTAAAGTCTTGGCCCAGGAGGACGTCATAGTCTCCTGGAATGTGTTTTGCTACGGCGAGACGAAGGGTCCTGGCTCTGTGGGGTCGGGTGACCCTCAGTTGGACCGTTGGGAGGATCATCTTAAACTCGTTTATGCCCTCAATGGTGACGCGCTTGCGTCGGTCAATTCTAGCTCCATAGGGAACTTTGTCCCTCCTTATGAGGGAAATTTGCGCGCCAGAGTCGTCAAATGCCTTGACCTGGCGTGCTGAGTATTTACCTCGAGGAGGTGCCACATAGATGGGACCCTCGGCAGGAGGGCCTAAGGACTCGGGATTCGTTACTGCCAGGGCGACGGCGGGAGTTCCTGCCTTATTATTTCTAGGGCATTTTGCCCATGAGGAAGAGTGGCCATAAACCTTGCACGCCGTGCAAAAGGTTTGGCTGAAATCTCTTCGCACTGCCCCGGGAGAGGGCGCAGGCGACTTATTAGGGGGCTGTCCGGGAGAGAGAGACGCGGGTGGTTTACTGCGGCATTGCTCCTTGGCATGCCCGATCTTTTTACAGAACCCGCACACGACGGGCTTCTGTGATTGTCCATTCTTCGGCGGAGGGGCACCCGATAGGTAGGCGGGTGGCGTAATTTTGCGCTGCAGCGAGCTCTCCTGGGGGTGATGGGTGTCCCATAGATCCGCTATTCGGCAGCAATCAGCTAAGGTGGGGGGCTCCTTCTCGGCGATGTGCGTGGCGAGGGCCGGCGGGGTGTAGAGTAGGAAGTTCTCTATTTGTATTTGTTCGATGGCATCGTTGAGGGTCGTAACCCCCACGGCCTCGAACCATTTGGCACGGGCACGCTCGGACTTGTAGGCCCAGTCTGCCCAGGTTTGATTGGCCTCCTTCACTAGCCCGCGCCAGCGCCTCCTCCAGCGTTCAGGGGTTATCTCGTACGCCTTGGCAATAGTTTGGCGTACGACCTCCCAATTTTCCTGCTCCTCCGGCGGGAGGGCCCTGTAGGCAATCAGGGCCTTCCCTCCAAGGAACTTGCCCAACACCAGGGAGAGTTCGGCGGCACTCAGGGGGCAGGCCTTTACCACTGTCTCGGCGCTGTCGAGCCACACCTCGGGCTCAGCCTCCGTCCACTTCGGCATGCAGGCGAGAGCCTGGCTGAAGGCACTCATCCCCTGGGGGGCAGGTGGAGGCGAAGGGCCACTCTGTTGCAGCATTGCGAGTTCATGGGCACGCTGCTTGTCCCTTTCTTCCCTCTCGGCTTCTTCTCGTCTCTCCTGAGCCAGCCTCTCTGCCTCCCGTTCCTGTCTCTCTGCTTCTCGTTCCTGCCGTGCGGCTTCGTCTCGTCTCTCCTGAGCCTGTCTTTCTGCTTCTACTTGTCTCTCCTGAGCCTGTCTTTCTGCCTGTATGGCGTCCATCCTCTCCTGTACCCAGTCTCTTAGTTCTCTCCCGGAAAGGCCGAGTTCCTTCCCTGAGGACATGAAGAACTTGAAATCCTCGCTCTGCTGAGACCGTGTCGACATTTTGCAGGCGGGAGAGGACGCTAGTAACACACAGAATTAATTTCCCAGAGCTGTGGGAATCTTGGACACTTTTTCAAAGGACGTATGATTGGTCTCCCTATTTACCGACGAAGCGGGCTGATTGGGGACGATAAATTAGCGATGATTGGTCTCCCGATTTACCGACAAAATGGGCTGATTGGGGACGATAAGTTAGCGATGATTGGTCTCCCTATTTACCGACGGAGCGGGCTGATTGGGGACGATGAATTAGCAATGATTGGTCTCCCGGTTTACCGACGAAGCGGGCTGATTGGGGACGATGAATTAGCAATGATTGGTCTCCCGGTTTACCGACGAAGCGGGCTGATTGGGGACGATGAATTTAGCAATGATTGGTCTCCCGGTTTACCGACGAAGCGGGCTGATTGGGGACGATGAATTAGCGATGATTGGTCTCCCGATTTACCGACGAAGCGGGCTGATTGGGGACGATGAATTAGCGATGATTGGTCTCCCGATTTACCGACAAAATGGGCTGATTGGGGACGATAAGTTAGCAATGATTGGTCTCCCGATTTACCGACGAAGCGGGCTGATTGGGGACGATGAATTAGCGATGATTGGTCTCCCGATTTACCGACGGAGCGGGCTGATTGGGGACGATGAATTAGCAATGATTGGTCTCCCGGTTTACCGACGAGGCGGGCTGATTGGGGACGATGAATTTAGCAATGATTGGTCTCCCTATTTACCGACGAAACGGGCTGATTGGGGACGATGAATTAGCGATGATTGGTCTCCCGATTTACCGACGAAACGGGCTGATTGGGGACGATGAATTAGCGATGATTGGTCTCCCGATTTACCGACGAAGCGGGCTGATTGGGGACGATGAATTAGCGATGATTGGTCTCCCTATTTACCGACGAAGCGGGCTGATTGGGGACGATGAATTAGCAATGATTGGTCTCCCGGTTTACCGACGAGGCGGGCTGATTGGGGACGATGAATTTAGCAATGATTGGTCTCCCTATTTACCGACGAAACGGGCTGATTGGGGACGATGAATTAGCGATGATTGGTCTCCCGATTTACCGACGAAACGGGCTGATTGGGGACGATGAATTAGCGATGATTGGTCTCCCGATTTACCGACGAAGCGGACTGATTGGGGACGATGAATTAGCGATGATTGGTCTCCCTATTTACCGACAAAATGGGCTCACTTGGGGACTGAATGGAAAATGAATCGGTCTCACCAACGGACCGACGACACGGATTTATTGGGGACAAGAATAGAATATATAGGCGCCCAGGAATTTCCGCACAAACGACGTCTGATCAGCGAGGGCGCTAGTTTTAATGACTTATGGGAGAAGTGTTATTCTCAAGGACAATTAGGTGGGTGGCCATCCCACATTCACAACAGATAGGCAACACACGCAGCCGTAGTAAAAGCACAAAACAAACACACAAAAAAAAACAGAACACAGAACATATAATGTCAGACCCCCAATAATGCAAAACAATTTGGTAGAGCGAAGCAAATCAAACAAACAAATGTTTTCCTAACTGGGCCATGGAATGGACGGTCAAGGCCGTCTGCGCCAAATGAATGAACGACGTAAACACGGTTGTTGACCCTTTTCGTCCTGGGCGTATAATATACGCTTTCGCTCCTATTTCTAAAACGAGAGAGAGAGAGGGGGTAAAAATGCGTCAGCAATGCTAATCTGACTTTCGAACACGTGGTTGACGTCGAGGTCTCGCGCTTATATCTAATGATTCGGTTTCGAAATCACTCGTTTCTACAGGAGGAATATGCGCACTATTCCTTTAATGATTTATCACATGTATAACCTAATTGAATGGCATGCAAGCCGCGTGCAAAGGCTTCCAAAGCTAAGTTTTCGGCGATTCTCTCTCTCGTTTTCCTCGGACATGCGCCCTACTATATAAAAAAAAATTCCTAGGACTAGTCACGTTTTCTACAGCGTCCTACGCTAAATAAACACAGTTTACTTACGCAGAATTTCCTTGGCCTGTTGCGCTGGCTTTTCAAAGGTTCGTACTCTGTCTCGTATCCAGCTTAGCTGAGCTAATTGCTGATTTCACAAATTGCAACACAAACAACAAAGGGGAAGAGGGGGGGGGGATGCAATCATTACGAGAATCACTGGTCAGGTCGCCATTTTTATATGTTTCCTGGTGCGGGTGAATCTTATGACTCCACAATTATTACTTTTACTCGAAAATGGCCTTGTAAGATACCCAGGACATATAAAACACAAACAAAAAAAGGAAGTACACGGAGCGGAGGGCTCTTCACTAGGGGAAGTGCGTGAAACACGTGGATATAAAAATAGTTATATTTGATAGCACACAAGGTCAAAAGGAAAATTAACTGAAAATACGGTAAATTACTGCCGTAGAAGTCCTCCCGAAGGGGGGGGAGCTTGGGAATGCCAGGAACACGGACCAAGGATAATTCTGCTACAGGCGTCTTTCTGAAACGATATTTGGACCCACGTTACACATCTAATGCTGGAATTTGGGGATTGAATTACTCGGGGGTGCACTGAAGGCGCCAAGGACTCCCCGAGGCGTTACTTGTGACTCAGAGGAAAGAAGCTGTGAACACGTGGGCCTGGCTTGAACCAAGGAATATCAGGGAACACA
>JANJGK010000030.1:11138887-11141387 GCA_039081455.1 Macrobrachium rosenbergii
TTACGTTGAAGAAAAGTTCATTTCAATCCTCTATGCAAAAGTAAATAATCTGTTGATCATTTAATGATGTCCTGTAAGGAGGACCCTGTCAAAAGTTTCATTTCATATTTTCCAGTAATGTTTCAGTCCAGTGTTCCTCTTATATATGGATTTGTTTAAAATACGTCCCTCCAGACATGGGCCGTAAACTTTACTCCATTTGCTTTCAAGTCGCTCCCCTTAATCTAGCACCTTTTATATCAGAGCATATCGAAATGGGGAGTTCGTAATTCAATCAAGTCCATATCCTTCTGCCTATTTCTCTCTATTTCCCTCTCTACTTTCCCATTCAGATCTATTTTAAGTGATGAAAGTGAAATCTAAATTTCTTTGTGTGTCGTTCGGGTGTTGCGAAATGATCACATATTTCAAATGATACAATTTGCTTTTGCGTTTTCCTTATGCAAAAATATTTGCTCCTAGTTTTAGTTTCTAATGCTCTCTGTGGAACTTTTCCATCGACGGATGGAGTACTTCGTTTAATGACACATACGGTATTCATCCCTTTTCTATGTGTCTTCTTTCTCCCCTCCGAGGTGCTTCAGTTTCTTTGCTGCAGATACGTTTTTGTCATTGGTTCACAGAGGTGAAGGCGGAACTCCCTCCTCTTCTCGAATAGCTACGTAACTCCCGTCAGCACAGCACATCACGCATTTACAGTACTCCACGGAGATGAGTTTCTCACCTGGTGGTTCTTTATGTTGTCTTTTTCATGCGGTCGATCCCGTAACTTTCCAAGATAAAAAATTGTTGCTTCCTTTTTTTTTCGACTGATGCTTCATTAACCCTTCGGCCCCTAGCTGCAACCTTTTTCACTCCTTTTACTGTACCTCCGTTCATATGCTCTTTCTTCCATCCTGTTATTCACCCTCTCTAACAGTAGTTTCACTGTGCAACTGAAAGGTTTTCCTCCTGTTACACCTTTCAAACCTTCCCGCTGACACTTTCCCTTTCACCGCTGAATGACCTCATAGGACCCAGCGCTTGGCCTTTGGCCTAAATTCTATATTCTGTTCTGTTCTATGCTTCATGAAGGATCAGTTAGTGTGGCCCCGTCTAAAGTCACTACTAAATAATTTTTTTAGCGACGTTCATATTTTCTTCGAATATTCCCATGACGAATGTGAGGCCTTTCAGTTGATGTCAAGAAATGTCATTTCGTAATGTTTCTCAGGCTATTAGGCGCTTGAATCGAACTCTTGATTAGGAGATTCAGGCATTTACATTATTTTGATTTTCTTTCGCAAGGTCCCGAATAAAAAAAAAAAAAATAAAGAAAATTACCATCTGCGCGTCTAGACAGAATACTCTCTAATCATCTTCAATCTAATTCATGCTCTTGTCATGGCTAGACAGATGACTGATGGACATTCACTGAACGGCTGTTTCACAGAACGTTCATTTGATCGAATGGACAGCATGGCCTTTTCGGTTTTTTTTATTATTACTCTTATTTATTCTTGGTAATGTTGTTTGTTACTTGTCTTTCTTCTACGTAAGTTCTTTACAAAACAAACTGTATAAGCGATAAAATGATGATATTATTGCATGATGGTAAAACCTTTTGTTGCTCATGTACAAAACAACGAAAGATATAGATTACATTGTAGTTTCTCTATGTAAAAATTTGCTATATAAACTGAATTGTATCTCAATAGTTAGCTATTGTGGGTAGTTCCTCTAAAGAAATCAACTCACGAATACACATATTTCTCAAAAATAGACTCTACTTTGGGCTTTAATATCTGATATTCTCATTCAGTGTCCTCAGTTGCCATCTCCCAGTCCGAATGCTCTTTTCTTAGTTTTGAAATTAGACAGCAAACAGTGAGCTTTGTGATTGTCTTTCTTTGCCCAAACCCTCTGTGCCATCCTTACAGAAAGTTTGTTGTTCATGTAAGGGATGGAGTTTTTGTCTTAATTGTTCCACATATTGAGTTCAAGCGCTGTCGATTGTCGTCTTCCACGCGATGTGATGCAGATTTTAACCTTTACGATTAAAGGTACATCAAAGAATGCGACGTATTATTAAAGTATTAATCAGACGTGCGTTCAGTTGCGAAGTTTTCGGACATAGCCTATATCCATTCGGTGACTTGGCCCTGTGTACATTGTACATTGTTTCTATAATAGTAATATCCGAGTGGGTCTTGTTTGTCCTTCCCCGGGTGACAGTAAGGGAGACATGACACAACCACCCACCCCCTGCAAACCTATTTGTCCGGCCCGGGTGGAGGCGATGTAGGTAGGGGAACGGGAGGGTAGGGGAGACATCCACCCTCCTCCTGCAAACATGTTTGTCTGCCCCGGGTGGGGGCGGGGTAGGTAGGGGATCGGGAGGGTAGGGGAGACAGCAGCGCCGGGTTCCAGCGCTCGTAGCCAACAAGCTCGTCTAACAACAAAACCACAAGTTCGAGGATGGAAGTACACTGAGGTGGGGACACATTATCCATTCAGAAGT
>JANJGK010000030.1:11143887-11148887 GCA_039081455.1 Macrobrachium rosenbergii
TATATATTGTATATATATATATATATATATATATATATATATATATATATATATATATATATATATATATATATATATATATGCATATATATAGATCTTAACAAAATCGTTAATGAATAAAATCTGGAAAAATGTCCACGCACTCTAAACGCCGTTTGTCACGAATGCATTACACGGATCAACACCAAAAATGTTACATCGGGATGAAACCAAATACGCCTAAGAACGCGCTGGTTCCATTATGTTTTCCATGAATCTGTAAGACAACAGAGTGCATCCATTTATGTCAGATACACCGAAAAACTGTCAAGTCATCGTACATAGAAGGTAATATAAGCTCGTAGTCCAAAAAGATTTTTTTGCATTGTATGATACACATGTTTACATACATCAGGTGATGATATTGGTTCTGCATACAAAAATCAGGCATAACTCATTCACATACATGCGAGATAGGCAAAATAGATTAACTTAAGACATCATGGAGTTGTAAGAAGAAACGGGTTGTAAGGAATAAATAACAGAATTTGAATGACATGTATTTACATAGATATGTAAGTGAAAAAAACATAAAATATGAAAATTAGGTTTTATCGTTAGTCAAATGAGCAGATACAAAAATTATAGATCTTTAGATAGACGACCTGTTAAGCAAATGAATCAATACGAAATTCAAAGAAAATTGAATAAGTAAATTGTTGATAAACTGATACTCTGAAGAACTGACTGGTTGAAAACAAGTAAAGAAGATGAGTTAGTAAACGGAAGAAAATGAGCTAGAAATAAATAATTACCGGCAATTGCACTGCCAAACAAGAAAAGACAATTGAGTAAATTTCAGAAAAATCAAACTCCATAAACAATCAGTGTAATGACAAAACACGGGGGCACATCAGTGCATGCCCGGCGCTTCTTTACAGGGAGAGCCATGCGTATAAAGGATTTGCTTATTTATTGCATTTTCAAATCACACTTTCTTTTCCCCTCATGCTTTCGGAGTCTGTTCACAGGTGGGCCGAAAGCACACTCAACACACACGCAAACCACCTGGAAAGGGAAATAAGGAAGGATTAGTAATACTATTATGAATGGTCGCAGTAATGATAATAAATTTGATGAGTGTCTTTAGGTATTGTTTATTATTCTTTTTGATTATGAGGCCTTGTGACTCTTTATTCCATATATTAGTATCGTTTCGCATTTAGTATTGTAATTATCATGATACCCAAGTATACTATCCATTTCATTTGTAGACAAAAATTAAAAGAAATGAGTCAGTTATAATATTTAAACAAAATGAATATGTAATCATCGTTTTGCTGCCAAAGATAATAATATAGTTATTATTATTATTATTATTATTATTATTATTATTATTATTATTAGTAGTAGTAGTAGTAGTAGTAGTAAGAGTAGTAGTAGGGTCCGAGGACCCTACAAAGTTAATATAATTGCTGATGAAACTTAACAAGCCTTTAAATAACGACATTAATATAGCAGTAACAGCTAGAAATCCAGAGACACCTCACATTATGTGAAGGCAAGAGATAAGAACTCGAACGTAATTTATGCAACTGATGTCCACAGAGCAAAAACGAAACCTTTCTTCCTGTTGAGCTCAAAGAAGCGGAATAATGAATTTCTCTGATATTAATGAACAGCTGCATTTCTTTTCCAGTGATAGATGGTCACTAGTGGAATCGGAGGCGTTACAAATTACCCTCACATAAAATTAATATGAATAGGTTGGGTGTATAATTTATTGCGGGTGTCTCGTTGTGTGTCAGGAAAGTGAGAGGGGGCGAGGTGGGCGGGATGGGGGTGGGGAGGGAGGAGAGAAGGAGGATATGCTGTCATATCTATTGTTTGACCTGGATGAGTTGAGGATTATCTCGTCGAAGCCTTTATGTTTATATTATTACAGTAATTATTTGGCATTAATTCCTCCACCCTCCACCCCCTGCGTCATTTCTCTTCCCACCACAGACTGTGATTCACTTCTGACGCCTGACCACCAGTTACTTCTGAGGTCGTTAGAGACACAATGGCTTTTCAAGAAATGAGCTCATTTTGCTTCCATCCTAACATGGTATCAAATCTAGGTCCTTTTGCAAGTGAGGAAAGTGTGGTGCTGCTAGACCACAAGAATCCGACGAGAGAGAGAGAGAGAGAGAGAGAGAGAGAGAGAGAGAGAGAGAGAGAGAGAGAGAGAGAATATTGTGAGTGTGAATAGAGTACCAGTGTATATTCTTCCAAAACGTGAGAGTATCTGAAGTATCCTTTATGGAAAAAATGATCAATTATCGGTAATGACGAACGAATGCCATTAATCACCATCTTGCCCGTGTGATTCATCATTGTCGCTTTCACAATCAAAAATTGACAGAAAAATCGATGCCGAGACGGAACAGAAGCCCTTCAGCTCGGAATTATATTTATGGAGTCCATTTCTTCATGTGTCTGGTCGACGCAAATAGACTTTCTATTGTTTGGGTTAATGGTGCAGTTAGAGCTTTGTTAAAGGTTTTTTTTTTCTTGATTCAAGTAGATGGTTTGTTCTTTGTCAGTGTGTTTATATTTCATTTGGTTATGTCCTTATTCTTTGTTGAGTTGAATCAATTTTACGTGTGCGAGTATTTAACATTTTTGTTGTTTTTTAAAAGAAGTTTTAAATTTGTTTTATGAAGGATACTTATTTGCTTGTTTAGGTTATGGTGTTTTATCTTCATTGTGCAATTAGGGATATATTTATCGTTATCTTCAGAGACGATGCAAATAGCACACATAAACGAAAGGAATCAAGACGTATAAATAAACATTCAGGATATGACTGATACAGTTAGCAGTCCTGGATTTAAATTTGTATAAGATTTAAATATTGGGGGTCGAGTGAAACAAGAGAAGCACTGCATGTTTATTAATGAAACTGGCGATTTCATGAGAAAATAAGTTTCAGCCCAAGAAAAAAGTTAAGTATACCTTGGTTTAACCAGACCACTGAGCTGATTAACAGCTCTCCTATGGCTGGTCCGAAGGATTAGACTTATTTTACGTGGCTAAGAACCAATTGTTACCTAGCAACGGGACCTACAGCTTATTGTGGAATCGGAACCACATTATACCGAGAAATGAATTTCTATTACTAGAAAGGAATTCCTCTCATTCTTCACTGTCCAGTCTGAGACTCGAACGCGTCCCTATCAGAGTGCTAGCTGAGAACTCTACCTATTCTGCCAACGAGGAACTTTCAGAGTTACAAGTACGCTGTCGGCCTGAAGCGTACTTTCATAGAAAGCTCTACTGCACTGCATTTACAAGACAGTATAAATAGTTTTTCCACGTAAAATGTGTGAATGTTAATGTAACTAGCAATAAACTGAGAAAGTAAGTTTCAGCTCCAAACGGTAGAATTCATACGCAATATACTTTGAGTATGCTTTTATTTGGTGATGTTTTCGTGAGTAATTTGTGAATTGATTCCGTATTTCACTATAATATTATTATCTTTATTCTGTTTTCCCCTTTCACACGTTGTTGTTTTACTCTTTAGAAACGTCTTTGCAAGTCGATGTCCTTTTTGGCTCAAGCATTATGAACTGTGGGCCGTTTTCGGTTCCTTTTTTTCTTTCATTTTTTGAGTTGACAGTAAATACCCACATCCGATATCCTTGAAGTAAATCGTGACTGGCTGCCAAGCTGCTCAGCACTCATTAAGTCTGCAGTGACATTGTTTCTGGATATTTGCTGGTAGTTTAAAAAAAAAAAAAAAAAAAAGACCATAGTGCACTGTTTGGGCAGTGATGATGATGATAAAAAGTAAAAGAGACGCTCATTATTCAAAATACTTCATAAAACACGAGTTGGACTCTTTCTTGGTTCGAGCTCAAGGCAATCCAACTGTATTTTTAGAAGCAAGACATAAGCACTCAGTGCGAAACATACGTTCCACTATGAAAAAATGAACTTCTTCGAGTGAATGCTTATTATCATACTGCCGTTACCTTAACGTGCGGATTTAGAGGAAAGAAGACAATAATCACTGCCATACATCAACTACTAGATTGCCGATAAACTGTGCAACAAATGTTGTAGCCCCCTACATACTGTACAGTTATATATATATATATATATATATATATATATATATATATATATATATATATATATATATATATATATATATATATATATATATATATATATATATATATGTGTGTGTGTGTGTGTGTGTGTGTGTGTGTGTGTGTGTGTGTGCCTGTGTGTTTTATAAAATATATGCGACATTTGACGATAGGATAAGATAATAATGCGCATTTGTATGCATTTCAGATTCTGGTACACGCACACTTTTAAGAAAGTAGCAGGAAATTGCGTCTAAAGTAGATCACCTGATAAATAGACTCTCTCTCTCTCTCTCTCTCTCTCTCTCTCTGTCTCTCTCTGTCTCTCTCTCTCTCTCTCTCTCTCTCTCTCTCATTGTGAGTGTCTCGTTCTGTTAACTTCCATGACGGAATATATCAAGTTCTCGTACAAGAAACTCTACATTAAGAAACCCTTTCTATTTTCCTTCTTTATTATCACTTGAAAGATCGATGCATTATTGACCGTAAGTTGGGTAGGTGCTTGTTGGATGGGCTAGGTTGTGGCGGGGGAACGGGAAGGGGGAGGGATGGGGTGGATGAGGGCCAAGAAATGCTGGGGAATGGGTAGGATGGGGTTTTGAGGGCAGTTGGGAAGGTCCCCGTCATTGGCAACCGGGTTGCTCCTAATAACTGAATGGTTCTCCAAATTGTTTAATGGGTCCTGTTATCCTTCTCATGGGGATACTGCACGACATAGGAGTAAGGTGTTGGGGAGGGGGGGGTGGGGGTTGAGAGAGGAGGGGCGAGTATTCATGGGAAAGGTTCCTTCATGCATGGGGACAAAAGTGTGGCCATACGGCTCTGAAAGGACCCGGGGTTCAAATACCTCGAAAGTGTTTATACGGCCAGATCGAGTGA
>JANJGK010000030.1:11153887-11158153 GCA_039081455.1 Macrobrachium rosenbergii
CAGCTCTCCTAGGGCTGGCCCGAAGGATTAGATTTATTTTTACGTGGCTAAGAACCAATTGGTTACCTAGCAACGGGACCTACAGCTTATTGTGGAATCCGAACCACATTATAGCGAGAAATGAATTTCTGTCACCAGAAACAAATTCCTCTTGTTCTTCACTGGCCGCTCGGAGATTCGAACTCACGACCAACAGAGTGGTAGTTGAGAACGGAAGCCGCTCACCCAGCGAGGAACAAAAAAAGTGTCACTGATGGTTGCACCCTTGTCTTGGCGCCAGTCACACTGCCGATGGTATCTTAAGAAGGTGAATAAGATTTACCACCTCTGTTATCAGAAGTTTCCAAAATCTTCCCTTAAATACCCCATGGCAACCAGCCTGTTCTGGCTTATGGCCAACTTAACGAGACCTGGCTGGCTGGGTTATGGTTCCCCGTCTCTCACTATATATCTCATTTGTTTTTTTCTGTATGTACTTGTAAAACTTTAGTTAATTTTTACCCTTTTAAAATTTGGAGTAAATTTTTAATTTTTGCTCATAAATCAATATGATTTATAGATACTGTGTTGCCAAAATAAATCTCTTGAAATGCGTGATCATTAAGTTTATAAGAGAAAAATATCGTTTGCATCGAGTCCAAGAATTTACAGTAAGACCTGAGCTAAGGTAAGAGTGTGCGTTAAAATCCATATTTGTTTGTTCCTTTGAAACTGCGAATTCCTTATTCTCTCGATAGATACGACAACGCCTTGGCAGTTGTTTAGAAACAGGACGACACAGTGAAGTACTTTTCTTTGTGTCGTAAGTCAGAATTTAAGGAACTTAATGCTTGATATTGGTGGTGATATTTTCACCATCTTTAAAAAATAACCATAATAACACTCTAGACTGTGAAATGATTAATCTAGGGCTTTATACGCCGATTACTTATATGGGATTTTACTCCGAATACATTAAATATTTACATCTTGAAATTAGACAGAGATTGCATTATTAAGGCTTGTGACATGGAATACTTTAATTAATACCTTACATATAGTATGTTTACCGTAAGACTTTTGACATAGAATACATACATTAACACTATACATAAAGACTTTAGAATACTTTCATCACAACCCTGGATACAGAACATTTACAATACTATATCAGACGCAGGATGCATAATAACCTTGAAATACTAACACTTTAGACTTAAAGAGAACGCTCAATGGAGTCTTAGAAAAAGAAAGACCTGGCAGTTTTTTCATGAGGACCTAATTTGAATAACACTCAAAATAATTCATGCAGAAATCGCCACAGGCAAGCAGAATTCTTGGAACTTCCTCAGACACACAATACTTACATAAGGCTGACATGAAAGATGGCCGACGCCCTAACTGCGTTGCCTTCGCTGGCTATAAGGGAAGAGATGGAAAGAGAAACTCAATTACCGTAGGCCTAATCATTTATTATATGTTCATCGTGCGCGCTTTAGACGTGTTTGCATTGAGTAATGCCGGTCGTAAATTGTGTAACATCTGCCGTGTTTCTCTAATCGTGATGTACGCTTTGGTTTTAGGCCAAGTAATTCTGTGTCCCCTGTGTGTGTGTGTGTGTATGTGTGTGCTTGTGCATTTGTGTGTGTGTGAGTGTGTTTGCCCACATGCATGATGTGTTTTTGTAAGTTATCTTACGCAGGTGTACACGTGTTTTAAATAGCTGTAGAAATAATTTATATATATATATATATATATATATATATATATATATATATATATATATATATATATATATATATATATATATATATATAGAGAGAGAGAGAGAGAGAGAGAGAGAGAGAGAGAGAGAGAGAGAGAGATTTCATTAATGAGACGTAGGAAAAGCAACAATGCGTGTTCTTTTAGTTACAGAATCATTTCCCATGGAGAGAGAGAGAGAGAGAGAGAGAGAGAGAGAGAGAGAGAGAGAGAGAGAGAGAGAGAGAGAGAGAGAGAGAGAGGGTGGTGTTACTATGATCAGCAAGTATAAATCAACAACTCCGTGTAATTCCATCTCTTAACATACGATGTATATCTATTGACTTTTCAAGAGATATGAAAAGTGGTACTTGGTGCGCTGTTTGAAAATTACAAAGGAATCTTCGCCGGCAGATTACTGGTTTTAGAAGAACTCTTTTACTGGAAGAGCTTTGTAATTATTTTTCCTCATTCGCAGCTTAAAAGTAGAGATGTAGAGGAATGCAGTATTTTAGGATAATGAATATTTAGACAAGAATAGCAGAGCCGTAAATTCTCAGGTTTAAAATTTATTCCAAAATAATCTTCAAGAAAAAAGCAAAACAAAGAAAAAATTGGGAAAATATCTCACCTGAGCCAAACAATCCCGAAAAATCTGTAAGGATGAAAAATGATTAATAATGAATAATCTCTTAATGCATGTGCAGAATTAATTGTTGAATGAATAATGACGTAGATAGCTTAATGAAATCTCTGTCAGTAGCCTCTCGAGCTACTTTTAATACTAGCTGACAATATGCAATCTAGGTTCTTTACAAAAAATAAAGTCATTGTTTTCTGAGCAGTTTTTCATTAAGGCAGTATGTGTAAGATTAATCATGTGATTGTTTGTTATGAGCAAAAACATTTATACATAAGATTACATGAAATTTACAAGTAAAAGTACCAAGTTATACAAGACTGAAAATACTTAAGTACTGAGATCATACCGAAGAACTTATTGGTTGCATTAGGCACACTTTGCGACATATCTGACGCCGGTCTGGGATGCCTGTTGGCTTCTGTGGTTGTAGGCTGCGTGGTTGTGGTTGTGGTGGTTGTAGTTGTAATGATAGGTAGGTCTGGCGAGAGAAAAGCGGAATGAGTTTTCAATAAACAATAGTCAAGTCCTGTCAAGTTTTCACATTAAGGAAGAGTTGCATTTAGGAGGTGGTCTCATGTGCTGTTAATATTTAGAAGTAGAAAAGTTTTTCTTTTTGTAGATCTTTTCATTTAGTTTAGAAAAGTTCAATGCTAGGCGGACTCATTTTATATAAGATCGATTACTCTAATAGGCCATCTCAGTGTTAAACCCATTTTACTAAACTGAAATATCATTTCATATTAAAACCTTTTCTTCAAGAGATATTTTCAATTGAAAGAAAATCATTTTCACCGAGAAAGTCTCTTTCAGTGTTAAAAGCTCTTTCATGTTGTTTTAAATACTTCTTGCTAAAAGGCAATCCCGTTCAGTATTGAATCTGTTTCACTAAGAAGCAATCTTGTTTAGTGGTAAAACGCCAACTCACGAAGTTCTAAGTCTTTCCCAGTAAAAGACAATCTCATTTAGCATCGTCCGCTGTGAAGATTAGTCTTATTCAGTCTTAAAACTTCTGCACTATGACGGAGTCTCACAGGAGTCTCATTCAGTGTTGAATGGCTTTCTCTAAGAAGTATTGTCATTATTAAGTGCAAAATCTATTTCACTAAGACTCATTGACACCAAATCTAATGTAACGTCCAATGCACTGAGTGTGAAACCTTTCTCACCAAGAAGACGCTTTCTGAATATCTCGTTAAATCTTGATAAATTGTGAACATCTCAATTAGTTCTATATGATTTTCTTTGAGATGAGGAATATCTGATTCACGTTGAATGTTACTTTCATTTATTGTTACGTTGTTCTGTCATATGAAAGGAATTCGTGTTAAGTGATGTACAATCTCTCAAAGATGTCACTCATTTCATAGCATTTCATATGACGCGAGAAATATTTCAACACAAATCATAATCCTTGTCAGTGAACGGAGATGAACTGTACTATTTTTCTCCCTTTTGATAATAATAATAATAATAATAATAATAATAATAATAATAATAATAATAATAATAATAATAATAACTGTGGTTATATTCCATTACTGATAAAGTTTTCTATTTTTAATCCAAGTGACGAATACAGTGTGTAGACACATTAATCATTGACGTATCTAGTGCTTGTCAGTTTGACAGAATAAAATAAACTTTATGAATGTACGCTGGCGCAATCAGTAATATCCTCTTGCATAAAAGCGAAGCAAATGCATATATATCATAAAGCATAAGAGTTTTAAATTGTCATATATATATATAATATATATATATATATATATATATATATATATATTATATATATATATATATATATATATATATATATATATATATATATATTATATATATACTAGCTGACCAACCAGGCGCTGCCCGTGGAAACTCGGAATGACGAGCGATAAACTCTCTCT
>JANJGK010000030.1:11163253-11178253 GCA_039081455.1 Macrobrachium rosenbergii
TCAGGCAAAGTTCAATTAACGACGCAGAAGAATGCTTGCCAAGTATTGTCCAAAATAATTATATTGGACATTGCATGCGCAGTCATCGCTGGGCTGTGAATAATAGTATCATATGAAATTTGCCATTACAGGTGGGCAGTTTGGATAATATAAGAAATTACTGTTGACATATATAGTATGAATCTGAGACTGTGTATGTTATATTGGACATTGCATGCGCAATCATCGCTGGGCTGTGAATAATAGTATCATATGAAATTTGCCATTACAGGTGAGCAGTTTGGATAACATAAGAAATTACTATTGACATATATAGTTTGAATCTGAGACTATGTATGTCAATGTAGTTCATTTTATTTAGGACTCCCAAAATCCAGTTGTTGGTGATTATGAAATCATCTTTGAATTATGCAAATCCTCGTCCATAACAATTTTGTAATTTGACTCATTATAGGTGTTATATATATATACAGTATATATGTGTATATATATATATATATATATATATATATATATATATATATATATATATGTATATATATATATATATATATATATATATATATATATATGCTGTATATATATATATATGTATATATATACATATATACATATATATATGTATATGTATATATATATATATATATATATATATATATATACATACATATATATATATATATATATATATATATATATATATATATATATATATATATATATATGTGTGTGTTTACATACGTACACACACAGTTCGATAACCAGAACTTCTCTCGCGTTGAGATGTTTCCTTGCGTCTCTCTATTTCCTCATGCTCCTTGATGATATTATGAGCATGCATGAATGAGGGTTTCACTCCCTTCTTTTGTCTTTTCTCTTTTCTCTTGTTCCTCTTTATCCCACCTGCAGCCCATAACGATCGACTAACAACTAGGCACCTAATTCACTGCTTATGTTAACAGAGGCACGTCATATTTTACGGATTGCGTTTATTCATCCCTTCACGAGCCGGAAAAATAAGGCACGTTCCCTAAAATGTTCCTTAAAATGCTGTGTGCCTTTGTTGACCTAAGCAGGACATTAGGTACTTAGCTGCTAGTCGGTTGCTGTGGTGCGAGTGAAAGAGTAAAGAAAGAAAACATACCAGATGAAAGTGTTCATTGTTCCGATAGAATGCAAATGGGGGGCCTCGGCGAGGTAATCCTCACCCCACCGAGATGAAACCATTGGCAAGATAATAGTGAGAATCTCTCTCTCTCTCTTGTAGGGCTGTTATATTACTTTTCTCAGTTGTATTGTGCTTTGATCAATGTTTTTTACTCTCTCTCTCTCTCTCTCTCTCTCTCTCTCTCTCTCTCTCTCTCTCTCTCTCTCGTGCTGTTATGTTACTTTTCCCAGTTGTATTTTTGATCAATGTAGTTTACTCTCTCTCTCTCTCTCTCTCTCTCTCTCTCTCTCTCTCTCTCTTGTGCTGTTAGGTTACTTTTCTCAGTTGTATTTTTGATCAGTTATAGTTTCCACTCTCTCTCTCTCTCTCTCTCTCTCTCTCTCTCTCTCTCTCTCTCTCTCTCTCTCTCTCTCTCTAGTGCTGTTATATTACTTTTCTCAGTTGTATTGTACTTTGATCAATGTAGTTTACGCTCTCCCCCCCCCCCTTTCTCTCTCTCTCTCTCTCTCTCTCTCTCTCTCTCTCTCTCTCTCTCTCTCTCTCTCTCTCTCTCCCGTGTATGCTGTCAAGGTCCCCCTCTCTCCCCTTTTTCCCTGCATTGTTTTTTACCTTTTATGTAGTTAACGCACTCCCTCTCTCAACATTCATTTTTTTTATCACTCGCTTTTGCTGTGTATTCTGATCTCTTTAAGTTCATCTCTCTCTCTCTCTCTCTCTCTCTCTCTCTCTCTCTCTCTCTCTCTCTCTTCGTTTTTCTTTCTCCTACAAATTATTTAAGGTAAAAAATATATATTTGCTTTCTCACCAGGAAAAAACTTCCCTTCTGCGCTCTCTCTACCATTCTTCAATTTAGGTATTCTTAGGATTTACTTTCTCTCTTAGGACAACATATTATTCCCCTTATCTCTCTCTCTCTCTCTCTCTCTCTCTCTCTCTCTCTCTCTCTCTCTCTCTCTCTCTCTCTCTCTCCACATCACGCTCTTACCTATTCCCATCAGGCGCTTGGGTGTAGAGAGTGAAGGCTGGTTTGGGCGCCACGGCTGATGCGAAGCAGGTGATGTTTACCAAGTGCTCCGATGGGCGCCAGTACTTGAGGTCTACGTGTTTGGCTGGGGCTGGAAAGGAGAAGGGCGAAATAGTGATCAGTGGATGTAATGCTCGTAATATCGCTATACTTAAAGGGATACAAATTTGAATATTATATATATATATATATATATATATATATATATATATATATATATATATATATATATATATGTATGTATATATATGTATATAATATGTATATATGTATACAGTATACACACACCTAGATATATATATATATATATATATATATATATATATATATATATATATATATATATATATATATACACACACATACATATCACATCGTGGCACAAAGGTCCTCTGTGAAATTCTGCCTCTCTTGTCTTTCGGGTACTTTATCTTCCACAATCTCCACTCATAATTCTAATCCAATTAGATTTGGGTCTTCCACCCCTTCTGGGCCCTCAGAATCCCAGCTGACACTAACGTGTATTCTTCTCCAGGGGTTGTGCAAAGGATATATATATATATATATATATATATATATATATATATATATATATATATATATATATATATATATATATATATATATATATATATATATATATATATTATATATGTGTCTCTATATATCTAAAATCAAAGTGACATAAATGAACATATGATGCGTGTGTGCAGATATACCACGGGAAACCTTTGGTAGAAATCCTGGCTGGTTTATGAAGAACTGATGCATAATGGTAGAAATTTACAACATATATATGTACGAGTGAATGAATGTACAAAATGTACATATAGTCGGTTGGAAAGCAAATAATTACACGTGAGAAATGAGAAAAAAAAGATGAAGGAGCAGAAAACCAGTTAGTATCTGTAGTTAGTACTCCATTTACAAATCTGTTTATGTATGCGGACGGGCACACACCTTCGCTTTCATTCCATATTGTTTACCTTTCTTAAATGCTATAGGCTACATTTTGTACATTTCTTTTGAAATCAATGGACTGACTTTGCATGCCTTGACTGATATTCATCTTCTTACAAAAGCTGTCTTTAATGGAACTTGACTCGATCATTTATTTCCAATATATTATTGTAATAAACTATTATTGACTTTTTGGCCAGTACCAATTCATCAGTGGTCACCTAGCCATAGCATAGGCATCTGCCATTTATTTATGGTCACCTGTCCATATATTTTATATATATGCCATTCATTTGTGATTGACCCATCCAAATACTGGTGTAAGCAAAGGTATTATCTCATTTTTAAATTGAACGTCTATTTTCCCCCTGAAGGTGGTGGTCATAAAGAGTGTTAACCTCCCATTTCTCATCATGTCTCTCGTCTTGCTACAACCCGCCGCAGTTAAACTGTGTACAGTTTAACAGACGCATAGTAGTAGCTTTTTTATTAATATTTATTACCTTTTTTTAAAGAAACAGGGTCAAATCATTTCTCCATCGTGTGAGTAAGCTCTACTCTTCACTATTAAAATCTATGATTACAGGGAACAACAAAGAAAAGTGCACTTGTAAACAAGATAACAGGAAAACAGAATACCGATACACAGTATGTCTGATAGCTTATGTGTCGTATTTTTGTATAATTGTGTATTATATATTTTTTAAAAGATAAAGATTATATCTGAAATATAATATTTTTCTGGAATCCCTGTGTGTCGTTTAAATGGCTAATTTATCTTTATAAATGTTAAAACATCAGTAAGTGATAATATCTAGAACATTAAACTGGTACATGTACAGTGGGAAAGCCTTTTTAAGCTATTGCTATTTCAGAGAAAATTATATAAAAGTAATATAATATATATAATATCTATAAATATCCAATGTTTTTTTTTTGTTACCTTTCATTTAACGTCCGACTCGAAAACTTTTATTCTGGCTTCATGTCACAAAACATTTCATTCTACCAATACACATTTCTGATTTATCGTACACCTTTTATATTTCACGACTAACTTTTGCAGCCAAACAAATTCTGATATAAATATCAGTTGAGAGATAGTCATATTCTGTGTTCTATCTGTTTCATAGGTAATTTTTCTTGAAATAATCCATATACACTCGTCTAACTGTTGTTTGTTGATTATGTTTTAAGCATTGTAATTTTGTAGATCATTTTCGTGTAATAGACACCGTGTATACTTCCAATCATTGTTTTTCTATAATATTGTGTCTCTTGCCCATTTCGCAGGTTCTTTTGTTAAACAAATATGCTACGTGTGTGCATTAAATATCACTTGCTTATTAGTTTCTACTGTATCCATTTCAGTGTTGACGACGCTGAAAAAATAATCTATCAAATCATCACATATCCATAGTTTACCTTATCAGTTTTAGAGTGCATTTTGCTTAACAAATAAAGAACATACAAACTCAACTTTTTTCTCATCCAGTAATATTGCAAAACCGATGCAGCTCTATAAAATGTTGCACATTTGTAATCCAATTTCAACTCGAACCTCTGGTCATAGGTTAGATATCTTGAGGAAATTCGCTCTTGTATTATTAGGCTAATGGATCGATGCTTTATGTAAAGCCCAAGTCCGAATGGAAAAACAGTGAGATGTGAATTATAGCTATGTAATATGCAAGCTACGAACTCGAGAAACACAAGTTAGAGTCCATAAATGTTTAAGATAAACATGTATAATACGCAGGTGTAGGAGTGTAGTATTCATATCACGAGCCTGATGGCGCTATTCTGCGCTGGAACCCGGCGCTGCCCATCATGTCTCCCCTGCCTCCCAATCCCTACCTACCCCGGCCCCACCCAGGGCGGACAAACAAGTTTGCAGGAGGAGAGTGGATGTGTCATGTCCGCCCTACCCTCCCGATCCCCTACCTACCACACCCCCACCCAGGGCGGACAAGCGAGAAAGATCCACTCAGATTTTATTATTGCAGATAGAAGACGTCCGCCGTGGTGGCGCAGTCGAGAGAGTCGGGGTTCAAATCCCGCCACTCACTGATGGCTCGGATTGTGCCACTGCAAAAATCCGGCAGCCCGTCAACCTAGTGGTCCGAAAAAAACCGAGAGGTTCAGTAGGAAAATAGGTACCAGCCCTCGGGCTGGGAAGTTAAACAGTGGGCCTAGCGACACACTGGCCATGTGTCATAGGCATTGGGACCTGTCCCCCACTGGCTGTCAGCCTAAGAAACAGGAGATCAGCGCCTGCCCCATGAGCCTACAGAGTCCCAGGAGAACTTTAACTTTTTTAACTAAGATAGAAGATACTGCTGTGATATTTGAAGTGGTTCTGTAATATTTTCAGATAATACATTAATACACAAGTTCTAATGTATTCAGTTGTTCTATATAATTCGAGCTACAGTTCTGTAATATTATAGTAATGCATACAATTATATAATATTTAATAACAAGCAAGTTACAGACATTCACTAAAGTAAAAGAGGTTTGAATACAATGATAGTGCTGCAATATTCCTTGCATGTTAAAGTGATTTTGTTACATTCCTAGATGTTGCTAGTCTGTCTTCACCTTTTTTTTAGACGCTGAGATATATTTTATATTTTGATCTTTGATTCCTACATGAAATATTTAAAAGATCGTGGTTAGAAATCTCGATATCTTCTATTTTCGGGGTTACGCCTTAAATTTGTATGGCTGTCCATCCAAATCGGCTATTTTTGAAGCCGACTGCTGCTGATACGACACCTCTAGTAGTATTAGTAATATTCATATATCAATTGGAGGTCTAAGAGGGCAAAACCTCTAAACCCTAAGTCCCGGCCAGGTAGGACACTTCGCCACAGTTTAGGTTAAGGTAGGAAATATCTCATGAACTGCCGACCCTGCCCTTCTATGTTAGGTTAGGTAAGGATATATATCTTGAACTGACATAATCGCACTTTTCGGTTAAGTATAAAGGGAGCAGAAAAACGACCGTGCTTTTTTTTTTTTTTTTTAGTAATTAGGGTACATAATCCCTCGATGTTACCTTTCTTCAGCACAAACTCTAACAAACGTTCTCTTTTTGGAAACTACTTGACCCCTGCCAAACCTCCTTCCGACCACAAACAAGCCACTTTTTCTTTAATTAAGCTCATTCATCGCTCCTCCACCAAGTGAATGGCCAGGCAATTCGTTTTCTTTATTGGAACATTGATACACCTGCCTAATCTCACGCAACATATACGCCAAAAAGGAACCCTGTCCCCAAAATTTGTCGGAGTTGCGCCACACGTGTGCAACTTCCCAGTTGTCTTTGTTGGCTGGTTTCCTGCAAATATCCAACAATTTCCCCCAACGGTTGCACGCAAACAAGCCCCTTCACACGTGTCTAATCCCTCCTCCTCCCACCACCCTCCTCCCCCGGGAAAAAAGTAAGTTCAAAGGGCAGTGGGATAGGCTTCCTAATGTCTATGTAGCCCAGGTCCGAAGAGAGCGAAAAGAAGAAAAATTAAAGAAGAAGAGTTTAGGGTTTGAACCAAGAAAGAAGCAGGAGACCTTAAGCCTCCCAAAAGAAGGAAGGTGACAGGAGACAGGAAAACAGGAATATTAAGAACTTTCAAATTCAGAAAAGAAGAAACAGTCGCCGAACCGTATAATAAATAATCCGAGGACTACAAATAGCCATCTCCCAAAGCACATGCAACACACAAGCAACCCTGACCCCTCCCACCCCTCTTCTTAGACGTCCTAACCCACCTACACCCTCAGTTTCCAAATTACACGAGACAAAAAAAAAAAAAAAAAAAAAAAAGAGGAAGTCCTGTGAGCTCTATTGGATTGTTGAAGCTATCAACTTTTCGGATGGACAGCAATTTCACTTCTGATCCTTCCTATAGGATCTCTTTGTGGTGGTCAAAGCCTAACATTGGAATAAAAAATAGGGGAGTTAGAGGGGGTGGGGGGACGTGCAGGGGACGGGAAGGGGAGGGAGACAGGTCATTTCGTCAGGTCGGTTTCGTTTGACTTTCAATACTGTTTGAATCTGGGCCCCAGCGCTTTTTCTTCAACCCCCAGTTTTATTTTTGTTTTGCTTCCAGGTTTTATTTTCCCTTCAATTTTCCTTTCCTCTCATTTGTATTTTTATTTCCGACTCATGCTTTCCTTTATATTTCTTTCATTATTTCTCTTCCGTCAGTTAGGTTTGATTTTACCTGTATTATTTTATCTAGTCATTTTTTTATCACATTTTTATCTAACAGTTTTCGTTATTTTATGTTTCTATAGTTAATATTTTACTTCCTATTACAACCAGGTATATATTTAAGGGATTTATTGTATTTTGCTCTCTTGCTTTTATTTTCTTTAGTAACACATATTATTTATTTTACAGCGTTACAAAATAATCTCACTGTTTTCTCCTTTATTTTACAGCGTTACAAAATAATCCCACTGTTTTCTCTTATCCTCCTCTTTGGCGTTCGGTATTCATTTCAGCATGAGAGAGAGAGAGAGAGAGAGAGAGAGAGAGAGAGAGAGAGAGAGAGAGAGAGAGAGAGAGAGAGAGAGAGAGTCATTCTGGTCAAAAAAAGAGGAAGAAAATGTAAAGTGCAACAGTTGCTTAATGTTTGTATCTCTTTTGGGAGAGTATTTTGTTAAATTTCCCAAAGATTACCATTGTAACATGGAGAGAGAGAGAGAGAGAGAGAGAGAGAGAGAGAGAGAGAGAGAGAGAGAGAGAGAGAGAGAGTGATTATTTTTTTATGAGCAAGCTACTTTCAGAGATAATTAGGAGTTTATCTGTACTTTATTTTATTCATTTTGCATCATCGTAATTATCATTATTAATGTTTGCTTCTTTAAGCAAGGAAAACAACGTGAAATGTTCCTATTAGGAATGCACTAGAGGTATGCAGGAAAACGGAAGGTAATTACGACAAGATGGAGACACTGAAGAGGTAGGAACCTGTATAGGAAAGACTTTTAGGTATCATTCTTTTGTTTTCATTTTTTTATCAGAAGTGAAGTCCGATGGGGAAGGTAAAAAAAAAAGTGGACGTGGAAGGGAGGGGAACAGTGAACAAGACATCTAGAAAACGGAAACTGGTAACGAATTCCAAAGCTTGACAGGTGAGGGAAGAAACAGTCATGTAGTATAGAAGTCCTTGAGTTGATGATCTCCACGGAGTAAATTTTGACTTGACGGGTGTCACGAGGCAGCCTGAGAGGAAAAGGGACGTACTTTTATTCAGACTGAGGTAAAATTGACGAAAAAGGTACCAGTAAATGAGTAAAGAGAAGGGGGCCGCATTGGGGAAGGAAGAGGGCGGGGGAGGTACTCACTAGGACGTCAGTTTGGTGAATTACTGTTGATTTAGTTAGTGAGAGATGGAAACAAAAGAATAAACAGTTCAGATAATATAAGTCATATTCAGAGTAAAAATGGATGTAATTAATGTAACCTTTAGCTACGGATAGGGACATAAGAACTTTGGGACACTGAAACCGAACTCTGCATGTTCTAGAACGAAATTTGGAAATTCAGGCTGTGACCCGTGCAAGGCAAGAGCGAAGGAGAACCGCAGTTTTTACAGGAGAGAAAGGCTTAAAGTAACTCATCAGACTGAATAGAAAAAGATGAGAGTAGACGGCAAATATTTGAAAATGATGGGTGTCCTTATTCACAGTTGTAGGCCAAGAAAGAGGAATCCGAGATCTCGTGAATGACGAAGTGTTACCGGAAGGTTCGAGGGAAGAAAAGAAATGGAGAGTTCTTTTGTCATCGTTATTTCACAGGAGAAATTTACGATTAAGACTCGCTGAGTCTGCTGCCAAAGAATGAAATATAACTCGAGTTTTTATCCCATGCGTTTTCTCACCCTCTTAACCTGTCGATTTCATCTGTGTTCAGTATTTTCGTCAGTAATATACTATACCTCCCTTTGACTTCATATTTTATGGGTTTTCTGTTCTGTGGAAGTTTGCTTAGTAGGATGCTGTAATATTGGCTTTTTCCTTAAGGATGTGTACGAGATCAGGTATTGGATGCACTGCTAACTCAAGGCTATTTTGCTGTTTACATTACCTTTTCTTGAATTCCCTACTTCTAGGCAACATTGATGAATTTTTCATAACTCCTTTGTGAGTGAAGTTATTCCCGTTGTATATATATGGTAAGGGCTGTATAAAAATGTCCATGCCCTAATATTTTGGATCTTAACATTAATGATTCAAGCCATCGTTCTTAAAAGGATCGCCAGCGTTTGATAAAATATTGTTACATTTTGAACTTCTTTCCATTTTCTTGTAATTCGGTGAAAGTTTAATTATAGTCAGTGATTGTATCTACTTCATACAGCCCTCTAAAGTTCGAAATGTTAAGCCATAAAGGCGATCATAACTTTAATTCATATATGCTGCATAGGAAAAAAAAGCTACTCCAGTCGCAATCATTGTAATCAATAAGAGGGTAAATTGATTAATATTTCTAGATTTTGTCATCCTGAGTAAAACTGACTTTAAGTATAAATGATCGAAGATACCTCTATTTCAGAACAAAAGTGTTTTAATTAATAATGTGGAGAAATTTGAGTGTTTCGTACTTTTGTAAGCCCAAGTAAAGCTTAATCTAAATATAAATGTTGACAAACACGAATGAAAAAATATCGGGAATTTCTTTATTTCTTAGATAATATCTTAACTGAACGTGGAGTAAAAAAAAAAACATTATTTTATAGTTGAATTTAGTTATGAGCAAACCAAGGACAAAAAAGCCCACGACTGGAAAAAAGGAGACTGAAAAGGGTCCATTTCCGAGATATTTCTTTTCTCTCAACTTAATGGGAAAAGGAAGGAGAGAATAATGCTCATAATCTCAAATGGGCATCTAATCAGGCTGATCGTCTTTCCCATAAATTTCATCCAGCGATGCTTCTCAAAACGTGATATGCCCTCTCGGAGATAAAAGCTAGAGCCGTCTCCGTGATCGTGTAATCAAATCATGGAACTGAATGGGAATTGATTTCCCTTTATGTAGTGCTCGCTCGTGTGATTGGATTACTTTCTTGGGATATGCAGATTAAGCACCTAGGGTTATTATATGTATTGAATGCAAGGTACGTTTCTGATCGGCCCCTCATTGTAGAACAAAGGTGAGATGGTCACGAAGAAACATCATATTCAACGTTATCGAAAATATTTAATCCCTCCCAGAGAGGAAGAGAGAATATACATTTTACACGAATATATGCACAAACCATTATATATACATATATAAATAAAGAGAAAATCCACGAAGGAAAGAGAAACAATGGAATACTGCAAGGCCTTTCGACTTCTTATCCTTTTCTTAGCAGACTGAAGAAATATAAAAATAAGTTTACAAAGAAAACTCATATAAATGACAGATTGAGATTACAAAAGAAAAAAAATATGTACCTGGAATTCAACACAACTGAAGAATTAGTAGACCTACCAAAACCGTGTTAAATATTTAAGAGGTTTACAAAGGATCAAGCCCAACAGCTCAGAAGCAGGGACAGGACAATTAAAAGATTATACAAGAAAGGTGACTGACCACCAAAAAATGTTATAAAAGTACAACTCAGTGATTCTCCTTTTGGTAAACAATAACAATTTTTTCAAGGTGAACATTTATTAATAAAAAAAAATACATATAATAAACATACAAATGCATAGAAAATATATATAAGGTAACTAATTTGTAATTAAGTCAGTGGTTTTATCCGTAAGGTCATTCTTGAACATTTTCTAATACGGGGATCAAAATTAATACATGCCTGGGCTAAGGTTAAAATTACAACTGGAAGTAACCTGTATAATAGCGGATTCTAAAAGATTTCGTGAAGAGAAATCTTTCGATCTGCCACTCACTGTACTTTCAGTCCAATTTATCCTGTGAGAGTTTTCACTTGAATGAATATAGCATTGGATGTTTGCCTAGTTTTAACAGAATACTTATGCTGTTTAATCCGTACTTCTTAATCCTTGCTAGACTGGCCGATGTAAAAAGAGGGGCAGTCCAAACATGGAATTTTATATATTATGTTGTTGTTTTCTTTAGGGCTATTTTTTTTATTAACATTCCTCTTAGTGTGTTATTACAGGAAAAAACGAGGTTGATGTTAAAGGATTTTAACAACGATTTTGTTTTCAAAACCACTAAAATACGGCAAGCTAAGAATGTTCTTAGGAGTTTATTTCTCCATGTTACTTTCACTATAAAACTTTTGGTGCACTTTATTATAACAAATATCTAATTATGTGAAGGATAACATAAATCTGTCCCTATTTTTGTTATGCATTCGATTTCTTGATCCAAATACTGGGGACTGACAATGCACAATGCTCTTAAAGAGACAAGAAAAAATGAATATTTTGATATTAAAGTGATGCCCTGAATAAAAATGGACATAAGTTGAGTTATTGGTTGTTTTGCTATAAATGTTGAATTTACATTGAAATGGTTCTCAGTGTATTAAAACATCTAAGAAAGGGAGGCAATTTTCTTTTTCTAATCTAAAGTAAACTTAATGGAAGGTACCAGGTTATTCAAATTAGAGAGTAAATCATGTACATCAATACCAGCAGGCAAAATAGCTAAAATATTGTCAACATATCTATACCACTTTAAAGGAGTATAAATGATATTAGGTAAATATCGTTTTTCAAGGAATTTCTTATACAAGTTTGAGAGGAGTGGGGATAAAGGGTTGCCCAGTGCCATACCAAATGTTTGTTGGTAAAATTCACAATTGAATATAAACTTACAATCACAAATGCACAACCTAGTGAGTAAAATATTATGACTTACAGGTAGAGGTAATTCATGATGGATTAGTTCATTACTGAGATACTCTAAAATAGAATCTAGTAAAAAGAGAACAAACATCAAAACTAACGAATCTGTCAGTGGGGCAAAAAGTGATTTTGTTTAATTTACCAACTAAATCTAGAGAATTATATATGTGAGAGTCGGAGATAGTTCCAAGTAACGGGCACAAGAGCTTGGTAATATATTTCGAAAGTTTATATGATATAGAGCCAACAGTACTGATAATAGGCTGCATAGGATTATATTTTGTGCGTTTTTACTAATCAGTACAAGTAAGGTAACGAGGGAAATTTTACTGGCAGGTGACCTATTAGTTCTTTTTTATCTTTAAGGATTTTTTCCACTGTGCTATTGAAATTTTTTATTGGTAGCAGTGACTGGACTAATAGTGCCCGTAATGATTGTGTTATAAACTTATCAAGTAAACGAATAAGTGAAAATGTTGTGAGTGCACTAGGATATGGTTTATCCATTTTTATATTGAATAGACCCTCTGCTTTAACAATTGCATCGTCCCTATGTATATTTGAAAAATATTGTGATCTTCCTCAAAATTATGTTGACATAATTAAAGGTATTGTTAATGGAGCTGCCAGTTTTAGGTATAAAAGTAATTTCCCTGCCCGCTATAAGAAAAGTTTGATCGATCTTAAAGAAGACAGTACAATCCACATCACAAACGCTGATAAGTCGAATTGTATTGTAATTTTAGATAAGGCTGACTACATATCACGTACGCAAGCCCTACTGGATGATGATGCGACTTACAAAAAAGTAACAATAAACCCCTTGATCAAGTCATGAAAAATTTCAATAGCACAACGAAAAAATCCTTAAAGATAAAAAAGAACTAATAGGTCATTACTTGTACGGATTAGTAAAAACGCACAAGGAAAATAATCCTATGCGGCCTATTATCAGTACTGTTGGCTCAGTATCATATAAACTTTCGAAATATGTTACCAAGCTCTTGTCCCCCATTACTTGGAACTATCTCCAATTCTCACATATATAATTCTCTAGATTTAGTTGATAAATAAAAAAAATAACTTTTTGCCCCACTGATAGATTCATTAGTTTTGAAAACATAAAATCATTGTTAAAATCTTTTAATGTCAACCTCGCTTTCTCCTATAATAACACACTAAAAGGAACCTTAATAAAAATAGCCTTAAGGAAAACAACATAATATACAAAATTTCATGTTTGGACTGCCCCTCTTTTTATATCAGCTGATCTAGCAAGGATTTAAAAGTACAGATTAAACAGCAAAGTATTCTGTCAAAATTGGGCAAACACCCAATGCTATATTCATTCATTTAAGTAAAAATTCTCATAAGATAAACTGGACTGAAAGTTCAGTAATTGAAAGATTTTTAGAATCCGCTATTATACAGCTTACTTCCAGCTGTAATTTTAACCTTAACCCTGGCATGTATTATCTGGACCCCTGTATTAGTAAAAGGTTCAAGAATAACCTAAAAGATAAAATCACTGACTTAATTACAAATTAGTTACCTGATATATATTTCTTATGTATTCATAGGTTTAATATATATATATATATATATATATATATATATATATATATATATATATATATATATATATATATATATATATATATATATATTCTCTTGTAAAAATTGTTATTGTTTACCGAAAGGAGAACTATTGAGTTGTACTTTTATAACATATTTTGGTGGTCAGTCACCTTCCTTGTATAATCTTTTAATTGTACTGTCCCTGCTTCTGAGCTGGTGGGCCCAACGCTTTGTAAAACCTCTTAAATATTTAACCCTGTTTTGGTAGGTCTGCTAATTCTTCAATTGTGTTGGATTCCGGGTACATATTTTTTTTTCCTTTGTAATCCCAATCTGTCATTGATACGAGATTTCTTTGTAATCCTATTTTTATATTTCTTCAGTCTGCTAAAGAAGTCTAAAGGCCTTGCAGTGCTCCATTGTTTCTCTTACCTTCTTGGATTTTGTCTTTATTTATATATTCAGCATGTTCCATATTTTCATGATTCAGTTACACATATATGTATATATAACTGAATCACGAAAATATGGAATGTGATGAATATATAACGACAAAATCCATGAAGGAAAGAGAAACAATGGAGCACTGCAAGGCCTTTAGACTTATTTGTTTCTTTCTCCATGGTGAATTTTATTGATGGTACTAAGGAGTTAAGATCAGAAGGAAATTTATCAATGTCGTGGTTTACACTCCAAACTGTAAAAGTGTTAACAACGTATCTAACCCAGTAAACATCATCTGGTAATATTTTATTGGAAATTCGAGTCTCATAGAATTCCAAGTACATGTCTGATAGCACTGGAGACAAACAGTTGCCCATTTGCATTCCAAATTTCTGCTTATAATAGATGTTATTAAAAACAAAACATGTATCTATTACACAAAGTCTAATTAATTTTAAAATGTCTGGAACAGGTATGGAAAAAACATATTTTTTAGTTCCCTATTCAGGGAAATAGAATGTTTATTCCTAGCCAAACAAACATATTACAGAACAAACACCAAAAAGGAATATGATATCAGTAATACTGTACTTTGGTTCTCCCTTTCAGGCCTTCATTCAGTGATATTGTTCATCCTTTAAGATTATTAAAGTTTAAAGTAGTCTTTTCTTACTCCAACACAATAGGAAGGACAGTCATTTGCAACAGCCACAAACAATAAGTTGTGGTTTGCAAAATACCCGGTGAATGTGGCAAATTCTACCTGGGACAAACCGGAAAAGATATTAATAAGAGAATTTCCCAACATCGATATTGTTTAAGAACAAATTCTCCAAACAGTGCTGTTAATTTACATGTGCAAAACTGTGGCTGTCCTATTCTTTGGAACAAAACGGAAATATTATTCAAAGAAAAAGATATGATATCAAGAAATTTGTTAGAAACGTCTTACATAAGTTTTAGCAAACAAAAATACCTTAATATTAGTCGGGGC
>JANJGK010000030.1:11180753-11183253 GCA_039081455.1 Macrobrachium rosenbergii
AGATCGAAATTCCCTTTGAACCTTCACTGCGTCTAGATCGAAATTCCCTTTGAACCTTCACTGTGTCTAGATCGAAATTCTCTTTGAAGCGTTACTGTCTAGATCGAAATTCTCTTTGAACCGTCACTGTCTAGATCGAAATTCTCTTTGAACCTTCACTGTGTTTCGATCGAAATTCTCACTGAACCTTCACTCTGTCTAGATCTAAACCCTCTCTAGGCCATAATTCTGTCTAAATATGACTTCTCGTCCAGGCCTTTTAACCGTAATTCGCTCTGTACTTTCACTGCTGATACGTTCGTGATTTTTGAGACCAAATGAGAAACGGAGTGACATTAATATACTTCACCTCGATGCATTTGTGAAAATTTATGAGTAAAAGAATGAAACAATAAAAGAAAAACGGTAATGTACAGATAGCAAGTATTACGAGAAAAAAATTATAAATAATACATTACTTAAAACCAAAATTAATATGCACTTGAAGTCGTAACAAGTAGGCCTAATTAGATACGTAGATACTTTGACAAATGAATAGCTCTATAAACAACAAACAGTCTCATGCTAATAATGAATGGATACAGAAATCTTCTTGAGAGCATAACGAAAATTATAATGTATACCAATGGAGAATACAGGCTTACTACTAAATGTCTCCTTTTTTTTTCTTTACCTATCTTAAATGTCAAAATATTGAAAGGAAAGACGGTTGATTACGAGAAAACAAATGACATTTAGGCCGAAATGTTCTGAAAAACCGACAAACAGAAAATTGGTTAGATTTCTCTTAACCTGATTTATTGATAACTTGAGCTGACGGCACAAAAGAGCAATTACAAGACAGCAATTTTTATCAGAATGTACATAATAAAATTGACATTTCATTTTAGAAACGGCGTTAGCAAGTAACTTTTTAAGCAATTTCTCGTCATATATTCATACAGTAATATTTGATATAATTGTATGAATGTAATAAAAAATGATCAAGTTTCAGCAGTTTACATCTGCTTTAATACACTTTTTTTTATGAAAAAGGTATTTCTACTTTCGGTGTCTTCGTAACGTATGGTTTCCAAAAATCCCAACTATTTATTTTTATGTTTTTTTTTACTTAAATTTTGTTGCGTTTAGCAGTGTCAGGCACACTATTTCAAAACAAGAATTTGAATTAAAATAGTTTGATTAGTATCTTACTAATCTGTTATTTTGTCCAATGAATTTTGCTACGTGATTTTTACAGTGAAATTATTATTGGTAAAAGTGAGGATGATTGGGGAGAACATTATTATTCGTATCGCCATTTGCCTTATTGTAATGATACGTTAAATATTTCTTAAAATTAACACTAATGTAATTATTTTTACTCTGAGACATTTTGTTCTATTTTCTTCAAGTTATTATTCATAGTGCGCTCACACTCACACGAAATAAAAAGAAGATATTCACCAGCTTGCTGAACGAACCTTCTGGAACAGAACGATTATGTATGATGGAAAAAGAAATCAGTGCCAGGAGGAGGAGATAGAAGCAGTGAAAGAGAACAATAATGAAAAGTTAAACAAATCGTCTTTAAACTTTTTATAAGCATGCGTTTCTTCCACTGATAAAGGTCAGCGAGAAACATTACAACACGGTCGTGATAAAGGTCACTGAGAAACATTCCTACCCACCCAGTCGTACAGTGGAAATCGTTTCAAGAAGAAATATATATTTTTTAAAAAACTCAAAGCCACTCTTTTATTTCAAAATACACTAAAAAGCATAAAATAAAACTTTGTGTTATCCACGATATTAATGGTTACTTACACCTAAACATAAAAGCGTGGGGTGCGTACTTTCCTAACTTCCAAGCAATTCTATACAGACATATGAGAAGTTTCCGAAAGCAAGATTTCACAGCACGGATATGTGGGATTAAATGTCGCTATGTGCCTAGGGATGAAGTAAGTTGGTTAGGACCTGAAGAGGTCTGTGAAAGGAATGAAGGCGGTAAAGTGATTGTTATCAAAGACTTGCGTGTGATTTGGTTCCATACCTGGTAAGCTTCCTCAAGAACCACTAAGAGTAGGCTATACACGTCATTGTTAGAAACTGCTTGACAATTCGCATTACTGACGTGAAATTTTGCATCCATGAAGCTCATTCTTTACCTATGTCTGTATATACACATTGCATCATTAAAGTACGTTTTCAATACAATACAGTACAGTACATGTCTGTATAGAATTATATGCAAGTTAGGGTAAGCAGCCCTGATCTTGCGTTTAGGCATAAGTAAGCACAAACGTCGTGGATACCAGAGAATTTTTTGAGGAAAGCCAAGAAAAGAATGCAAGATTAGGCAAATAGGCGCCCCACGCTTTTATGTTTAGGCGTAAGTAACCATTAATACTGTGGATCACAGAAAGTTTTATTTTATACTTTTGATGCATTTTTAAATACAAGCGTGGTTTAAATGTTTTTAATTAGTTTTATTTGTGATTTTTTAGTGTTTGACGGT
>JANJGK010000030.1:11188253-11208253 GCA_039081455.1 Macrobrachium rosenbergii
TCATAATAGTCTTGATGATGCCAGTTGTGCCGGCTATCGTACCTGTTAGATAATCAGCGACTGCCATCCAAAATCACGTTAATGCCATCTGCTCTTCACGTTCCGCTTGAATTCGGCAGTTCATTCCTGAATGGTGGAGCTGACCATGACTTTATGGATTTCGTTCTTGTGCGTACTCTTCTTTGGCAGACGTTTAATCGTGGAATGGCCTCCTTTTTCGTTTTTTGAGAGTTTTATGTTAGATAGTGATTTTAAACAGGCCCTCATTTCAATAAAATAAAACCAACCAAGCGAGTTTTTGTGTATAGTTTTATAAGTTTTTGAGGGGTTCAGTTACGCCCGCTGGACTTAGTTACCATTCTTCTTATGGGTCAATATATATATACTCACACATATATAAATATATATATACATATATATATATATATACATATATACATATACACACACACACACACACATATATATATATATATATATATATATATATATATATATATATATATATATATATATATATATATATATATATAAATGTCAAGTCTGACGTGATACGTGAGAACATTTAGCGAACGTGAAACTGAATTTATAAAAACGACAATTAACTTAAGGTGTCAATATCTGAAGCATTAATCCGTAAATAGATTATTTGTCTCGAGTAAACATAGTTGCATACTTAATTGAATTAATTATTGATACATTAATTAAGCTAATGATCAAAAGACAGAGATATATAGATTACGGATTATAAATGATTTATTGAGTAACAAACATAAGTAGTAAGAGGTATTTTTCAAGGGATCAGAGCTACCAAATGTGTTAACATAAATGGATTAAACTAAAATAATTCCAGTAAGACGTATGTTTGAATAAATAAGGAATATAGATAAGTAATTATGAAATATCTTTGAGTAAACTCCCTACACTCTCTATAAAAGTTGGAAAATATTAGAATAAGAATTGCTTAAATTCATATATTTATGCATAATTCATGGAGTGGTTCAATATCTAATTGTGTGTTTATATATATATATATATATATATATATATATATATATATATATATATATATATATATATATATATATATATATATATAGAAATAATCATCACACAATCACATGTGGAACAGAAATAAATTTCTGACTCACATCAGGATCGAACCCAGGTCTTTCAATTGAAAGGCTGGCCTAGTGGGCAGCGCCCTTGCCTTTCATTTGAAAGACCTGGGTTCGATCCTGATGTGAGTCAGAAATTCATAAATATATATATATATATATATATATATATATATATATATATATATATATATATATATATATATATATATATATATGTATGTATGTATGTATGTATGTATATATAAATGTGTGTGTGCATGTGTGCTTGTATCTCATTAAATTCACAATGAGTCACTAAACAAAAATTCAGCATAAAAATAAATGAAAGAACGGATAAATTCAATACTCCTACGTACCGTACAGAGCGCCCTCCCAGGCAAGGTAATGCCAACCGCTTTTATCCCGCCTGCGAGGAATTCTCGATCATATAAAATGCATTTGACTTTTCTTCTGTTTCACTTTTAGCCCTTCCATTTCTGGAATTGCGATGGGACGACGCCTTGTCGTTTCAGCTATATTGCTCTCATAGCAATTCGGTTGCTGTTCTGGCGTTCATAAGAATACTGTCTATGTACCGTGAAAGCTATTGTTATGTCCAGTACTTTCAGTGTTTGCGGTAACATTAATTGTACTCGTAGTTTGTGATTCTGCTATTTTATTCTTTTAGTTGAAGGTTAGCAGAAATATATACAGTATATATGTATATATATGTATATATATATATATATATATATATATATATATATATATATATATATATATATATATATATATATGAAATTTTTTATCACACCGTGATTTATATGCAATTATGAAGCTACAAATGCCGCTTAATATCAAATTCACCGAAGGAGAATTATCACCGAAGGGGAATTTATATAAGTGATAAATGAATTTATCACTTATATAAATTCCCCTTCGGTGATAATTCTCCTTCGGAGATATTCCTGAGGTAGCGTGAATTTGATATTAAGCGACATTTGTAGCTTCATGATTATATATATATATATATATATATATATATATATATATATATATATATATATATATATATATATATATATATATATATACTGTATATATTTGTGTGTGTGTGTGCTCATGAACCCACTGTGTAGAAAACTCCCCAAGAATTAGGGTCATTATCAGCAAATCAAACCCCCTACACACACTGCACCACTCACCTTCCTTTCGAGTAGGTCCATCACATATCACCATCGCCGTAAGGGTCATCCTCAATTCTCTCCTCATACACCCATTCTTTCCACATGACTAGATCATCTCAAAAATACTCAGATCCACCACTGCAGCTACTAAACTTTTTACCACTTTAGCGAATTTTCTCAGTTCTCTCATTTCTATTCTTTATATGCCACATTTTCTACGTGAACACTTCATCTCAGTAGTTACAAGTTCTTTGAACTCATTCTCTTTCAACTTCCTCACTATACTTTTGTGTATGTGCATACCGTAATTATATATATATATATATATATATATATATATATATATATATATATATATATAGATATATATATATATATATATATATATATAGATATATATATATATATATATATATATATATATATATATATAGATATGTATATATATATATATATATATATATATATATATATATATATATATAGATATATATATATATATATATATATATATATATATATATACATACATATAGATATATATATATATATATATATATATATATATATATATATATATATACATATATATATGTGTGTGTATGTGTGTGTGTGTGTGTTATTTAGGACCTTGCTTATAGTTCAACTGATTCCTGGCATTTAGTTTCACAAAAAAACCTATCCCCCACAGCAACTTTAACTCTATCCGGCTTTTCATTACTTCTGTCTGCCATATCCTGCGTTTTCATTTCAAGATTCCTAGCAAGACGCACATATCTCTCTTTCAAGGTCAGTTAGGGGCATAATCTCTTACGGTATCTGTTTTTTAAGAACAGCACCATATCAACTTACATCTCTAAGATTCTCTCTGGTAGCCGTGGCTCAGCGTTGGGTCAGCACATTCCTTCTCCCTCGTGGACTCCTCTCCCTGTATCTAACCACAGACAAAGGCCTACTGGAATTAAACATCCAGATCCAAAACTAGACTTTATTTGCAAATTTAACGAAAGTAATTCAGCAAAAGCTACGGACATATAAATGGAAATCATAACTAAAGGAAATTCTGATACACAATCCATCGAATTTATGATTCTAGACCAACCAAAACTAGTGACTAAAACTTCGGTCATCAAATAAAATAAACAGGTCAAAAATAGGTCAAAGTCTAGTATATTCCCAACGAGTACATTCTCGACCTTTACTCAGTAAAACATCTGAAGAAGACAAGCAAAATCTTTGTTAGTTTCCCAAAACACACAAAAAAATACAGATATGGGAATTCCTCCCACGTTATTCAACCATACATGCTTAAACAAGATACATGTTGTAGAAATGGAGAAAACAGTCAACAGTTTGGTAAACAGATATGGTCCTTAACTCGAAACCCAGTATTCAAATCAGTTCTGGTATTGAGCGCAACAAAAGTCCCATTACTTTTCGAAATTTTTCAAAAGGTTCAATGTTGGTCTTCTAATGATTCCCTTTACCCAACCTAATTCCTTCACACCTTGGGACTCCACACAAAGACACGCACAAACACATGTTCCTCACAGGAACCTGGACACTTCCGGCGAACGTACATACAGCGTCATCTCACATAATCCCACGCCTCGAAAATCAAGACACCATCCTTACTTAACGAGGAAATGTGGCAGATGCTGGCTACACATTCAACGTCCGTTGTGTATTGTAATTCATAACATACTTGTGACCTACATGCTTTTCATATATATATATATATATATATATATATATATATATATATATATATATATATATATATATATATATATATATATATATATATATATATATATATATATAAATATATATACATATAAATATATATATACACATGTCTACATATATATAATGTTACCAACACTGTTTCCCAAAATGAGGTAACCCCACTAAGGTTGAAACAGTAATAACTGGAGTGGTTTTCTTCATTCAAGTGGATATACTGTATATATATATATATATATATATATATATATATATATATATATATATATATATCTGTATATATATATATATATGTACATGTATATATATATATATATATATATATATATATATATATATATATATATATATATATATATGTACATGTATATATATATATATATATATATATATATATATATATATATATATCTGTATATATATATATATATATATATATATATATATATATATATATATATACATGTATATATATATATATATATATATATATATATATATATATATATATATATATATATATATATATATATATATATATATATATATATATATATATAATTTTACAAACACCGTTTCCCAAAATGAGGTAACCCCACTAAGGTTGAAACAGTAATAACTGGAGTGGTTTTCTTCATTCAAGTGGATATACTGTATATATATATATATATATATATATATATATATATATATATATATATATATATATATGTATATATATATTTATATATATATATATATATATATATATATATATATATATATATATATGTTTATATGTATATATATATATATATATATATATATATATATATATATATATATATATATATATATATATATATATATACATATATATATATGTAGAATCTACTGGTCACTTTTACCAGACACATATGTAATTCTAATAGCCACAATGCCCTCTTAACTTCTCGAATTCTTCGCGCTTTTTTGGATATGCTTGTAACTACGAAGCCGAAAGGATCCAAACGGAAGAAATTGAAGAGCCTGTGAACGCCGGTCGCGGCCGAATTCCATATTCACAGGGAGGTCACGTTGCCGACCTGGCCCCTGTGAATATGGAATTCGGGTTCGCTTCCCGCGACCGGCGTTCACAGGCTCTTCAATTTCTTCCGTTTGGATCCTTTCGGCTTCGTAGTTACAAGCATATCCAAAAAAGTGCGAAGAATTCGAGAAGTTAAGAGGGCATTGTGGCTATTAGAATTACATATATATATATATATATATATATATATATATATATATATATATATATATATATATATATATATATATATATATATATATCATTTTCCCTCGGAGGGGGTAGCTCCAGAGTGTGCTGATCTTCCGGTTCTTAGCAAGCACCTTGTTGGGATGAATTTACTAATCCCCTACCCTTCTTGACCATGGCTGCAGCACACTACAGTCAACTATGCAGCAGTAAATTCGCCACTTAGTTCAACAGGGCACTGGGACTTTCCGTAAAAGTACCCAGTTCTTCCTCGCCTGTGAAATCGATCTCCATTTTCTCACTAGTGAGGCCAGCTCGTTAGCCACTAGGATATAATTAAAATTCGTCATTAAATCCCTAAGCTATATATATATATATATATATATATATATATGTGTGTGTGTGTGTGTGTGTGTGTGTGTGTGTTTGTATGTGTGTGTCTCCTCGCTATTCTGTAAATATGTACGTATTGTATGTATACGTGTATTTGCTCGTTTATTTAACCTCCAACAAAATGTGTAAATATATATATATATATATATATATATATATATATATATATATATATATATATATATATATACAGTGTGTGTGTGTATATATATACACGTATGTATATGTGTGTGTTTCCTTGTTAAAATAACCATAACGCAAGTATACAAGCGGATTACGTCCTCTTTTCCGTCGTGTTCCTTTCCGACTCGTTAGACCTAAGCTGCTTATCTTAGTCATTAAACGTACGTACATTTTATGGCCCGAACTGAGATTAACTGACTTGATCATCATCATTTAGGTGAATGTATTTTTTCTTTTTACATTACACTACATTCTTCATTTTCTTTTATAACTCGTTATTTTGTGACTTTTCAATGAGAAGAGTTTATCTGCATCTAGGTTACCTGCATAAATATATTTATATATTTTCTTTTAACGTTGATTAATTCAGTTTTCCTTTCAGTTTTCCATTTATATGTGAATACGAATATTTGCTTGCATTTTCTGAATGAACCTGAATTTTTATATAACTGACAGATATATTTCTTTGCTGTTCCTCGCTTATCTTTTCGTGTTTTAGAGTTATTCTTTTGTTTTCTCCTGTAATTTTAGTTTTTGCTTGCTATATTTTGCAATTTGCCAATGAGCATAATGATTCGGTCTCACATGCTGATAAATAATAAAACGGTTAATGTGCATATATCTGTGTGTGCGCGTGCGCACGCGCGTGCTTGTGAAATATATATATATATATATATATATATATATATATATATATATATATATATATATATATATATATATATATATATATCTGGGTGGGTTGCATATTATATATATATATATATATATATATATATATATATATATATATATATATATATATATATATATATATATATATATATATATATATATATATATATATACACATATATACATACATATATATATGTGTGTGTATGTGTGTGTGTGTGTGTGTAAGGCACCCTGTTATCAGCCATCTGTTTAAAAATTGCTAAGAGCCGAATATTTCTCGAGAAGCATTCAACGGAAATTTCTCATTTTTCATTTTGTTCTTTTTCTACTTTCACTTTCCTTCCGCCATATCGACGTTAGAGCAAATACCCCCCACCCTATTACCCCCGTCTCCCGTGCCCCACTGAATCCCGTCCCCATCCCCACGAATCCCATCCCCAGGCCATCCCGTGTCGAATCCTCTTTTGGCGGGGACACGAGTGAGTCCCCCGCTGGCCCCAAAGAAGCATTACTTGTTCCGATGTTTGTTTGGGAAGCCATTTGCGCTATTAATGTGTTCCCTGTCTCCGCTTTCATTTGGGTTAGTGGTGCTTCTCAGATTAGAGAAAAATAAATACACGTTTTTATTTTTTCTACTTTGTTTATGCGAATGCTTTTACGACCGCGCGTGCGCTTTCTTTTATCCGTCTGGTTCTTTCCAGGATTTTTTGTCATTTCTTTTATTAGCTTTTTGTGTTTCATTTTAATTTCTTATTTTTTCACGCAATCGTTATTATTTTCGAGTTCTTGTGACTGGAGCTTTTCAACTCGACAGATTTGAACAAAATTTTGTTGACATTTCTCATTTTTCTCAAAATTGCTTATTGTACTAAGAATTTTTTTTGGAATAACTTCTAGATGCCTTAGTTTGACATTTTTAATAATCATAATAGGGAGTCGTTTAAAAAAAAAAACTTAACTTAGTCTTTCACACATGCACTCAAACACGCGCGCGCGCTCGTATGTACTCTTGAGCGTGTGTGTGTGTGTGTTTGTGTGAGTGTTTATGCGCCATCGGGATTGCTTGTGGTAAAATACTGAACCGTTGCTTATCCTAAGCTCAGGTTCGCATCATTGCGTCTGGTAGAAAATATCTCCATTTCATTCCCATACTCAGTGGAAAATAATCCAAAACAATTAGGGAGTCGAAAAGGTAAATTTTCATTGCATGATGGATATTGTATTTATATAGATCGGGTGACATTGATCAACAAGACATAACTAATATTCATGAACTAACTTTCTCTAAATAAGTACTCAAACAATTTCATAAACACCCATACTTAAATAAAATCTATGTAAAATTTTATCTAATGTGTATGGCATATAGCTAGAATAAAGGATTCAGTTTAATTCAGTTAGAAAGTGCATGTTGCGTTACTGTCAAAGTTTATTTTTATACTTGTTTTTTATTTGTGTTTTCATTCCCTTACACACTACACTCATAATTCATTTTCAGACATACTCAAATCAGTTTAATTTGTAGCACGACCATTATATTTCA
Organism: Macrobrachium rosenbergii; assembly: GCA_039081455.1. Taxonomy (NCBI): domain Eukaryota; kingdom Metazoa; phylum Arthropoda; class Malacostraca; order Decapoda; family Palaemonidae; genus Macrobrachium; species Macrobrachium rosenbergii. The sequence continues at coordinate 11,196,318 of JANJGK010000030.1, forward strand.
AAGGATCTTAATTTTAGGCCTGGCATTATAAGCAAATCTTTTAGGCTTAATCCTAAGAGGGTGTCGTGGTTAGGGAAAGTCGAGAAAGAGAGAGAGAGGGAGAGAGATAGAGAGAGAATGAATCCGGATCAAAGGGCTGAGAGAGAGAGAGAGAGAGAGAGAGAGAGAGAGAGAGAGAGAGATTGTGTATTGTTTCTTAAAAAACCCATATTACAGTAGACATATGAGAATATGAATGTAAAACATTGATAAATGAGAATAGGAGATAGAAATTAAAGCACTCACAGAATATTTGATAGCATCTACATAAATAGAAAGTAAAAGAAAGCGACAGCCAGAGAATGCAATAAAGATTGACTCCTAGCAATCTTTTATAAACTGGAAGAGAGAGTCCGAGAGGAAAAATGCAATAAAACCTTATGCATGTAAAGATAAAAATGAAAGAGAAGGGGAGGGAGAATATTATTGACATTTTGAATGAAAATACCAGTACAAGCGCAGAGAAAGATAGAGAAAATGCATTAAAAACTTCTCTCCGTTCCTCCGTGAAAATGAAAATACTAGCGCTCAGCGGAGGGACTCCTTCATCTACTTTTATTAAGGGTAAAAAAAAAAAGAAGAAGGAAAAACATTCTGCATCTCCGACATATTCTCCATCTCATTAGTTAAGTGTCTACCTGGGCTACGGGGAAAGAGGCGAAAGGTAAAGCATTAGTGTAATAGTCCGGACTCCGGGAAGAAAAAAAAAAAAGAGGGGGGTCTCCTCCCCCGCGAGATGATCTCTATAGGGTGTCGACGGTACGGGGGAAAGGGAAGAAAAGTGCTCAGGGATGCTGCGTTTTTTAAAAAGTATTTTTAAATAGTTTGTAAACAAATTTTCAGAGGTGCTGTGCATTTTCCAGTGAAAGTTCAGGGGTGAAGTATATTTTTTGTTGTAAATGTTTTTAGTATTTACGGAGGCATTTGACTTTGTAAGCGATTTATGTTTTTTTTTATTTAAGTATTCTGTAATCCATTTCGTTTAAAATGTTTAGAAATCTTGGCCATTTTAAGTGGTTTTAAGTACGCATAGATGCTGTGCTTTTTATTTTAATATATGGTTTAGATATTTATTTGTGCTGTTCAATTTAAGTATCCGATATTTTCAGGCATCCCAGAATGAGATGTGCATTGGTATATTAGCTTTATATATATGTCGGTGTATGTAGTCTTATGTACTCCTCTAGAGTGTATGTATGTATGTATGTATGTAAATGTATGCTTATATGGAACTGTAGACTTCAAGTATCCCGACTACCGTCACATTTACTAGGTCTGATAAATAATGTAATCGTTCAGAATGTAATGCAAAAATGAGCATCATAATGAAATTCCTCAGGGCCCACTTTAAAGGAAAGATGTCCAAGTGCACCAAAATGAAACACGGCGACCATTTTCCAAGATCGTTTCCACCAACAGCAATCAGTCGACATAATGCTTATCTGAAGTATCTTTAACCTCCAGTTCATTTATGACATCTAATAGTGTCCCAAGGATGACTATCTACCTAAATTCTCCCATCTACAAAAAACAGCTGACTGTATCCACAGGACTGGCACTCCCTATTGAGGCCACATCTGATCATTTGCTGACATTATTTAGCAATAGGTGCAAGAACAGTCAAACAGATTTTTTCATGTATCACTATGTTTCATACAACCTCAGTCAAACTGCATTAGTGTTTCTGGCTGTCACCAAAGTACCTGATCCCACACATACCTGCTTGATGAGAAGCACATTTTACTTGCTATTTAAGTGCTGCTCATGTAGGTAATATTGATTTGTTTAAGCACTGCCTCCTCGTAAAATGATCAAGTCAAGCTGCATTAGAAATTAAAACGCACTGGACGCATCTTACATTGCTACCGTAAAAATCTTCAAGAGTTTGCAGATCACTGTCATCCACCTCAGTCCATTTCTTGCATTACTCTTTCTCTGGAACTTTTCACCATTTAAATTCCTTGGACCCATTCCAATGTCAGTTCTTCCTAATGTAGATGTTTGAATTGTCGTAACAGACGAATGGAATGGAATGGAATATTAAATTTAGGCCAAAGTTCAAGCACTGGGACCTATGAGGTCAATCGGGACAGAAAGGGAAATTGAGAGTGAAAAGTTTTTAAAGGTGTAACAGAAGGAAAACCTCGCAGATGCACTATGAAACAATTGTTAGGAAACGGTGGAAAGTAAGATGGAAGAGAGAGAATATAAATGCAGGTACAGTAATAAGAATGAAAGAGACCGAAGGGATGCTGCAAAGAACCTGAGGGGCTTACAGGTTAAGCACAGTGATACAATAAACTCTGTTCTGCGCCCTTCCTTGCTCAATGTTGTTGAAGAACAGTTACGGCTCTGACGGCAGTTGTCTGTTCGTTTTAGTGTGCTTTCTGTGCCACCGTCTTCATCTAGTCATGTAGGATTCATTGGTATTGGCAGAGAATCGACATAAGAAATTATATAGGAAGGTTCATGCATCGACCTGACGTCCAGCCCATCGTCGATCCACTACCATTTATATCCTGTGTGATTTGAACACTATGTGCAAAACTATAACTCCCATTATACAATGTCCCATTCCGCCTCAGCTTATCATTCTGACGTGGCTATCTGACCTTTTGCAGGGGTGAATTCTCTACTGGGCAGCTGCAGTGCCATCTGTGTGCGCTTGTGGGGCTGGTATACTCTCCTTTGTGATTTATATCTTAGGTGAAGCCATGGTTTTGTTTCACCACCAAAATTTAGTCTAAATTTCCAGAGATTATCATAGAATATCTTTCATCATAATGTAACATTTACGTGTACTTCTCCAAACACAGAATTGCTGCGTAATACCCTCTCCAAGTTCCACTTGTTAGCCAACATGGTATACCAGGGAGTAGCCTTCTCAGTGCACTTTCAACTTTCAGGAGTTGAGAGTAGTGAGGAGAAGGGTAGATATGGTCTGTCCAAGGGGTGTGACTGACTGCATCAACAATGGTTCTCCCTCAACAATTTCTTTTCATACGTACTAATTAGACTTAGGTACTGTATTAACATTAATAAATATCCAGTTTTCCGGGGCGGAAGCAGTTTCTCCAAGGTATAAACTAAAGGAAATCACACCTAAATCACTAATGCAACAATTTGAAAAGGTATGCGTTTATACGAAGCCTGAATTGTGAGTAGATTTTCTGAGCCCACCAGATATCAGCAAGGGGTAAAACATATTGAATGAGATAAAAACCGTATTAACCCTTTGATTACGGCCGAGATGAGACCTCACACTTACCACAATCCGGAGGGTTTTCAGACGGTAGTCACCCGTAGCATGCTACCAGACGCACGAAATCGTAAACAATCATTGTAATAGCGTTTGTATTTGTTGTTTTGCTGCAAATTAACCTGTTTTATTTATATGATAATATTGTGATAGTAGCGATCCGTGATATAGATATTATGCAATTAATGTAACAACACAAATAAATAAACATAGGATAAGTACTATATAGCGGGGTTTAGTGTTGCCTGAGGTATAAGCACTGCACTGATTGAGGATGACAGTCTTCTTTTTTTTTTGTCATTTTCTCTAATTCTGTTTGAATCCGTAAAGGACAGCTACATCACAGTTGTGTATTATAGTTAAAAATTATTTGTATATTCGTCAGAAAACTAATCATAAAGAATGTTCATCATTTTTATGGTTCCGCTTACTATTCCACTAGCTGGGCAAAAAAAAAAAAATGAGAGAGAGAGAGAGAGAGAGAGAGAGAGAGAGAGAGAGAGAGAGAGAGAGGCGTGACAGAATAAAAATTTTTACCTATGATTTATTCCTTCTAATTGTACATCAATAACATTGGAGAGTAAGTAGACACAATCACAATATTGGTTGCAATATTAACCACATTTCTGGGTAATATTTTTATCAATGATCAAGCACCCAGCTGACAAGGGATACGCAATCTAGAAATTCAGATGAATTCTGCAGTGTTTGAAAAATGGTTTAAAACCCAGCTTCTTCCCAATATAGGGCCATCTGCCATCATAGTGTTGGATAACGCTTCTTATCATTCAGTTCGAATTAATAAACCTCCGACAATGTCTGCCAAAAAGGATGAAGTTAAAGACTGGCTAATAAAAAATTAGTAAAGTTGCAAAGACATTCATGTAAAGAAAATGATTACGTGATTGACAGACTGGCAAGAGATCATGGACATAGTGGTTAGGCTGCCTACATATCACTGCCAGTATAATGCAACAGAACTGATATGGGCGCAGGTGAAATCATACGTGGCAAAGAAGAATCATTTTAAAAAATCAGACCTGCTTCCTTTGGTCAAAGAAGCAATTGAATCCATATCTTCTGACAACTGGGCTAATGATGTGAGACATGCCGAAGATATAAAAAGAGATGACGCTTCAAGAGATGTTTGCATTGATAAATATATAGATTCTTTTGTTATCGATGTAGCATCCTCTGACGAGGATTCTTCATAAGTAATGTCTCCTCATACTTCGATTGTAAATAAATTTATTGCTTTCCCTTGTTGTGTGATATCCTGTTGAACACTGAAATTGAAATAAATTGAAATATAGATCTGTTTTTTCGACAGAAAGTGGCAGAAATATCTTTAAAAATCTACATATAACAGAAATGCCACAGCAGTGATGAGTATCATATGACAGTGCTTTAAAAGCACAGGTAAATCTAATACTGTATAAATGTGTAATATATATATATATATATATATATATATATATATATATATATATATATATATATATATATATATATATAATTGTGATATAGTTTTGAGCTTTTGAATTGCTTTCTTTCGTGCATGCCGTAATCCGTCTTTACCTCCTTGCTGTATCAAGGTTGAATTTTCACTGTACAGCTATAAAATAGCTCATAATAAACATTCTTTAAATATTGTTACACCCTATATATATATATATATATATATATATATATATATATATATATATATATATATATATATATATATGGGTGTAACAATATTTAAAGAATATTTATCATGAGCTATTTTATAGCTGCACAGTGAAAATTCAACCTTGATACAGCAAGGAGGTAAAGACGGATCAGGGCATACACGAAAGAAAACAATTCAAAAGCTCAAAACTATATCACAATTATATGACTTCGATAACAGCAGCAAAGGAACAGTAATAAAAAACTATAGTAGATGACGTAACTCAAGAACATTGCTCAGTACAGCATCCAAATAAACAAAACTGAAAATGAAAGCACATCTAGGTTTCCAAATTTCTTGCATCTATCATTTTCATATATTGAATTTTTTTTTTTTTTTTTATCTAAAATTTAAGTGGGACAACAAAACTTCATTCAGAACTTTCTATTATAGTACACGTGCTTGATAACAGGCGCAAACAATGAGAGCTTGAAGTCAGAAGGTTAATGGTCAGTTTAAGAGGGGCAAAGTCTCTTCCTAAAACGGTCGTACTATAGTAACCCCCCCCCCCCCGCCTTTCTTGTTTACTTGCTAACCTTGTTTACTCTTATTCAGTTTTCATCCTCTGGACTTTACTACTGAAGGTAATCTATTTCTTGTTTTGTCATTGTCATTTTTCAATCTTTAAAGCATGTTAATTTTGTAAGCTCTGTTGTCAGTTTTAATTAGTGTTTTTGTATCTTTTTAGCCAGAAAAGATGGGATATGGGTGATCCCGAAGCGCACCTATTAATAAATATATCAATGATGAGCTGACTGTTCTTCCTATCCGTACTCCCTACTATATATATGCATATATGTATATATATATGTATATATACATATATATATATATATATATATATATATATATATATTTATATGTATATATATGTATATATATGTACTGTATATATATATATATATATATATATATATATATATATATATATATATATATATATATATATATATATATATATATATATATATATATATATATCTTTCTATCTATGCATCTATCTCTGTGTCTAACTATCTGTTAATACACACACTAACACACACATATATGTATACATACGTATATATTAACTTTATCACATACACAATTGTTCTGTGCATTAACTAAATTACTAAAAGGACCTCATTCAAACTGGATGGTATCTATAGATACCATGCAGTTTGAATGAGGTCCTTTTAGTAATATATATATATATATATATATATATATATATATATATATATATATATATATATATATATATATATATATATGTATATATACATCACGAAGGAAGCAGTAGGGAAAGGCATCCTCATCATCTACAGTTTATTTTCAATGCCGACGTTCCGCGACGAATTCCAAGTCGCATTTTCAAGGCTATAAAATATAATATAATTTGCGAACATCAATAACAAATTAATGCAATGGCAACAGCTCTTTATGTAGTAAAAATATTTAAAACAAAACACCTCATTCCAAGACAAGTCAATAATGAGTAAAAGGAGTTCACTAAAATCTTAAAACAACCTACCTATATGAAAGAAAGAACAAGACTAACATAAATAAGTACAAACAGAGTGAGGAAAACCAGTTGCCCAAACTAGGCTATAAACAATTTCACTGAGGACGATTGAGTATTTAACGACGGCACAGTCTTCCTGATAATTATGGATTCTAGGATGGTTAAGTCGTTGTTGTTCTGCACTCGGCCTAGGATGGAAAAATCCTTGCTGTCAATATAAGTTTTACATAATTTTGAATGATTTCGTATATTTGATTGCTCAGGATTAGATAACCTGCTACCTGTTCTATGACTTATGCCCCTGTGGGAATCTATGCGGACCTTCAACAGCCTCCTCGTGCATCCCACATATGTATATCCCGTGATCACATCCCGGGCAAGTGTACTTGTAAACAACGCTGGACGAAAACAGAGGACTGAGCCGGTCTTTGACTCTGAACAGAGACCCTATTGTTAAGGGATTTTTCTGGATGATTTTCAGGTTTAAAGCTGGAAAACTCTTTTGAATAATGGCTGTGCATTTTCTCCTAAAAGTATCATCATGCACGAAAGGGAAACTTGCATACATCTTTAGTTTCGGCACAGTCGATTCAGGTGTTGCCGGAGTCATTTTCTGTAGTAGCAGTTTATTTAGGGATCTGAAAAAAAGTCGTGATGGAAAACAATTATTATTGAAATATTTCACTAAAAAGGATATCTCATCGTGGAAACTCTTCCAGTTTGACGAGTGGGTGTAAGCCCTATGGAGGAGGGTTAAAATAGAGTTCAGTTTCAAATGAAAGAAACACGAACTATAAAAATTCATTCCCAAACCAGTAAATGTATTTTTTCTATACACACCTGTGTAAAAACCTGAGTCACCTCTGGAAATAATAAGATCAAGGAAGGGGAGTTTGTTATTTACCTCCTTCTCCATAGCGAACCTTATGTTTGGATGTTGTCGGATGACGAACTCCAGAAAGGACTCTGCATGACATTCATGACGAAATAGGGAGAACGTGTCGTCAACATATCTTCGATAAAATAGAGGGCGGAACCTAATGGGACATTCTTCTATTATGCGCTCCTCCAGGGAGCACATGAAGATGTTAGCAAAAATTGGACCAAGTGGTGATCCCATGGCCATCCCTTCAGTTTGTTTATACAAACTGAAGGCAAAGGTCGTGTCCAGCACGGCCAGCTCTAAAAGTTGTTTAAAAAATGTCCTACTAAAATTATTAAAAATTGCATCTTCATCAGTAAAAAGTTTGCTTAATATTATCTCAGTATTATTATTATTATTATTATTATTATTATTATTATTATTATTATTATTATTATTATTATTGGAGAAGCAATTCCACAGTTATGTATATGTACATATATTTAAAGATAAATATACAACTGTGGATTTGCTACTTCATTTTAAGACTCATGCTACTATGAGTATTTTTTTTATTACTATTATTTTTTTTTTTTTTAGAATATGAATCCAATTCATACGGGACAAGCATACAGGGACCATTGACTTGAAATACAAGCCTCCAAAGTATATGGTAGACCGGTTTTCCAGGAATATTAGAAAAGTTTTCCGTGCGTCTTTAATAGTGTTCTTGAAGAGTCTAAAACTTATTTCTTTTCCGAAGAAGAATTTTTCTTTAAATAAGACAAGCGATTTAAACTACTCTGTATCCTTCAAAAAATCTACTATTATAATTTGATGCTGGTACCATAAAAAAACTATATATTTATAACTTACTCTGCTATGCGAAAAAACTTAATCATTCCTTGCTGGAGGCAGCCATCTCTCTCTCTCTCTCTCTCTCTCTCTCCCCCTTAATAAGGTGATCAATGGCAATGGAGAAGCCTTGTTAAAACAAAAAAGGTCACTTTTCTCTTGAAGCTGACTGGATTACTGGGCGCTAGTGATGACCATTTCAGGAAACAGAAATTCTTGAGACCACCTTATTTTTAACTATTGGGAAAAATTAACGCACACAGACGCACAAACCAGTGTATACACACACACACACACACACATATATATATATATAAAATATATGTATATATACTTATATATACATATATTTATGTATATGTATCTATCTATAATAATAATTTCCAAGTTGATCTTGTCCTCCCCGGGGTGAAATTTTCTAGAAAGCTTTATTGCCACGAAAATAGCATTTTTTTTAAAGAAATAAATGTAAATGTAGCGAAAAATCATCATCATCGTATCCTTTTCCCTCGTCGTCGGGAGGAGATATCTATCTATCTATCTATCTATCTATCTATATGTATATATATACATATATATAGATATATAAATATATGTAGATATACATATATATATATACATATATATATATATATGTATATATAATATATATATATATATATATATATATATATATATATATATATATATATATATACATATATACTGTATATATTTATATATATATATGTATGTGTATGTATATATACATATATATATATATATATATATATATATATATATATATATATATATATATACATATATATATATAAATATATATATATATATATATATATATATATATATACATATATATATATATATATATATATATATATATATATATATATATAAATATATATATATATATATATATATATATATATATATATATATATATATATATATATATATATAAATATATATATATATATATATATATATATATATATATAAATATATATATATATATATATATATATATATAAATATATATATATATATATATATATATATATATATATATATATATATATATATATAATATATATATATATATATATATATATATATATATATATATATATATATATATATATATATATATATATATATATATATATTTCTCCCGGCGACGAGAGAAAAGGATACGATGATGATTTTTCACTAAATTTTTAATTTCTTTCTTTTTTTTTAAATATTGATGTTTTCGTGGCAATAAAGCTTTCAAGAAAATTTCATACCTTCTGCTGCAAGAAAGAATCATTGTCGCCTGGCGCCGTAATATCTTCGTGTTTTTCCTGCAGTCGTTTTAGAATTCTTCCGCTCATGCGTATAGCGCCATCACTCAATAGGTGCACTGACACCAAGGACTACAGTGGCCATCTCAGGGATCCTCCAGGAAGACGTCTTGAAGCCTTCAGAGACAGCATGTGAGCAAAGAAGGCGAAGTTTATGGTTAAAATGAACTGGATGACGAAGCAGATCGACTAAAAGAGATTTTCAAGAGGGAAAAGTACATCACGAGAATGGCAGATAGCTTCAGTTTGTAATTGTTTACTGCTGAAAATATGGACTACTTCGCGGAGCAGTATGAAGTCGAGGTTCCCGCCTTCTGCGATTATTCGGCACCTCTACAGTCGTATTGTCACTCACGGACGCAAGCTCTTCATTCGAAATAAGGAAGGAAATAATCAAGAAGAGAGGAAGACAGTGGAACGGAGGAACTGAAGAATTTATACGAAATAAAAGGTAGAGAACTTGAGGTGTTTTCTAAGCTGATTGAGAGGGGATTTTGGATGCCCAAAATTACCGCTTGGAGCAGTTCTTCGCTCGAAATAAGAAAGAGAAGGAACAAAAAAGAGACGACATCGGCGTGGAGGTATACTGAAGAATGCTGACGAAGAATAAAGTAGATAACCTGAGGTGTTAGAAACTACTTCAAAGATTTTGGATTCACAGAATTACTTTTCGGAAAAGCAAGGAAGAATCGAAGGGATGATCAATATCGTCAGTAAGAGGGAATCTCATAAGTTTATAGAAGACGACTCCTTAAAGCAAAGAAGCTGTTTATGTGCCAGAAAAAGAACTCCAAGTAATGGTTATCGCGATGTTGAAATGATCTAAAACCTTCGAGATTTTCCTTGAAGACATTTTGGAATCCTTCAGTCCTCCGGCTCCTGGAAGGACGAGAGAAATGCCATTCGCGCATGCGCCGAGCTTCAAAGTGTCCAAGAACAATCTCCGAGATGCTTCAAATCGTCTGGAAGCCTTCGGAGACAGAAAGTGTCAGTTTTGAAAAGTAGGGTAAGAGAAAGCAAAGAGTATTGGTGAGGGGAAGGGTCCGACCCAGAGGCCGCTTCCTTCCTCCAAGGAAGCAGCCTATGGGTCTGACCCTTCCCATGGAAAGGGCCCAAGCCCTTTAAGGATTGGCCCCAAAAGCCTACAAGGCTTGCCAGTCTTTTGAGGGCAGCCTTGAAGGGAAGGGTCCGACCCAGAGGCTGCTTCCTCGGAGGAAGGCAGGTATCCTGTCAGGCTGGGGAAGCAGGCCTGGAGAGGGCCCAAGAACTTCAAGGATGAGGCCCAAAGTCCTCCTAGGCTGGCCAATCTCTTGAGGGCAGCCTTGAAAGGAAGGGTCTGACCCAGAGGCTGCTTCCTCGTAGGAAGGCAGGTATCCTGCCAGGCTGGGGAAGCAGGCCTGGAGAGGGCCCAAGAACTTCAAGGATGAGGCCCAAAGTCCTCCAAGGATGGCCAGTCTCTTGAGGGCAGCCTTGAAGGGAAGGGTCCGACCCAGAGGCTGCTTCCTCGGAAGAAGGCAGGTATCCTGCCAGGCTGGGGAAGCAGGCCTGGAGAGGGCCCAAGAACTTCAAGGATGAGGCCCAAAGTCCTCCAAGGATGGCCAGTCTCTTAAGGGCAGCCTTGAAGGGAAGGGTCTGACCCAGAGGCTGCTTCCTCGGAGGAAGGCAGGTATACTGCCAGGCTGGGGAAGCAGGCCTGGAGAGGGCCCAAGAACTTCAAGGATGAGACCCAAAGTCCTCCAAGGATGGCCAGTCTTTTGAGGGCAGCCTTGAAGGGAAGGGTCCGACACAGAGGCTGCTTCCTCGGAGGAAGGCAGGTATCCTGCCAGGCTGGGGAAGCAGGCCTGGAGAGGGCCCAAGAACTTCAAGGATGAGGACCAAAGTCCTCCAAGGATGGCCAGTCTCTTAAGGGCAGCCTTGAAGGGAAGGGTCTGACCCAGAGGCTGCTTCCTTGGAGGAAGGCAGGTATCCTGCCAGGCTGGGGAAGCGGGCCTGGAGAGGGCCCAAGAACTTCAAGGATGAGACCCAAAGTCCTCCAAGGCTGGCCAGTCTCTTGAGGGCAGCCTTGAAGGGAAGGGTCCGACCCAGAGGCTGCTTCCTCGGAGGAAGGCAGGTATCCTGCCAGGCTGGGGAAGCAGGCCTGGAGAGGGTCCAAGAACTTCAAGGATGAGGCCCAAATTCCTCCTAGGCTGGCCAGTCTCTTAAGGATAGCCTTGAAGGGAAGGGTCTGACCCAGAGGTTGCTTCCTCGGAGGAAGGCAGGTATCCTGCCAGGCTGGGGAAGCGGGCCTGGAGAGGGACCAAGAACTTCAAGGATGAGACCCAAAGTCCTCCAAGGCTGGCCAGTCTCTTGAGGGCAGCCTTGAA
>JANJGK010000030.1:11213253-11230753 GCA_039081455.1 Macrobrachium rosenbergii
TAAATGTTTTTACCACAGAACCAGATACCCCTAGATCCTCATCTACCAATATCTCTGTATCTTTTCCAGTATAGATTATAAAATCGACAATATAATCCGTTTTGGCATCACAAAGTTCAAATATTTTCACTCCAAATCGACTTCTTTTATCTGGAATGTACTGCTTGAAACTTAGCCTTCCCTTCCATAACATTAAACTTTCATCTATGCATAAATCCTGGAAAGGTTGAAATTTTTCCCGGAATTTTCTACGCACACTGTCGAGCACGGGTTTAATTTTTTTTAGTTTATTATCTGGGCTTGTTTCCTGTGAATTATCAACGAAATGTAGAACCCGTAGAATTTGAAGAAATCTGTCCCTTGCCATCAGCCTTCTCACTCCTTTTGTCTCGAATGTCTCAAGCGTAGTCCAGTAATCTACGATGCGATGTTTACTTATATGCGACATGATCATAATCACACAAAGGAACCGTATCATTTCCTCCACAGTAACCTGAGCAAATTTTCGCAAATACTTTGGCACTGCATCTCCTAGCGTATCAACAAGGAATCTCTGATAACGGTTTGTCTCTTCAGCAATCAGCCCCATAAATTCGTTGTCGAAAAATTAAAAAAAATAGTCTACTTCCTTTGAATTTTCATTCACATTACATTTCGACGTAATGCCACTGCCACTGCTGTCAAATATGAAATCTCTGGGCTGGAAATTGCTGGCAGCCCACTCCCACTCATCACCTGGGTCACTTCACTGTCTCCGCCTTCTTTTGACACCTTGGCTTTCATTTGTAGGTGGCAGATTTTCGTCATTTTCACTGTCGGTTGATATTTCATCACTGTCTCTTGTACCAGGACCATAATTATCCATTTCATTTCCTTCTAAATCCGATTCATTTTCATATCCAGAAAATGAGTCGAGAAGGTCTATAAAATAGTTATCCTCGTCGAGAGCTCTTCTCTCGATCTGCCGGCGGTCAACTCGAGGATGTCGTACCCTTGACCCGTCCTCCTGTGACATCTTGATGAAGACTAATGAATTTTAGGGAACCACGTGAATTTATATGAATTCACTGTATGGCAACTGACAGACTGTTACCATATCAAGAAAAAGAGGCCAGTATTTCAATCATCAGTCCTTCACATAAAAGGAAATTACCGGTGCTCGTATACGACACAACAGTGTTCCGGGCCAGTTTATTAAATGCGTCGTATATGTTACAACCGAAATCAAAGGGTTAAACGAACACCTGAACCACTCCCAGTGAAAATGCGTTGAATTTTACCAGCCAGATGGCAGCCATACTGGAAATTGTGTCATGTTAGTTTTAATCGGCCAGGATATTTTCCTTTTAGTGGGTCTTTGAGAATCATTTATGGCTGTTATATGCTTATATCACTGTTTAATGGATTATACAAAAGTAACCTCATACCTGACATGAGCTATTGGCACAACATGTATTAAGATTCATTTAAAAAGATGAGGCCAGTGGGACAGGCAGTATAATACCCTTATATGACAATATCCTAATAAAAGCAAGAATGGTGAGAGAGAAATATTGAGGTTTAACTCGAAAGGAAAGGTAGAGGTTATGTGCTAGAATTGAGATGACTCCCATTAGCGTTTGCTGGTGTACCCTATATCAGAAAAGGGTTATCCGCCTCAGCCGTTCGAGTTCAAATGATGACTTCTCTATTTTTCCACCTTTACCCCACTGGGAGGGTGACTATAGAAGTTGTTAGGCTTCGGTTTCTCAGCATGTTTTTCGAAAAACGAGGTTTACACAGTCGAGTAACTTCCAGATACTTATTTCTAATGTTTAGATAAACACAGGCAGATAACTTCAATGGAAAGCTCCTGAAAAGCGTTCTATCTCGCTTGGGATTCAAACCGGTGGCTTCCTATTTTGCAAGGTGAGGGTCCCAACCAGGGGATATATATATATATATATATATATATATATATATATATATATATATATATATATATATATATATATATATATATATATATATATATATATATATATATATATATAAATATATATATATATATATATATATATATATATATATATATATATATATATATATATAGGAGCCTCGATGGCTCGGTTGGTAGAAGCAGCAACCTCAGACTTCATAGAAGTCTATGGCGAGGGTTCAATCCCCGCAGCCGACCGGTCAGAGAGGTGGACACTTTGCTATCCGTGTAGACACCCCGGGGATTACGTATGTAATCAACGGATGGGTTTGCTGAAAGCAAATGGGTGTTACAGATTGATACACACATAAACAAAGCCACTCCAACACCTTCAAAAACATAACAGACACCTCACACGTCTCGAACTGTCAACCTACTCGCCCAGTTCTCCTCGCTGCTGGGAGAAAGGGAGCTGGGGATTTGGTAACATGTACACATTCGCTACCGGGGTCTAAGCGATGTCAGGCAGGGCAGCCGATCGAGGCTACGGCCTACCCCACCGCCAAATCAAAGTCCTTCAAAAGAAGGCATCGTGCTTACCCCATATAATAATGGGAAAAATGCACGTTAAAGACGAAGAAGATATATATATATATATATATATATATATATATATATATATATATATATATATATATATATATATATATATATATATATATATATATACATAGACACATCCCATGTTCGAACCGCGCAACAGCCACAACAACTCCCTGGAGAAACGGATCGTGTGCGTTGTATATCCACGAAAACGCGTGACATTCCAAGAATTCCTGTTGAAGGTTATATTGCATATTGTTCTGAAAATGAAGAATTGGCCGCTTAGGAATTACTGTGTAATGACCGAATGTCGATTTGTCATCGATTATTTTTTTTCACGAATTTTCTGCTTTGAGCTAAAAGCAAAGACTTGATTCTTTATTTAGCGTTGTATACCGTTGCTGGGAATATGTATAATGAAGAGTGTATATATGTACACTGATTATGTAGTTGAAAAACTGGTGAAATATGATGTAAATTTGTGGTGCTTTGTTTATTTTGAATGTTTATACACATTCTCGCATATATATATATATATATATATATATATATATATATATATATATATATATATATATATATAATATATATATATATATATATATATATATATATGTGTGTGTGTGTGTGTGTGTGTGTGTGTGCGTGCGTTTGTGTTGTGTGTGTGTGCTTGCCTGTAGGTGAATGTCGAGAGGTCAGTAGCAAAGAACCGGCGATAAATTTTTTTAAAATATTAATTCCATATGATATTAAATGAATACAACAGTAATGAAATTTGGATAAGCGTCAATTGCATACTGTTTTCCCATTGATTTCGTAAAAATAATTATTAATATAAAATTTAAGTAGTAAATAGACTCGCATCTTATTTATTAAATAAGATGCGAGTGTGTGTGTTTTAAATTTATTAACACACACACACACACTCACAATATATACATATATATATATATATATATATATATATATATATATATATATATATATATATATATATATATATATAAATATATATATGTATGTATATATATATATGTGTGTGTATGAGTGTGTATGTGTGTATATACAGCATATACATATATATATATATATATATATATATATATATATATATATATATATATTTATATATATATATATATATATATATATATATATATATATATAATATATATATATGAATGCATTTATGTGTGTGTGGAGTAATATTTATGGTACATAACCTCTGTATAATTCCTCGTTTAAAGTGATATTAAATCATCAGATATTCAATATTCATTGCATAACGCAAATGAACCAGTTTTGATTGAAATTGTTTTGGACATTATTAGTAATGGTTTTTGTAATTACTTCATAGTGTCCAGGAAATCTTATATTCGCTGTGTAACGAATGTTAATGAAAATCCGAAATCGGTTTGTTTCAATATCGGATATGATTTGAATACTGACACATATTACATAGTGTGTTCTTTTGGAAGGAAGGAACGACTTTTCGTTGGGAACCAAAACAACAAATAAACAAGGTGCAGTCGTATTTGTAAAGGGGTAAAGAAGGGATAGAAAAAGTATACCTTAGTTTAACCAGACCACTGAGCTGATTAACAGCTCTCCTAGTGCTGGCCCGAAGGATTAGACCAATTTTACGTGGCTAAGAACCAATTGGTTCCTTAGCAACTGGACCTACAGCTTATTGTGGAATCCGAACCACATTATAGCGAGAAATGAATTTCTATCACCAGAAATAAATTCCTCTAATCCTTCATTAGCCGGCCGGAGACTCGAACCCGGGCCTAGCGAGTGCTAGCCCACAACTCTACCGACTCCCCCAACGAAGAACTAAGAAGGGATAGAAGTAGACAAAAAGCAAGGAAGGGAGAAAGAAGAAACAAAAGAAGAATACGAAAAAGGAAGCAGAGAAGAGAGAGGAAAGTAAGAATGAAACGATGAGAAAGAATGGAACAAAAATAAAAAAATCAAGTGAAAAGAAGAAGAAGAAGAAGAAGAAGACGAAAAAGAAATATAGATCGTTAACATCAGGAGTGACTCACATCTAACTATTTCGGGGCCTTAATGGAAGAAATTGAATCGTGAGCAAGAGCGCGAACGAAACCATAAAAAAATATTGTTAATAAATACGAAATGAGCACAAATCCGTGAAATAGGTTTTTTTCTCAAGGACTTCGCCGACGCCATTAAAACCAGATCTTTTTCTGACGCCCACTTGCAGTAGCATGCGTTGCGGGCGTGGCGATCAGTCACGCCCAAGCGAAGCAAGGTTGATTTCTTTTTCAAGAGGGGAAAGAAGTTGCTAGAAATTCTGGCATTAATATCAGTTTTAGTCGTTTTTAGTTACTTCATCATTTCTGTCAGCTAATTTTTTTTTTTATGTGTGTGTCCACCTACCCATATAATCAGCCCTTATTCCTCAGACGCAGTTGTATTATCCAAGAAATTTGCACAAATATCTTTTAGTCTTTGATTTATTTCTCTCAACAAACTATTTATGTAAATATAAACAAGTAAAAAATGGGCCGAAGTTTCTTCGGCGCAATCGAGCCTTCTGTATAGCCGCTACAGTGTATAATCAAGGCCACCGAAAATAGATCTATCTTCCGGTGGTCTCGGTATAATGCTGTATGAGCCGCGGCCCATGAAACTTTAACCACGGCCCGGTGGTGGCCTATCCTATATCGTTGTCAGAAGCACGATTATGGCTAACTTTGACATTAAATAAAATAAAAACTACAAGGCTAGATGGCTGCAGTTTGGTATGTTTGATGATTGGAGGGTGGGTGATCAACATACCAATTTGCAGCCTTCTAGCCTCAGTAGTTTTTAAGATATAAGGGCGGACAGAAAAAGTGCGGACAGAATAGAGTGCGGGCGGACAGACAAAGCCGGAACGATAGTTTTCTTTTACAGTAAAATAAAAGCCAGGACGACGTACCTCAACTTTCTTTATAACATACCTGTACACAAAACTAGCTCTCTTACTCACCATCTTACTCACGTATAAATTCGTCATAGAAATTTCAGCATATTTTGCATCACAACTTAATAGATTCTTTCAGAAGAATTCTTTGTGGTTAATTATACCAGATGATTTTAATTTATTCTTAGCGATATTGCAAACTGTTACATGGCATATTTATTCAATACATGTTCTCTAAATTCACACAGCTCTTTCCATATTAAAGCTTCTGTCATCATTAACGGTTTCTTAGTCAAACTTAATTCATGTGATGGAAGATGGAAGAATGAAATGGGTTTCATACGTAGATGAATTTGGGAGTAAATGTAACGCTTAATGATAGGATAAGAGATAAAATGATTGAAGAACAATTAAAGTATGAAAGACAGTGACATTGCAAAAGCTTTGGAAGGAAAGAGGTCTGTTTAAGCAAAAGCTAGGATGTATGAAGTAATGGTTGAACCAATTCCTCCTTTCTAGAGGTAAAGTATGGATTTTGAATGTGAATGTAGGAAGAATTTGGAGGCTTTAAATGAATTGTTTGTGTGCTATATACACATGAAAATGGCTGAAAAGATGAGAAATGCAGAAGTACGAAAAAATGTATTAAACAATGGACCTGATCGTTTTGAGGTAGTTTGGTCATGTGGAAAGAATGGAGGATAAATGATAAGGGAAAAATGAGCATGGATCGGGTGGTTCTGGAGAAGAGGGAAACCGGGAAACTTAGCTAGATGGGGTGAAGGAGTTAATGGGAGGGAAGGCCTTAACATCCGTGAATCCACAACAGTGAAAGATAGAAGTGAGTCTCGTTCCGTACTGGGTGGTAAACACACTGCTGATGAGCTTTCTCTGTAGGAATATAAAACAACTGATATTCTAAAAATATTTTGCACATGGACTGTTGTCTTGATATCTTTCTCGAACCGCCCTGGGTGGGTCATAATGTGAATCCGTTTGTGTGTGTACGTGTGTAGATATACACGCTGAGAGCCGAAATGTTCTACCCACCTGCTGGCACCTCTCCTAAGAGGGGGGACTAAGGTGTATGGTATTAAGTATTATATATATATATATATATATATATATATATATATATATATACTCGTATATATATATATATGTATATATATATATATATATATATATATATATATATATATATATATTATATATATATACACATATACACACACACATATATATATATATATATATATATATATCTATATATATATATATACAACGTACATATAAATGTGTGTGTATTTATACAAGCACACACACACCTACATTATATATATATATATATATATATATATATATATATATATATATACATATATATATATATATATATATATATATATATATATATATATGTATATATAATCAGTAAGCTACAAACGTCCCTTAATATCCAATTCGCTCTACCTCGGAAATAATATATTTTCATATATGTTACCGAAGGGGAATTTTTTAGTTGATAGTAAGTACTCCGTCCCGTGGGCTCGAACCAACGAAGGACAGGAACTCAGGACTACAGTGGACGCATCAACACAATCGGCCACAAGTGAGGTATAAGTGGATATCGGCTCCCATATACAAATCACCCGTCGAATCAGGTGTTTGTATTTAGAGACGATATCCACCCACCTCTGCCATGTTGAACGTGTAATGCGTTTGTCGCACGCAGCCATATTATGACTTTTTATCACATCACCGTGATTCATATACAATCAGTAAGCTACAAACGTCCTTTAATATCCAATTCGCTCTACCTCGGAAATAATATATTTTCATATATGTTACCGAAGGGGAATTTTTTAGTTGATAATAAGTACGCCGTCCCGTGGGCTCGAACCAACGAAGGACAGGAACTCAGGAGCGAATGTGATAAAAAGTCATAACATGGCTGCGTGCGACAAACGCATTACACGGTCAACATGGCAGAGGTGGGTGGATATCGTTTCCAAATACAAACACCTGAGTTCGACGAGTGATTTGTACATGGGAGCCGATATCCACTTATACCTCACTTGTGGCCGATTGGGTTAATGCGTCCACTGTAGTCCTGAGTTCCTGTCCTTCATTGGTTCGACCCCACGGGACGGCGTACTTATTATCAACTAAAAAATTCCCCTTCGGTAACATATATGAAAATATATTATTTCCGAGGTAGAGCGAATTGGATATTAAAGGACGTTTGTAGCTTACTGATTGTATATGAATCACGGTGATGTGATAAAAAGTCATATGTATATATATATGAAGTATACTTGCTAGTATGATTGCAAAAATACATTCCTTTTGCTGCGTTACGTATTCCAATCCTAATGGGCACAAAAAATACCCATTAAAACATTTTACGTTCTTATATACAGTATGTATATATACTCAGTTCGCCCGAGGCCTTTTACGTAAAAGCTGCAATAAGCGTTCTCCTCATCACCTCCACGACACCTACGCGGCGCATGAAGGCTATTATCGATTCGGAAACTGAAAGAAAAAATCCAATGAGAATTGAACCACACGATAATTGGGGCTGCTGAATTGTTTACAACACCTCGCCAGTAATTGGGAATGCATTCGATTCGTGGAGTGACTGAGTGTTAGTATGTGTTTGAGCTAAGGCGCTTGCAGCTCGGTTTTGTACACAGCACTTACGTAACAATAACAAGGGCAACTTAGAAGAGTACTCTTTATATATATATATATATATATATATATATATATATATATATATATATATATATATATATATATATAAATATATATATATATATATATATATATATATATATATATATATATATATATATATATATATATATGAATAAATTTTTATCACATCACATTCATAATATGGCTGCGTGCGACAAACGCACTACATGGTTAGCATGGCAGAGGTGGGTTGATATCGATTCTAAATACAAATACCTGAGTTCGACGGGGATTTGTAGGTAAGAGTCGGTATCAAATTATTCCTCACTTGTTGGCCGTGTGGTTAAAATTCGCGTCACTGTAGTCCTGAGTTCTTGCCTTCTGTAGTTCGACCCCACGAGACGACGAACTTATTGTCAACTAAAAAAATTCCCCTTCGGGTAACATATATGAAAATATATTATTCCCGAGGTTATAGTGAATTGGATATTGAAGGACGTTTGTAGCTTAATGCTTATATATATATATATATATATATATATATATATATATATATATATATATATATATATATATATATATATATATATACACACACGTCTGTATGTGTGTGTATGTCTGTATACATATGCACACACACACACACACACATATATATATATACATATATACGAGTATATATATATATATATATATATATATATATATATATATATATATATATATATATATATATATATATATATATATATATATATATATATATATGTCTGTGTAGCAGCGATGGTTTACGTTGGTTTACGTGTGATAAACTAAACTCGGAGCTTCAGCACGGTAGGGAACGACATCAAAGTCTGGTTTTTTCCTTCTTTTTTTGAGCTGACGGTAGATATCTACAGCTGATATCACTGAGTCGAACGGTGATTGACCGAAGTGTATATGTTAACAATTTAATGATAATTTCTACCAGATATGCGTGTATTATTTACAACTGAAAATATGTTCTTATCACTTCTTGGGTTTCTCTTGATATACGCTCTTCACTACTAAGCTTGGTTCCAAATTTGAGGCATTCGAAAAGTTTAAAGGTCTTTGTGGGTATTACAGATACACAAACACACACACACACACATGATTTTTTTAAAACAGCAATTTTATGTAAGCATTAAGACGTATTCAAATATTGAATTTTACAATACTTGGTTTCGTGAGCAGTAAGTCATGTCTAAGCAGTACAGAAATATGGTATGGACCTAAATAAAATATATATATATATATATATATATATATATATATATATATATATATATATATATATATATATATATATATATATATATGAAGACAGGCAGTAGAATGCTGTTTTTAATCGTTTTTGCAGCTATACTGTCTATAACAAAAATACCACATACGTTCTATAAACAACCGAGCAAATACAGACAAATAAAAGGAGTAAATATTTGAAATATATACCCTTTATAATAAACTTTGAAACAGATAAGATTGTGTTTTGCTCTTAGTAACACATGTACACAACAAATGGTAATGACAGTAAATGAATAAATGATCAAAATTGAAAAACTAAGAAAAAAATCTGTAGATTAGAAATGAGAATTGCAAGGGGAAAACGGAAAGAAAATGTTAAAGAAGGATGGAATAAGCCTAACACGCCCCTTCCCCAAGGCAAGAAGTTATTTGGGCCAAGTCTCCACAATTTTCGTAAAGATTCGGAATTTTCACTTGAGGCTGTCTGGCCGGAGGTTGACCGTGAGACCAATGGCAGATATCGTGGATTCCCTTTAGAACATTTGAAGCAAAATTCTCTCTCTCTCTCTCTCTCTCTCTCTCTCTCTCTCTCTCTCTCTCTCTCTCTCTCTCTCTCTCTCTCTCTCGAGTATACGCTTGAGTAACTTCGTGTTTTACTCTGGGTCCTTATCAGTCACAGTGGTCTTATTCTTTCCATCAAATTCATGAAGAATTACCTTAGTAATTCTTTTATCTTGCATCCAGGAAACTCTCTCTCTCTCTCTCTCTCTCTCTCTCTCTCTCTCTCTCTCTCTCTCTCTCTCTCTCTCTCTCTCTCTCTCTCTCGTGTATACATTCGGGAAAATTCGTGCTTTACTGTGTCCTTATCAGTCACAATGGTCTTACTTTGCCCATCAAATTCATGAAGCATTACCTTAGTGACTTTTCTTTTATTTTGCATCCAGACAACCATCTCTCTCTCTCTCTCTCTCTCTCTCTCTCTCTCTCTCTCTCTCTCTCTCTCTCTCTCTCTCTCTCTCTCTCTCTCCCATCAATAGCTTGAGTCCCTTGAGAAAATAAGTTGGCATGTCCAACTTTTTCCTAAACATTTTGTTTTGAAAATCTTGATCCAGTGCTCCTGAAGGTGTGTGGTGTTTTGGCAAGTTGTGACAATACATCTTTTTACTCAGAAGCCGTGATGACAGTGGTGTCTTTATCGAGGGATTGCTGGATTAGATTTTCAAGTGAAGCAGAATCATTGTATATATATATATATATATATATATATATATATATATATACTGTATATATATACATATATATATATATGTATGTATGTATACTAACTGACCAACCCGCTGCTGTCCAGAAAAACTCTGAATGGCATTCGATAAACTACCTCTCTCTCTCCCACTTTCTGCTCCCAAACACCCTCTTCTTCTTCTCCTCTCGCTCTCTTTCTCACTCTTTCCCAACACACCCATTCACTGTCATAGAATTCAACAACCTAAGGCCGTGTATTCACGATCAAGTTTACCTGTCATTTCTTCTGTCAGTTCATCGAAACTGCTGTTAAAACTTATGGGTAGACAACAGTTTGTGGGTGGAGACAGTCCACTCACCAGAACGGATGAACTGATGGTATTACCTAAATATCTTCCGACCAACTGGTAGTTACATATGTGGACAGGTTAGCACCAATTTCGAGACGGTTTGTCGCTGTATTTCATCTGGGAAGCATCTCAGACTCTCTGATCAGAATATAAATAAATTATGTATGGGAGTTATTTATTTCACTGTAAGGCCCTTCAGTGCTATTGTAGGCCATTATAAGTCCAATCATACAATAAAATTCTAAAACAATATTTCCATGTGATACAGACAATTTCGTATAGGCCTAGGCCAATGATGTCGTTTTATATGTGTTACTATAATGAAAGTAAATTTCACTGCCCAGTTCATAAAAAACGGAACCAACCCCTCAGTTCTAATTTGAACTCATTCATTAATATTGTATAAGAATAGACATCTTTTTTTAATAAGAAATATTTAGTCTATACTCTGTTACGCCTTTTTACTTCTTTCCTATTATTAAGTGAATTGCTGGAAGAGTTAGCCTTCCACTCCCTAATCATATTATGAAAAAAGTGGCAAAACACTCCTATATGGCTAACTTCAACTCATGATATGTATTTTTTATATTGATTTTGTGGATGTTTTTAACATAACATAGTAAATTACAACTCATTATCTTTACAATGACATTTAATTCCTTAACGTAGGATTGTGTATAAAGTTATATGTATGGCATCTATAAACTTCGTCAATTTGTACAATAACATAATCATGAATCAAACAAAATCTTACCCTTCTTGGAGGAATGTTAGGTAATTGGTAATTTATTGTTTGGAATAAATACGGGTTGATAAAAGATAGAAATGAATATATATCATTCTAATATATAATCATAAACAATAATTTTATTTTCCTAAATGATGGGAATACTGTTCCTTACTGTGTATGATTACATCAGCAAAAGGTATGAATTGACGTGTTGTGTAAGCTTGTTCTTCCCAAGATCTATATAAACAGGTCTAACACTCATGAGTGGTGGGAAAAATGACGTCACTGGCGCCCGTCTTCCCTCTGTGTTGTCTGCTTCGCCTTTGTTAAGTCACCCGTGTCAGTCGGCTATAGTTTGAGATTGCAAGCGGAAGCAAAAAGATTCTTGGTTTCCAATGCCCAATAATTGCTCAGTTTACGCTTGTAATAACCGTAAGGATAACACTAAAGGGCAGGGTATAAGCTTTTTTAAATTTCCTAAAGACAGTAAATTTAAAAATAAATGGTTTCATGCCTGTCACCGTGCTGATCACATCAACACGACGCATGCTGTCATTTGCTCAGCTCATTTCAATGATGATGATTATGAAGATGACCTAAAAGCAAGGCTCCTTAACACTTGTAGGAAGACCCTCAAATGTAATGCTGTGCCATCAAAGGCATTATATAAAGGTAAGCTGAAATTTGTATACTAATCATCATATTTACAGATGTGATAACAAATAAGTATTTGGCACCGTTAGGCTTGTATAGGACTTCAAAATTTCTGCAGTATTGATGCATTCTTTAAAATTTCTGCGCTCTTGTTTTTATCAATGTTTGTGCATTGTACAATAGAAAGGTACAGACAATGTGCAATTAAAGGTATGTTTGCCATGGCAGGTTCAATACCAACATCGTCTACAAGAGAAGATCGGGCTAGAGGACGTAGCAGGAAAAGAAATGTTGAAGAAATGCTGTGCGCTCATACTGATGAAACTTCAGTTCCTGGAGAAAATGGCTATTCTGAAGATGAGGGAGTATCACGTCAAGAATTACAAGACGAAATAAAAAAGCTGAATCAACGGATCAAAGCTCTTGAAAAAGCGAATAAAGAATTGAGGGAATTACTTCAATTGAATGTTGAAAAACAGCTAGAGCATGCTTTGATGCCAATCTTAAGCAAGACACAAATTCAGGCTTTAGTCACTCAAAAAAGAGTCACTTGGACGGACAATGATATTTCCTCTGCCCTAACTTTGAGAAGCCTAAGTTCAAAGTGTTATAAGTATTTAAGGACAGTTGTTGGGTTGCCATTGCCCAGTGAGAGTTGCTTAAGTAATAGGGCAAAGGCATTCGAATGTGAGCCTGGTATTTTGCATTCCGTCCTAGCCTTGATGAATTCGAAATCTAAAACAATGAGCCCCTGCGAAAAACTTGCTGTCATGTCAGTAGACGAAATGAGCATCACTAGTGAGTGGGTATATGATAAAAGATTAGATGAACTTTATAAGCCACACAACAAGGTTCTTGTTATAATGTTGAGAGGCCTAGTAGATAAATGGAAACAACCAATTTTTTATAGTTTTGAAAATTTTGATGTACAAAATATACTTCTTGACTTAATAGCTTATATTGAGAAAGTAGGATTTAATGTTGTAGCTCTGGTGCATGATTTAGGACCAAACAATTTAAGAATCTGGAAAAAACTAGGGATAGATCCCATACAGGGTCAAGTTTCTTTTAAAAATCCGTGTGCAGATCGGAGTGTGTTTGTATTTGCTAATGCACCTCACATGATTAAGTTGATAAGAAATAATTTTTTGGAGCGTGGGTTTTACACAGATAGAGGAGACTTTATTTCATCTGCTTCTATACGAGAAATGTTGAATAAAACAGAAAATGAATACACTTTAACACCAAAACTGACTCCAAATCACCTTAATGTGTCAGGAATTCAAAAGCAACGTGTAAAATATGCAGCTCAGTTAATGTCCAAAACATGTGCTAATGCTGTAAAGTTTCTAGGAGAGAAAGGTTTAATTTCATCCCAGAACTGGTTGGTGACAGCTGAGTTCATAGATTTAGCAAATGACTGGTTTGACTTGATGAATTCCAGTGAAATGTATGGGGATGTAAAATCAAGAAATGCCTATGGTGTGGATATAGACTATCAGAAAGACCTTTTGGGTAGGATGGAACACATGATGAGAACTATGAGAGTGAAAGGTCATGCAAGTCGTTATTTAGGCTTTCAGAAAGGTATTATTCTTTGTAGCAAATCTTTGATTAGACTGTTTGTTATGTTGAGCAGCTTATTTGGTCTAGATTATATAATGACCCGAAGGATCAATCAAGACTGCTTGGAACATTTTTTTGGATTAATTAGGCAGATGCATGGTCCTCATGAGTACCCCAATACTTTGAGTTTCAAGTATCGACTCAGATCATTTTTACTGGGGAAGGAAACAAAACTCTTTAGTTATAAGACTAACTCATTCTCAGAAAATGACGATTCTCTCTGCATACCTGGTGAAACGTTAGTTAGGAATAAAGTGCCTTCGAATGATGATGAAAATGAACGAGAGTTAGCATTAGAACTCTGCATAACCAGGATTTTGTTCGAAAATATCGACATTGAAACTGAAAATAACGATGCAGAGATCAGTTTAGAATTTTCTGATATAACCAGCTTATCAAATAAACCCCATGATGTTATTGAGGAAGAGTCTTTATGCTATATAGGAGGGTATATCGTGCAAAAATTTGTCAACAAGTATCCTGAAATAGGGGAGAAAGCCTGCAACACTGACCCTGGGAAAAAATGGATAGACTTTGTGAATAGGGGAAATTTGCATGTTCCATCACAAAAATTCATGGGACAATTAAAATTAATGAGGCAAGTCTTTAAGGCCATCCATGGTGACACGCTCAGGGAAGGAAAGGATTGTGTCAAAAAGCTGGCATCTGAGTTGCAGATGATGGTAAGAGATGTTCCTACTGAACTTTTAAATTTTTTTGCAAAGATAAGTGTTTTCTTCAAAATGAGGTACCTGAATAGGGCTATGAGGATAAACAAATATGATGCTTCTAAGACGAGAAAAAAGATGAAAAAAATCGTGGGATAAGATACGAAAGAAAGAGGGAGAGAAATCAGTTGGTTAGGTAAAGTACTGTATAGCTATAGAATTATTGGCATATGCAATGACATTTCTATGGAATATTCCTTAAAGTAAATCATGTATATTAGAAACTCTGAAAATAAAATGTATTACAGACACAAGAGCTATTTTTTGGCTAAAAAAAAAAAAAACTTATATTTTATCAACTTGCGGAAAAACTCCATACGCCTCATAAGAAAGATCACGGTACTGGTGGCGCGACGGGCGTCGGTGACGTCATAGCCTCTCGGGAGTGTTAGATCTGTTTATCTAGATCTTGGTTCTTCCTACATGATGTAGGTGATCATGTAATAAATGACGAAGGATCGTGTGTAGGACCATTTTAACACTGTACTCAAAAAGGGAATCAGTTTATCTGCTTATTATTGTTTGAGTGATGCCTTGAGAGAGAGAGAGAGAGAGAGAGAGAGAGAGAGAGAGAGAGAGAGAGAGAGAGAGAGAGTTTGGTAGCGGTTTGTGCTGGCTGAAACTGTTGCATTTAGCCAGTACTACACTTCCGCAGACTCAGCTTCACTTACTATGGAAAGAAATTATTGTTATAGGTTTTCAAGGTAGATTTGATCGAGGTAATAAACAATTATATTAATTATTATCATAAATTATGATCAAAATTCACATAAATTCTGATCAATAATTGATGTTATAGGGGATTGCTGTAGGTTAATCATTGTTGTTGTAGGTTAATCATTCTTCTGACAGCGCCAGAATAAAAGGTGAAGCGTCAGGTGAAAAATAACAATAAACCCAGAAAACTGAAGGAAAAGGTGACGTAAAAACGAAAATTTAATTTGTTATATCTGTGTTTGTATGTCTGTCACAGGGTAGAGGTTTAATTTTGAGCTATAAACCTTTCTGGGGTAACGTAGAGGTTGTGTGCAAAATTTTGTCTGGGTCTGTCAAGCGGTTTGGATTTCAATAGAAGCCAAACAAATGTACAGACATTCACTGTTATATATATACGAGTATATATATAGATATACAAGCTGACCGACCCGGCGCTGCCCAGGAAAACTCTGAATGACATTTAGTAAACTCTCTCTCTCTCTCTCTCTCTCTCTCTCTCTCTCTCTCTCTCTCTCTCTCTCTCTCTCTCTCTCTCTCTCTCTCTCCCCTTTCTCCTCCCTAACACCCCCTCTTCCCTATCTTCTTCTCCTCTTGCTTTCATTTTCACTCTCTCCCAACACACCCATTCACTATTATAGAATTCAACAACCTAAGGCTTTGTATTCATGATCAAGTTTACCTGTCATTTCTTCTGCCAGTTCATCGAAACTGCAGTTAAAACTCACATGTAAACAACAGTTTGTGGGCACATACTGTCCAATCACCAGAACGGATGAACTGATGGTATTACCTAAATATCTTCCAACCAACTGACAGGTAATTGCACGTGTGGACAGGTTAGTGCCAATTTTGTGACAGTTTGCCACTGTATTTCATCTGGGAAACATCTCAGATGCTCTGATCAGAATATGAATAAATTATGTATAGGCCTAGGCCAATGATGTCTTGTTATGATATGCGTTACTATAATGCAAGTGAACTTCACTGTCCAATTCGTAAAAAACTGAACCAACCACTCAATTCTAATTTAAACTCATTCATTAATATTGTATGAGAATAGACGTCTTTTTTAAATAAGAAATATTTAATCTGTGCTCTGGTACGCCTTTTTACTTCTTTCCTGTTATAAAGTGAATTGCTGCAAGTTAGCCTTCCACCCCCTCACCATATTAAGAAAAAAAGTGGCGAAGCACTTTCCTATACGGCTAACTTCAACTCGTAATATGTATTTTTTTATATTGGTTTTAAGGGCGTTTTTAACATAACATAATAAATGCCAACTCATTATCTTTACAATGACATCAAATTCATTAACGTAGAATTGCGTATAAAGTTACACGTAGGGCATCTATAAACTTGGTCAATTTGTACAATAATGTAATCATAAATCAAACAGAATCTGTCCCTTCTTGGAGGAATGTTAGGCAACTGAACTTATTGTTTGAATAAATACACATTGATAAAAGATAGAAATGAATAGATATCATTTTAATATCTAACCATAAACAATAATTTTATTTTCCTAAATATTGGGAATACTATTCCTTACTGTGTATGATTCCATCAGCAAAAGGTATGAATTGACGTGTTGTGTAAGCTTGTTCTTCCTACATGATGTTGGTGATCATATAATAAAGGACATAGGATCGTATGTAGGACCATTTTAATATCATATGCAAAAAGGGAATGTGCTTTGTTTACTTATTATAATGATATTACGTCTTCAACCACATGTATGAATGGCTGGGCAAATGACTTGTGATTATTACTTTTCAGATGATGAAGCGCTTGTCAGATGTCACGTATGTAAAATTTGGTCAGTTTGTACAACAACATATTCATGAATCAAACAAAATCTTTCCCTTCCTGGAGGAATGTTAGTCAATCGGTTATTTATTGTTTTGATTGAGTGCTTGTTGATAAAAGATAGAAATGAATATATATCATTCTAATATAAAAGTATAGTTTATACTTTTATTCTCCTAAATGATGGAAATACTATTCCTTACTGTGTATGATTACATCAGCAAA
>JANJGK010000030.1:11235753-11240753 GCA_039081455.1 Macrobrachium rosenbergii
TTCATGAATAATTAGCGTAGCGTTAGTTGACTGGAATACTAACAACTCAATCACATCTGTATTGGCACTTATAGGTTTGTATATACTAAAGAGTTGTGTAGATTTTGTTTCAAAGAAAATAATAGAGATTACCCGTTGACTACTTTAGCTGTCAGTTCTCATTGTGACCCATAGCCACCCATATCCTTCGGAGACTTAACATAAATCAAGATCTATTTTTGTTCATAAACTTTAAGGTACCATTAAAGTAAAAGTAATTGTTCCGTTTAATAGAACTGTGTAAAGTACAAATAAGATATACCATACTATAAGCTATGGTCAGAGTAGCCTGATTCTAAGCTTCGTACGTTGATTCCCTTAATGTTTCGTGGTATGTCTGAAAGATATCAGTTATTCGTCTTAACTAAGGGTAGTATTGACTAAAAAAGTGTCGAAGAACACGAACAAAGCGAATTACAGTGAGCTGTTCTTAGTTGTTCATTGCCTTGGTAAGTAATTTGTTCATTGCTAGGTAAATAAGTTGTTCATTGCCTGGCAAGCAAAAGGAATTGAACCGAAGCGTTTACGCACCGTTGATATTTTTATATTTAAAGCTCTCTCTCTCTCTCTCTCTCTCTCTCTCTCTCTCTCTCTCTCTCTCTCTCTCTCTCTCTCTCTCTCTCTCTCTCTCTCTCTATTTATATATATATATATATATATATATATATATATATATATATATATATATATATATATATATATGTATGTGTGTGTGTGTGTATATATATATATATATATATATATATATATATATATATATATATATATATATATATATATATATAAATGGATAGATAGATGAATAGAAAAACAGAATTCAAATATCAAGCCACAAATACACTATTAATATCGAATTTACTGGGAAGAACTTACACCCAAAGGGAATTACTTGTACGGGCACCTTCCCTAACCCGTTGGCACACGGGTGACAGTGACTTCATGCAGTCAGTAACGGATTTCGCCTCTATAGTATTAAACAATTTTGTCGATTTCTATTGTACTTAGGATAGAAATTCATCCATCTCCGCAATGTTAGTTCAGTACTAAGGCTTAACGTAAGACTAATAATTTGTCAGTAATTTTACATATTTTTAATTCACTTTCAAATATTAGTCCAAGTATACAATGCCTTAAAATGGAATGTCATGCAAATGTAGATACACACATAAATATATATATATATATATATATATATATATATATATATATATATATATATATATATATATATATATATACTGTATATATACATACATACATATATATATGTATACAGTATATAAATACACATATACATATATATGTATACACACACTTACACACATATATACATACACACACACACACACACACACACACACACATATATATATATATATATATATATATATATATATATATATATATATATATATATATACATACATATATATATACACACATTAATAGATAGATAAGTAATAAACGCCTGGTAAACAGGCAACTGCAGTCACAAACGCGAAATCAGTCTCTGTGGGACGCGTCGTAAAGAATACCGCGATAATTATATAGCAGTCACTCCGGTGATGGGAGAACCCTTTCGGTGTGGGTTTTCTGGTCTAGACAACATACTTCAGAGAGCTCAGCGCCCCGGTGGTGAATTAGCAGGTAATGAGTACCTGTGTGAAATTGGTGTTCTTGCTGTGTAGCTGCGAATGTGGTTTATACTTGCTCTGTCACTTGCTTTGAGCGAGCGATGGTTTTTATTTGTGTTTGTAATTGTTTCTTGGTGTATTCGTTTTTCGTGTTATTTGTTAGTGTACTTCATTATTTGTTTATTTTTATCTGTCCAGTCATTGTTTCAAATCCTGTGTCCTCTTATTTGGTGATTTTCTGTCCAGTTCCACTTGGCATTTTGGGTTTGATATTTTCGTGTCATCAAATTCATTTTTATCGTTTTTTTTTATTAGTTTCTCCCGGTTTATTCGTTTGTTTTTCGTGTTATTTGTTAGTGTACTTATTTATTTGGTAATGTTTATATATCCAGTAATTGTTTCAAATCCTGTCTCCTCTAATTTAATGGTTGTCTCTCCCTTCCCATTTAACATTATAGGTTTAATATTCTTACTTCATCAAATTTATTTTTATCTTTTTTTTTTTAGTTTTCCTTTTTCGTTCAAGAAGGGCAAATATATTCTCCGAATTGTTTGGCTCTTGCTCCAGTCATTTTATATTTCATATTCCGCTGCAAAAGTAAAATCTCTTTTCAGTCAGACACACAATATATTTCAAAAGTGAATAAATGTTTGAGTTCGTAGAAGTTGTGGCTGTTTTGAGAGTATTTCCTCTTCCATATTAAAGTCACTGGATATTTTTTTTTTCAGACGCAAGGAAAAAATCTTATGAATGTTCTGAAATATGTAAGCTTGTCGAATGGTATTTGTAGCAATATGTTCTTGTTGAATTTGTAGTTGTAAAGCTATCACGTGGAGTATGTGGTTTGAAAAACAGGATTTTCTCTCTCCCTTATCAATGGCAGCGGAAATGTACCTTTCAAATATATGCAATATCTATGGCATGCTCACAAATACTCAGGCTTATAGAAAGAGTTCGTTGCTGTAGTCGTAATTTTTCTCTCTTTCGTCTGTTCAGACGGATGAACACAATCACAAACGCAAAATCTTTTGAATAAAGAACAATCTTTCAGACTGCGGAGTTTATAACTGTGCTATAAGGTTTACTGTACCTTTCTACGCCAGGGCATTTAAATGACCTTTAGCAAAATAAACGCGTCACGAAAATAGCATAAAGCTCAAGTTGGATTGCTTATGAATTGTGGGATATTCATCGATCGAGTGCGACAAATGTCCTCTTTGTGTTATAATAGTATGCTTTCTGGACCCCATGCAAAATTAATGTTGGTATTTCTCATGAGCTTAGCCATTGCTGTTGCCCTCCCTATGGGATTATTTATTTGTGCATGCACATGCAATTGTACGTGAATATTTAAAGTAAACAGACACATACTCATGTATGAGCGTGCGTGCGCCGGCGCATAAGTTAATGTAATGTGTGCGTATAAAGTTTTTATGTATGTATGTATGTATGTAT
Source organism: Macrobrachium rosenbergii (assembly GCA_039081455.1). Taxonomy (NCBI): domain Eukaryota; kingdom Metazoa; phylum Arthropoda; class Malacostraca; order Decapoda; family Palaemonidae; genus Macrobrachium; species Macrobrachium rosenbergii. The sequence continues at coordinate 11,238,883 of JANJGK010000030.1, forward strand.
GTATGTATGTATCTATGTATATGTATATATATATATATATATATATATATATATATATATATATATATATATATATATATATACTCGTATATATATACTGTATATATATGATAGATAGATTGACAGATAGATGTGTACTTAGATGTAGGTTGATATGTATGTAGTAATCATTACTCGACTGTCAGTCTCAAATCTGTATTTCCATGTATTTCCCTTTACTTCCTCTTACTTCTTCCTATTGAGCACCATATTCTTTGGAAGCTTGAATTTCAAGTAAGTGGGCCCAGTGGGCTTGTTTCATATGAATAGGGTTCATATTCTGAACAATAATAATCAATACCCCATTTAGCATGTTACCTTAAAACTCATTTTACAATCTTTCTCAGCTTACAAACACGTAAATCATATAGTTTTAAACCGCTCGGAAACAGACTTATGTCAAAATCGATCTGAAGATATTTAGTAAAACCTAATTCTTTATTTCTATCTGCTGGGGATCGAACATTATTTTGAAAAGAGTAAGCAAAAAAATAATAAAATGATATAGAAAATAACTACATAACTGAATACTTAAATGAAAATTGTCTATAAGAAATAATCACCGCGAACTTCCATGAAAATCTACCTTCGTTGAGGTGGTACGAGTAAACGAGCTTATTGAAATAAGAGTAAACAGGAGAATTAGAATTTATGTAAACTTGAAACCTTTTATCGTTCCAGAGCTTAATGAAGAAATGCAAACAAAATCTAATTCGGGGAAATTACAACCCGGAAATTTGCGTTCACTCAGCAGCTCTGGCTTCGGTCCTCACTGAAAAATGGAAGCGCAAATGTTTGTCTGCATTCGAGGGCTGCTCGTTGTACTAAACAGCCATTAGCGGAGAAGGACAAGCAAAATCGCTCAGTCGCTACAGTGGAGGGCCTCTGCAGGTTTGATTATTCAGTGGTCTGTTGACGGCGACTAATAGCGTGCAACTCCCCCCCCCCCCCCCCCAGGGGAAAAAGAAAGTACACCTTAGTTCAACCAGACCACTGAGCTGATTAACAGCTCTCCTAGGGCTGGCCCGAAGGATTTGACTTACTTTACGTGGCTAAGAACCAATAATAGGTTGCCTAGCAATGGGACTTACAGCTTATTGTGGAATCCGAACCACATTATACCGAGTAATGAATTTCTGTCACCAGAAATAAATTCTTCTAATTCTTCATTGGCCGGTCAGAGAATCGAACGCGGGCCTAGCAGAGTGCTAGGCGAGTACGATATCGACCCATCCAATGAGGAACTCCCGCCCCCCTTAGGGGAATAGTGACACCAGTGCCCCTTACGCGGTGCCCTGTAGGCATTACTTAAGGTTCTTCGCAGCGTCCCTTCGGCCCCCTAAATGCAACACCTTTCATTCCTTTTACTATACCTCCGTTAATATTCTCTTCCTTCCATCTGTCTTTCCCTCTTCCCTAACAATTATTTCATAGTGAAACTGCGAGGTTTTCCTCCAGTTACACCTTTCAGACCTTTTTACTCTCAATTTTCATTTCAGCTCTGAATGACCTTATAGGTCCCAAAGCTTAGCCTTTGGCCTAAATCTTATATTCCTGTCATCGCGTTCTTTGCTTGCCTCGGATTGTGATTCAGATTTCAGTGATACTATTACTGCTACTATTGCTATCACTGCTTCTGGTGCTGCTTTTGCTAGTACTACTACCACTAGTACTTATGTTATTTTATTGTTGATGTTCCCGTAGTTGAAAGTATCTCGTGTACTGTTTATTGTGTATAAATGTAATTCTTAATGCTGCCAATTATGTTGCAATTACTGTTCATGAAAAAGCGATAATATTCTATGTATTTAAAAAGAACTTGTTCTTAAAAG
>JANJGK010000030.1:11243253-11263253 GCA_039081455.1 Macrobrachium rosenbergii
TATGTTAGGCTAGGCGAATGCTCAAGAGGAACTTGATTAAAAGAATTTAGTTCATTAAAAACCTAAGACCAAAACAGGGTAATGATGTTAAACAAGAGTTGCAGTTGTTTATTATTATTATTATTATTATTATTATTATTATTATTATTATTATTATTATTATCTTTCAAGTATTGAACGATAACGTTCAAATATATGCAGTGTGCAAATAAATATAGAGTATCGAAGATATATTGTTAAGAATTATAACCAACTCCATTTTTTCTAAAGACGAAAATAGGAATTTCCGAAAATTGTAATGAAGAGTTTTCCACAATTTTTACCAGTACATCATTTATATTATTATTATTATTATTATTATTATTATTATTATTATTATTATTATTATTATTATTATTATTATTATTATTAACATAAATTAAGCAAACATTCATATGGATGAAGCCACTTTTACCAAGACATCTGTTATATCATTATCATTTTCATTATTGAATTAAAATGACGTTCACATAGAACAGGCAGACAGTGCCTTCTAAACGGCAAAAAAAAAAAAACATCCAAGTAAACATTTGAAAGACAAAAGGGGTGGTCAAGAATATAGCAAAGATAAATGACGAAATAGAAATATGTATGTATATATATATATACAGTATATATGTATATATATATATATATATATACAGTATATATATATATATATATATATATATATATATATATATATATATATATATATATATATATATGTACATGTATATACACACAGTATATATATGTATGTAAATAACAGAATATGATAAATGAGGGAAGGGTGCTTGGTGGCGCCAAGCAGTATTACATCGACTCCCCAACGAAATCAAATTTCCCCAGAGTGGCGAGGAATGTTAAATGGGACCAGAGAGGATCGAAAGAAATATAGAATGGGATTAATGAAATTGATGGAAAAAAGAGGAAGGAAATATAAAAGACTGGGAAAAACCGAGAGACGCACGAAATAAAATGGGGGAAAAAGTTTGGACAGAATTGAATGAAAAGCTAGAAAATAAAAGAAATCGAAAAAGAAGTGGAAGATTAAGCAACAAAGAAAAGAGTGAAAAATGAAATAAAACAATTGAATAGGAAAACGGTTAGGAATAGAAGGCAATAAATGGAATAGCTGTGTTAATAAAAAATGAAATATATGCATGTATATACGTATACATACACACACACACATCTACAGTATATATACATACATATAAATACATTCTTGCATATATATATCAAGGTATATGTGTGTGAGTATAAACTGAATTTATACAGTGAAATGTTAAATATAAAACTAAAGAAGTTCATAACCTAGAGAAAAATTAAGAATATAATATCTAAACTAAAAAATAAAAAAAAATAGGAATGAAACTGAGTGTAAACTGTATCAACGACAACTGAGAAAAGTTTTATCTTAAAACAAAAAGGTACCAGATTTGATGAACGACTATGAGTTACAAGAATTTAATCAACTGGGCAAAAGGAACACGAAAATAGGCGATCATAAACTTAAATGAAGTATAAATGCTTGAGGGAAGAATAAACAATTTAAGATCGAAATCAAGCGACAAAGATATGCTAAAAAATAGATGTCCGAAAAGAGAAAAAAGTACAAGATCAAAGGAAAACATAAAAAACTGGGTGCAAAATTGAGAGAGAAAATACAACAACAAAGGAAATACTCGGTAAGGCAATTAATCTCTATTCTGTGTTCTGCTAAGTAATACAGATTATGTGTGCGTTCTGCTAAGTAATCCAGATTATCCGTCATCTTCTGTGATGCATTATGCTTCGGTACATAGAAGGATTATGTTTAGAATTTGCCACTGCGTGTGAGTAAAGGGGTGCCCACGCCTTCATAGAGTAGAGGTTGAAGCCTTGTAAGGCCCAGGGCTTTCATTACAATGAGATTACAGCCTTCAAAGGCTTTAAACTTTTCTTAGATGGAGACCATGCTTCTGAAAAAATTTATGGCTTTCGACAGATAGAGATTATAGTCTTGAAATGGTACGGTCTTTTGATCAATAGCCTTGAAAGGATTAGAACTTTTGTGGAATGGAGATTGCAGCCTTGAAAGGCCTATTTATGGCCTTGAAAGGCTTAGAACTTTCGTGGAATGAAGATTGCAGCCTTCAAAGGCCTATTTATAGCATTAGAAAGCTTGGAACTCTCGTTGGATGGAAATTGCAGCCTTGAAAGGCCTAGTTAGAGCCTTGAAAGGCTTGGAACTCTTATTAGATGGAGACTGCAGCATTGAAAGACCTATTTATAACCTTGAAAGGCTTGGAACTCTTATCAGATGGAGACTGCAGCCTTGAAAGGCCTAGTTATAGCCTTGAAAGGCTAGGAAATCAAGTTGGGTGGAGATTACAGCCTTGAAAGGCCTAGTTATAGTCTTGAAAGGCTTGGAACTCTCGTTGGATGGAGATTGCAGCCTTGAAAGGCCTAGTTATAGCCTTGAAAGGATTGGAACTCTAATTAGATGGAGATTGCAGCCTTGAAAGACCTAGTTATAACCTTGAAAGGCTTGGAACTCCTATTAGATGGAAACTGCAGCCTTGAAAAGCCTAGTTATAGCCTTGAAAGGCTAGGAAATCAAGTTGGGTGGAGATTACAGCCTTGAAAGGACTAGTTATAGTCTTGAAAGGCTTGGAACTCTCGTTGGATGGAGCTTGCAGCCTTGAAAGGCCTAGTTATAGCCTTGAAAGGATTGGAACTCTTATTAGATGGAGATTGCAGCCTTGAAAGACCTAGTTATAGCCTTGAAAGTCTTGGAACTCAAGTTGGATGGAGATTACAGCCTTGAAAGGGCTAGTTATAGCCTTGAAAGGCTTGGAACTCTCGTTGGATGGAGATCGCGGTCTTGAAAGGCGTACTTTTAGCCTCGGAAGACTTGGAACTCTCATTGGATGGAGATTGCATGGAGATTACAGTCTTGAAAGGCTTGGAACTCTCGTTGGATGGAGATTGCAGTCTTGAAAGGATTTAGTTATAGCCTTGAAAGGATTGGAACTCTTTGATGGAGATTGCAGCCTTGAAAGGCCTAGTTGTAGCCTTGAAAGGCTTGGATGTCTTGTTGGATGGAGATTGCAGCCTTGAAAGGCCTAGTTATAGCCTTGAAAGGCTTGGAACTAAAGTTGGATGGAGACTGCAGCCTTGAAAGATCTAGTTATAGCCTTGAAAGGCTTGGAACTCTTGTTGGATGGAGATTGCAGCCTTGAAAGGGATAGTTATAGCCTTGAAAGGCTTGGAACTCTTGTTGGATGGAGATTGCAGCCTTGAAAGGCGTAGTTAAAGCCTTGAAAGGCTTCAAACTCTTTTTGGATGGATATTGCACCCTTGAAAGGGATAGTTATAGCCTTGAAAGCCTTGTAACTCTCTTTGATGGAGATTGCAGTCTTGAAAGGCCTGGTTATAGCCTTGAAAGGCTTGGAACTCTTTTTGGATGGAGATTGAAGCCTTAAAAGGCTTGGAACTCTCGTTGAGTGTAGATAGCAGCCTTGAAAGGACTAGTTATAGCCTGGAAAGGCTTGGAACTCTTGTTGATGGAGAGTGCAGCTTTGTAAGGCCTAGTTATAGTCTTGAAAGGCTTGGATCTCTTGTTGGATGGAAATTGCAGCTTTGAAAGGTGTAGTTATAGCCTTGAAAGGCTTGGATCTCTTTTTAGATGGAAATTGCAGCCTTGAAAGGCCTAGTTATAGTCTTGAAAGGCTTGGAATTCTCGTTTGATCGAGACTGCAGCCTTGAAAGACCTAGTTCTTTGAATGGCGTAGTTATAGCCTTGAAAGGCATGGAACTCTTGTTGGATGGAGACTGCAGCCTTGGAAGGCCTAGTTATAGCCTTGCAAGTCTTGGAACTCTCGTCAGATGGAGAATGCAGCTTTGAAAGACTGGAGGTTATTGCCTTGAAAGGCTTGAAACTTTTTTGGGATGGAGATTGCAGCCTTGACAGGTATTGAGGTTATAGCCTTGAAGGGCTTGGAACTCTCGTTGGATCGAGACTGCAGCCTTAAAAGACCTGGAGGTTATAGCCTTGAAATGCTTGGAACTTTCGTTAGATGGAGATTACAGCCTTGAAAGGCCTAGAGGATATAGCCTTGAAAAGCTTGGAACTTTAAAGGGAAAGAATTTGCAACCTTTAAAGGTCTAGAGGTTATAGCAGATTGAAGTCTAAAGGGCCCAGAGGGTAAAGCCTTGTAAGGCTTGGAACTTTCGTTGGATGGCGATTGCAGCCTTGAATTGATTAGAGGTTGTAGCCTTGAAAGGCTTGAAACTTTCTTAGGAAGGCATTGCAGCCTGAAAAGGCCTGGAGCTTATAACCTTGAAAGGCTGTGAATTTTAGTTAGATAGAAACTGCAGCCTTAACAGGCCTTAAGGTTATAACCTTGAAAGGTTTGGAACTTTCGTTGGATGGAGATTGCAGCCTTAAAAGGCCTAGAGATTATAGCCTTGAAAGGCTTAGAACTTTCGTTGGATGGAGATTTCAGCCTTAAAAGGCTTAGAGGTTATAGCCTTGAAAGGCTTGGAACTTTCGTTGGATGAAGATTGCAGCTTGAAAGATCTGGAGCTTTCATTGGATGGAGAATACTGCCTTGAAAGGCTTGGACTTTCCCCGGATGAAGATTATAGTCTCGATAGCCTTGGAACTTTTCATAGGTGGAGCTCATAGCCGTAAAAGATTCATGGTTTTCTACTGATATACATTTTTGGCTTATAAAGCCCAAGGCTTTGCCGGCTAAGGATAATAGTCTTGGGTCTTTCTTCAGACGGAGCTTAACGCCTTTGAAGTACACAGGTCGTTTCTTGGATAGATTTGAAAGCCATAAAATTATCATACACTTCAGACGATAGAGACTTGAGATCTTGATGTATTTGAAGTGCCTATAAGGTAAATGATTAATGCAATGAATTGTTCAGGACTTTTACAGGAATGAGATTCAAGTGGAAAATGACTCTTACCTTTTTTAGGGTTTGGACTAGCTCCTATACAGCTCCAAAGCTTGTGAAGGTCGAAACCTTTTCCAGTTATTTCATATTTTAGATGCTACTTTTTCTTTTGGTAACACACTGGCAGTAACGACCTTTTCCATAAATTTTCATTCAGTTACTTTATTTCCTCCCCTCTCCCACCCAAAAAAAAAAAAGGATTTTAGTCGTTCTTAAAAATATGCGGGTAGCTTTTATTTTTACGCCTCAAAAACATGCAGAAACTGTTTCTCACAATGAAAGTATAAAGTTCCCTTCTTTTCCCTCTCGAGACATTTCAGCCAGCGGCTCTTTCGACTTGCATTTGATGCATTTCAGAAGCTAACTTTTCTGTATTAGTTATATAAGCATCTCATATTTCTTAAGCATTGAAAGGTGAATGCAAGTTTCTTCTTTCTCAACCAGGCATTTTATTTACGGTGGAGTCGTTTTGGAAAGAAATAATTTTTCCTGCTAGAATGGCTCAGACTGCTCCTTTTCTATCCGGTGGATAATTGTTGCCAGTTCCTTCTCTTACCCTAAACCAGGAAAGAGTAGTTTTTTGCTACTGGAAACATTTTAGAAGTGGATTTTCCACGGTAAAATCTTGCAAACAGCTCCTTTTTTTTTTTTTATCCGATGGCATGGCTGTTACTTCTTTCATTTTAGCATTTCCAGTTTCCCAAATAGAATCATCCCAGCTGCCTCGTTTTCTCCACTGTAATCTTATGGGCAAGTCCTTTGTCCATCCCTAGAGGCTTGTAGGAAATTTATCTTGCACTGAAGCATTTTTACAGTTCATTCTTCCCCGCTACATTTTCATCCAGGTAAACATTTGAATTTGGCGTCAACTGTAGTTCACTTTTCTACTCATCATTTTTCGGGGGATATTTCGAAATTCTCTCTTGTGTAGTTGATACAGATTAAATTTATATTTTCAGATTATTTTTCAAATTTTCACCACGTAACCGTCCCAACTAAGTAACTTTCATGTAAGGTACTTTTGATAGTAACCAAATATTTTTCACTTTAATCTGTGTCCTGCTCTTTCATCTAACTTTCCCATTTAGGTTTTAGAAACTGTCATATAAAATTATTTTATTTTTACAGATTATTTTCAAAATTATTTGCAGTAATTATTTGTTATTTGAAGCAAATTATTTTTCCCTTTCTTCTCAGTTTTTCGCCTCAAACTTTTTTCTTTTAAACACACATATACACATGTGTGTGTGCGCGCGCGTTTCCATGATGAATAAATATGTTTAGATTTGTCAGCATCAATTACATACCAATTCATATACAATTATATAATGTCTTTTTATTCATATGAAATTCTCCAATTTTCCGACACTTTTTCCCACAATCTATCACTCCACTCTAAATCACAGGGAAAGGGGTTATCATCTTCCCCCATTTCTGCAGATTAACAGTTTCCAAACTTCTGCCATTTTTCTTCCTCCAATTCCCACAACACCCCCCCCCCCCCCGCCTCTTCCACCCCTAGGACCCTCGCCCACACCTCACACTCACTCTCAACAAAGCCATTATTCCATGGTCCTCATCATGACATCTGTGAAATATCTGGGATTTTTATTGTTTCATGTCTGCTTCTCATTCCTTTTCTCGTTAATTGGTTTATAGATTTCCTCGAATATAATTATTTTTTAATAGCATCGTATATTATTAGTGCTATGTGTGTTTTCGGTGTAGTGCATGTAATCTATTATTGACAGGTACTGTTATTGATTTGATAAGTGTGCTGATCCTTTTATGAAATTATTTGTTAAAAATTTTCATTACGAAATTTGCCTCAGTGCATTCAATTCTCGGTACGTCGTAGCCTATGATTATTAGTTATCGTTACTTAACATAAAATACAATGCTGCATGATTCAGCATTGAAATTTGGATATGATAGCAAATTTTGCCCGGGGTGGGGGGCTCCCCTCTGTTAGGGAAACGAATCAGCACTAGCAGAAAGCAACATCATTTCTCTTCACATTTTGGTGAATACACAAAAATAGCCTTCAATTCTTTCTCATCTAATTCCTCGTAAACGACACTAGTAATTACTAAAGGCATCTCGGATACTCATAATGTTACCCGCGGGAGGGAGGGGCGATGCCCCTGGGATGGCTATCTGGGGATGGAAAAGGGGCGCCCCTCCCCATCCCCTTGTCAGAGAAGACTCTAAGTTCGTCATTATCGTCACCAGTTGTTCTCTCTATCATCTATTCCCCTTCCCCGTCTGAGAGGAGAGTTCAGCTCTCTCTCTCTCTCTCTCTCTCTCTCTCTCTCTCTCTCTCTCGTTATTTCGTTCACATCTCTCCTTTTCTCCCTCCTGCTTCAGCCTTCTCAGTTTCCTCCTTCTTCGCCTCTTTTTCCTCTCCTACTTTCCTTTTTCCTCCTTTGTTCCCTTCCGCCACCCCATTCTTCCGAAATCTTTCAATGTCTCCTCCTATTAATAACCATTCTTTTCCCTTCTTCCGCTTCTCTCATATTCCTTCTTTCTATTCTTTCTGATCTACCCCTCTACCTTCCCCTCTCAACTTATCTCGTTGTCCTTCATAACTCTAACTTTCATTACTTGTTTTCCTTGTATTATTATTATCCTTATATATTGTGGCTGCATCCGAGCAGATAATTTTGCATTTCATTAACTCAGTTGTTGCTGTCCTATGGTCATGTCAGGAACATTGCCTCCATTGAGAATGGAGACAGTCAGAGTATATTGCCAAATCAAACTCTGAAAGGCCTCTGGCATCCAAAGCAGATAATAAACAAGTAAAAGATGCGCCGAAGTTTCTTCGGCGCAATCGAGTTTTCTGTACAGCGTATAATCAAGGCCACCGAAAATAGATCTGTCTTTCGGTGGTCTCAGTTTAATGCTGTATGAATTATGGCTCATGAAGCTTTAACCTACCCTATATCGTTGCCAGAAGCAGGATCATGGCTAACTTTAACCTTAAATGTAATCAAAACAACTGAGGCTATGCAATTTGGTATGTTTGATGATTGGAGGGTGGATGATCAACATACCAATTTGCAGCCCTCTAGCCTCAGTAGTTTGTAAGATCTGAGGACGGACAGAAAAAAGTGCGGACAGAAAAAGTGCGGACAGAAAAAAGTGCGGACAGAAAAAGTGCGGACAGAAAAAATTGCGGACAGAAAAAAGTGCGGACAGAAAAAGTGCGGACAGAAAAAATTGCGGACAGAAAAAAGTGCGGACAGAAAAAGTGCGGACAGAAAAAATTGCGGACAGAAAAAAGTGCGGACAGAAAAAGTGCGGACAAAAAAAAGTGCGGACAGACAGACAAAGCCGGCACAATAGTTTTCTTTTGCATAGACTGAAAAATAACCAAAACAAGAAAGCTTAATAAACGGAGAATGGAATAGGGAAGTGTGCCCCACGCTACATAAGGGAGAAATGCAAAATGTCTTGAGGAAGAGCGACCGGGGGAAGAGGGTGTTGGACTAAGCTCCCGAAGGAGATTAACGAAAGCGCCTTCAGCTGCTTTGTCGCCTTTAACTTTACTTCACGCACAAGGGAGTCTTCGCTCTTCGTGCCAGGGCGCCGCCCTTGGTCTTGCTTAAGCCGCCCCGGTGCTTACTTAAGCAAGGAAAGGTGGATGGGGTAGAAATCTTAAGTTGCTTTTTCTAGAGACTTAACTCTGCTCGACTAGTGTGGGATTTTTTGAGCTGTCCGCGCGAGAAGAGAAGAAATAAAAGGAAAATAATTAAAGCGTGTTTATGCTTTTAGGCTGGTCCCAAGCCGGTTTAAAATAAAAAAAAAAGGCGAGTTTTGGGAAAAAGTGTATTTGTACATGCTTGTCCCCTGTCCGGATAGGAGACGAGGTTCAAAATGAGCAGTTTACTGACATGGCAGAGTCATAAAGAAGCCAGATAGCCAATAGCGTAAGGAAGAAGGCCGAGGGAAACACGGAATAAAATAAAAACGAAATGGGCGCATAACTTCGTTATTTCGATAAGGAAAGGGAAAAATTAATTTAAGAAAAGAAAAAGAAAAGAAAGATTGTAGCTAAATTTTCTTGTTTTTTTTTTTTTAGGTCATATTGGAAATCATGAAGTTAACATATCCTATTGGTCTGGTGCTCACGAGGCATATAATTTAGATACATTCATACATTGTATAAATAAAATTTGTGAGAATGTCTGGTCAGTAGTTGGATGGGTAACCATTAAGAAATGGCAGAATCTGTCGGTGAGTAGGTCCACTGAACGTCCATTGGGCAAGACATGGGCCTGGCAACTTCATCCCGATATCTGAACGCTCAGAAAGAGTGTAACACCCTCTGTAACCACCCCTTCCAGTAGGAAAACCATGTAATTTAAATACATACATAAATATATAAACATTTGTAAGAATGCTTGCAATATATATATATATATATATATATATATATATATATATATATATATATATATATATATATATATATACATACACGCACAAACACACACACACACACACACACACACATATATATATATATATATATATATATATATACATACGTATACATATATATATGTGTGTGTGTTTGTGGATATATATATATATATATATAAATATATAGCAGACATTCTTACGCATCTTTATATATTTACGTATGTATTTAAATTAAATGTTTTTCCCACTGGAAGAGGTGGTTACAGAGGGTTTTAACCTCTCTTTTCTGAGCATTCAGATATCGGGATGAAGTTGCCAGGCCCATATCTTGCCCAGTGGATGTTCAGTGGACCTGCGCACCGACAGATTCTGGCATTTCTTAGTGGTTACCCAGCCAACTACTGACCAGATCCAAAGATGATGATTGGAACATCAGGGTTGGAGGTTCATTGACAGCTCAGAATTATGCTGTTGTTATTCAAGAGAATAAGCAAATAATGTCGTCAAATTCATAGCTAAATGAACTTCTTCAGAGCTTTATTTAAGGAAATGACAAAAATCGCAGTCCTCACGTAAACACTGTATGGAGACAAAACCATCCTGAAATTCTTAATAAAAGTAACATCACGTTGAAAAGGGGACCTTGACGTCGACTACAACAACAACAACAAAACAGCAACAACAGCACACGCTTGTTGTAATCGACGCGCGGTAATGAAAGTGAGGTGGGAATTAATTGAAAGAACTATCTGTATCCTGATGTATGTATTGCAAGCCTGCAACTTGTAAATTAATCCCTAGGTGGTACTTTCCGCATAAAAAAAACATATATTCACCTTTAGGTTCCTTCCAGGAATTCCTTAAAGGGGACGGCGCAATTTGTCACCGCCATTCCTTTTTTTTTAATTGTTATTTCTCAGCTGGTGTAACTCATCTGAACCTTTTCTTAGTTGCTTATGTCATTAACTTCATTGTCTGGTCGATGGATTTTGGTGTTGTGGCGCGATTTTGCTCTTCATGGTTAAGCGTGACTGATATGTCCGGTAACTGTCACTGTCATCAGGAATTGATTTTCATAATCATTTGAGTTCACTTCCACCGGGATCTCAGACCACAGCAGTTATCCCGGATAGCTACTGCTGCTAATAGTAGTCTTATATCACTCTTTAGTATGTATGTATATACTATATATATATGCATTTATGTATACACACTAATTTTTATCTCACACACAAACACACACACTCACACACACACACACACACACACACACACACATATATATGTTGCCCAGCTGATACTGCTATTCACAGCATTCCCAACCGTTAAAATGGTCATATTATCTAAGGGATACCTCTTTCATTAATGTTTCCCAGCTGCTGCCACTGCCACCAATAGTTACCGAAAACCCTTACCTTCCACCAACACTGTCATTGCAGTGCCTACTTCGTTATTTCTTAAGTGTCTGAGATATCTTATCGCTAGACGTATCTCTGCGCCTTCACTGTCATAGTAATAAATTGTGAGTAATTTACTTTGAGTAAATTTGTGAAAATCAGCATGTGAATATTACAGGCCCAGTGTGGAAGTCGCCAACACAAGGGTCAACCGTGTTGATAAGTCCTTTGTGATGTTTGCTTCCAGTTAGCTGGAACTTTTCCCTCCTCTGTATTTCCTAGGTCGAATACTTTCCTCCTACTGAACGAGTCTGAATATGGTAGCTGTGTCAATTTTTTTTTTTTTTGGTTTTACCGAATCCAGAGGTCCACATCATGCCTCTTAAATCATTTACCATTTTACCACACCTATGGGACACCTTGTGCAAGGGATCGTGGTGGCATAAAGCCGGGTTAAGGTAAACCAACGAAGCCCCAGCCTAAGATTGCTTGAACTCGGTTCATGTGCTGTATTGGGTAATATGACAAGGGAAAATGCTTCTTTGATGCCAGAAATGGCTCAGAATCAGGTCATCTAGGTGGAGTACAGCACAGTACTCACAGCAGTATCACCCTCTTTTCGAAAACAGACGTTTAGGCCTTTTAGTCATCCAGTTTCTCCGGTTTTGGACATCTTTGCTGCCAAGGAACATGATGTGCCTTGACAGTTCATCTGAGATGTTGTTCATCTGTAAGTTTCTCTTCATGAGTGTACAGGCAACAATATCCCAATATCCGTCCATGTTTAGGGTATGAATTCATATTTGGAGGTTGTTTAGCCCCAGCCTTCCATCTCAATAGGACTGAATCAGAAAATGTCATCTGATCAGCGCCTCCGCCTCTTTCCCTCTTTTTTCCTCTTTACAGGTACTATTTCGGCCACCATTCCGTCGAGCCTATCTCAAGGAGAAAATACCACCTCATCTTTGAGGGCACGTAACACTCAGATAACTTCCATTCATCTGTTGCCAAGGTTTGGAAATCTCTACCTGCTTCTGTTTCCCGGAACTTTCATAATCACGCTGTCTGTTCCTCCTTCAACCTTGGGCTAGGTAAGAGCGCTAGGTGTCCTTCCCGATTACTTCTTTAACTAAAAATTACTCAGGTTATTTAACAGTAACCTTATAATTAACAAAATTTTAGTCATAGCAGCGGCAAATCCTAACTATAACATAACAAAATCATGAAATTAATGGGAACAGCCGCACTTGTTTATATGACAACACAACAAGAATAACAATGCAGACCATATTACAACAGGGTCAATAACAGCATCAGAATGACCAGTTACAGCAGGAATCAATTCCAGAAACAAAAACAACATCTTCATAATTACCAGTAGCTGCAGAAGAAACAGCTTCAGCAACAAAAACTGTTTTCCCCTGCAACAGCCTCGTGGCTTAACCTAACACGCCTCGGCTGCAGTACAAACAAGACGTTCCAGAGCAATGGATACAAATGGCGGCCATATGAAAAAGGAACTGGCACGCGCGCGCTCGCGCACATGTGTAAAGAGAGCGCACACACACACACACACACACACACACACGAACATCGGGCTCTGCGTGAGGGCCGCTAATTAAACCGTCCCGCACCTACACTATATTAGTGGGATGTGCAGACGATAAATTCAAGGCGCCGCTGTCACATACGAGGTGTCTAGAGAGTTTCTAATATGCAAGTTTGTTTCGGTTTGCGGAGGGGTATGGAGGATAGGGAAGGGGACTTGGGGGAAGGGGGAGGGGGTTTAAGGAATGGGTTGGGGGCAAACGCAGTCCTTTCGTTATTAAGGTATAAATCTAAAACCTCTCTTCATCGACTTGCTCCGGCTCAGACGGTCTTCGGTTGCGTTCAGTTAGTTCGAGAAGGCTGACCTGAAAGCGCTTGGTTTGGGAATACAAATAGAAAGAAAATATTAATCCACTCGCCGGAAATAGTTGAATGATGCCGTAAAAAAAACTGGAAAACGAGTTGCGTTTTTAGGTAACTGATTTTGAAAATATTGACTACTGAAGCTTAAAACAGGTGTGTCAGAAAAAGTCGGCGTGCAAATGGCGATTAAGTTATTTTTTTGTAAAACTGGACCAGTATGTACATTTTCATATACCTAATAGATAAGAAAAAAATTAGTTTTAGCTGCCGGGAACAGTTTTTATTTGAAGAATAGCTCTGGCCTTGCGGCCCGTGAAAGGATTTAAGTTTAAAAAAGTGCTCGTAAGAAATAAACGTAACTTTTTTTCACTTATCTTAATAAAACAATTTTTAAATAGATTAAAAGCAGTTAGGGTTACAGTGCCTGGAAAAGATTTTAACAACATGACATGTAGTTAAAATAGCATTTTTTAGCACTGGTGGTAGTTGTGAGACGTACGTAGATCAAAGAAAATGTATTTTTACTTAAAGGAAAATTATCTTGACAGCTTAAGGAAACGAACTTCAAATTGAATGGGAATGGTCTTGCTATTGCTTTAACCAATCAGCTCGTAATTACGCAGAGAAAGATTGTTGGGAATTGACTTTTTTGTACATTTGATAATGGGAATTGACTCTTTTGCTCTTTTAATTTTGGGAATTGACTCTTGTACATTTAATATCGGGAATTGACCCTTTTGTACATTTAACATTGGGAATTGACTTTTTTGTAAATTTTATATTGGGAATTGACTCTTTTGTACATTTAGCATTGGGAATCGACTCTTTTGTTCATTTAATTTTGGCAATTGACTCTTTTGTACATTGAATATCGGGAATTGACTCTTTTGTACGTTTAATATTGGGAATTGAGTCTTTTGTACATTTAGTATTGGGATTTGACTCTTTTGTACATTTTGTATTGGGAATTGACTCTTTTGTACATTTATCATTGGGAATTGACTCTTTTGTACCTTTAATATTGGGAATTGGCCTCTTTGGTCATTTAACTTCAATTTACACATTATTGTTCAGTAACTAGGATCGTCTATGTTGTCTAAAACGACATCAGCACCATTTTTACCATTTCACGAAATATGTCAAAATTGCACAACCTTGTTCTTCGTCTAAGTAATCTGCAATATAATTCCCTGTCAATAGAGAAGCTGTGCAGGAAATTTATCCTTTTTTATGGATAGGTCGTTACAAGTCTCACGATGTTTGTTCGGGAAATATGTCTATAGAACAGACCTCTTGCGTCGTGTAAATATGAGCAATTTGCTATGGAGTTAAGTATCTTTAACTGAAGTGTCATTTTTTGACGTTACGTTTGTTCGTAGAACATTTTTGTGTGTATCTCGCGGCATCGTTCAAGTAATCCGAAACATTTCACAGTATAGACCAGGCTCTTGGGAGACCGAATGAACGCTGCCAGTGAATTGCCGGCATTCCGAAAACTTCATTAAAGTAAACACGATCCTCCCTCGTTATTCATATTTTAATTTTTAACTGAAATGTCACGGGTAATGATTATGAAATTGACGTAAGTGACATCATGACAGTGGCTTCAACAGGGCTTTTAATTCATCTCTGCGTGCGAATACTGAAGGGTTTTATCATTTTAAAAGGTTTCGTGCGTCTCTCGGGCTAGACGTCTTCATTAATGCACGAGTACATCGAGGATATGAGGACATGGCATTGCGAATATTTCCGAGCTGTCGGGTGTGTTAGACTCACGTGTCGAAACGACTTCATTAATACGTCACCTCATCTGGGTCCTGTGTGGTTAAAGAGTCTAGAATGTTCTTATTTGAAAGTAGATTTGATGTAAGTGATGATCTGCTTTGAGTGGGGATAATCATCAATAAATAATACAAAGTAATAAGCCGATCTTGTGTGTCTGTCATAAACCTAACTTGAGTCTAAACAAGTAAAGGTAGGCAATGCCCAGCTTGAGTCAAGATGTTTAATTGGAGCCAATGTAAAGGAAAGACTCTAACTTAAGCTTGGTCAGGTATGAGCTACATACGTATGCACATTACAGTACACTTTAAAGAGTCTCATGATTGCCGATGTTGAAGTTAAGTTATGTATAATAAAGTGAATCTTGCCTTATTATAATTGTAAAAGAAAGACTGTGTATCATAAGCCCTTGCATATTAAAGTTGAGGCTCTCTCGTAATTGCATAATGGGAAGTTAATGATTATGCTTGCGTATTAAGGATAAATGCATTGACTATATGTTCTTATTAATCTGGTCTCCCATGGGGTATGTATGTATTCTTGAGTTTTATAAGGAAAATATTTTTTACCTGGATGTTCCTATGAGACCAAGTATAGTTATTTAAAAGCTGCACACCAAACCGTACATGCTTGTACATTAAAAGTACATTTTATAGAATCTGTATGACCTTACACAACGCAGAGTATCCTAACAGCACCTATTTAGTGGTAAACTTTACAGTATCCATAACTTTTCGTACAATGCACCCAAAAGTGCCTCCTTATTGCGGTTGGTGGAAGTAGACTACATAAAACTTATCGCGTGAGTCATTAACGGAGAAGCGTCGATTCCTCTCGACAATTCGCTCGATACAGACTGCGCGTAAAAAAAAGTCGTTATTACAGATTCGGATTTTGAGGGCATAAATGCTGTGTGCCGTTCGAGAATTACGCTTCAAATTGGATGATTGTCGGGCATTATCAGGATAAGTTGGTAACAGTCTGTGCGTACGCTGGCTGTTCACGTTTACATGCATTTCCAATACTGTGCACGTACCTGTCCATATGATTTATTTATGACTCGGAATATGTATTCACACAATTATATATAATATTATATATATATATATATATATATATATATATATATATATATATATATATATATATATATATATATATATATATATACATATGAGAAGGGAGAGGGAAATAATATGAAAAAAGAAAATAAAAAGAGAAACGAGTGCTAACTCATCGGTTAGTTTGTATACGAATGTTGAACGTAACTGAAATAAAAGACAAAGAATTTTGGAACTGAAAAAATGAATTTTTTGTCAAGTGTTTTGTAGCTTTTTGGTCACTTGGAGAGAATGAAGCACGGTTAGTTTGTAAAAATATAGTATAATTTGAAAGTGATAGAGGCATAGAAAGTGCTGGATAAATGGAGTGAGAGATATACTGAGAGTGACTTGTATGTAAGGGGTTAGCTGTGCTACTGATAAGCGTTCCGTATAGGGGGCTGGGTTTTAGTTTTCTGTGAAAGAAAACTATTGTGGCGGCTTTGTCCGTCCGCCCTCAGAGCTTAAAAACTACTGAGGCTAGAGGGCTGCAAATTGGTATGTTGATCATAAACGCTCCAATCATCAAACATACCAAATTGCAACTCTTTAGCCTCAGTAGTTTTCATTTTATTTAAGGTTAAGGTTAGCCACGGATCGTTCGTCTGGCAGCGCTTTCCGGAGGCGGCGTGCGACACACCTATATTTGACCGCATCTGGAGAGTGACTGAGTGCTGGACTCGTACCTGATAGTTTTATTTGCATCATACGTTGTAGAGAAAACTCGACTGCGCTGAAGAAGCTTCGGCGCATTTTTTACTTGTTTATTTGGGTTTTAAGAAATGAATGTGGTAGTGACTCTTGTTTTGTTTATTCTCTTCAACCATCCACATTAGGAGAAACAGTTTTATTTTATTTTACACATACAAGCACACCATATATATATATATATATATATATATATATATATATATATATATATATATATATATATATATATATATATATATATATATATATATATATGTGTGTGTGTGTGTGTGTGTGTGTGTGTGTGTGTGTGTGTGTGTGTCTGTTTGACTACAAGCCTGAATCGAGTGGGGAATAATGGAAGAAGCCTTCACCTTCCGTGACAGGATTCGAACCAGCGCACGTGAGGTTCCAGTAAGTACAAACTAAATTGTCGTGCAACGAAGACTGATAAGTCCAGATCAGCTCATGCATACCAAATCTGTCGAGTTCTGGTGCATATTACTAGACCCTTCCGCACCATCTTATAGTGTTTTAGCGGTAATTGCTTTTTAGTCACAGACAAGTATATCTTAAATATATGTCTAAATATATGTCTAAATATATGTATATATATATATATACATAATTTTTTTTTCACTTACCAGATGTTAATGTTAGTTTCCAACTAAATGTATGTTCGTTTGTGCTGTCACTTTAGTATACATATTGTAAATGTATACCACTATGTATGAGTCCCATCAAAGTGTTCCGTTTTTAATATACATACATACATACATATATATATATATATATATATATATATATATATATATATATGTATATATATATATATATATATATATATATATATATTATATGTATGTGTACTTGTCTGTGCATTAACTGAGGTATTTAATATGAATTCGTGTAGTTTTTAATAATATTAGTTATCATGAGCAAACATTCGCAATGGAGCAGAACGGGAGGGCCATTATTTTGATATGAAGGCACACAAAGAGTAGAAGCTCGTGGGCATTTTTTCAGTTTTAGTTCCTCATTGGAAGGGTGGGTACTTTTCTCAGCTAGCACTCTGCTGGCCCCACGTTCGATTCTCCGACCGGCCAATGAAGAATTAGAGGAATTTATTTCTGGTGATAGAAATTCATTTCTCGCTATAATGTGGTTCGGATTCCACAATCAGCTGTAGGTCCCGTTGCTAGGTAACCAGTTGGTTCTTAGCCACGTAAAATAAAACTAATCCTTCGGGCCAGCCCTAGGAGAGCTGTTAATCAGCTCAGTGGTCTGGTTAAATTAAGGTATACTTAACTTTTTTTATAGTACACACACCCTCTCTCTCTCTCTCTCTCTCTCTCTCTCTCTCTCTCTCTCTCTCTCTCTCTCTCATCATCATACATATCATGTATACCGGAAAGGAGGGGAGGAGACCTAGGCGTCTGTAAAGAAATCCTTCAGCGAAGCATGATAGGGCAAATCCTCACGCCCTGAGTGAGTGCTTCGGCTCCCCCATCCTCAGGAACGTCGAAATCAAGGTGATGAATAGCTCAGCCATTGCCAAGCCTCTTACTGTAATTGGTTAACGATCATATTCTTGGAAATAAGCTGTTTAAGGGGAGAGAGAGAGAGAGAGAGAGAGAGAGAGAGAGAGAGAGAGAGAGAGAGAGAGAGGGGGGTTGAAAATGAAAAAAAGTTGATTAGTTGAGGAATATTTCTCGGCTCGTACCTTTACTTAACTTTATGAGAATTGAATGTATAAAAAATTAAGTAGTTACAGCTGGCATGTTACAAGGTAAGAGTTATGAAGTGTCACTCCCTTCTTCCACCCTTCCATAAATTATCTAGAAGATCCTGAAGTATATTATGCCCATTCTTCCTAGGTGGCTTCCATACATTACATTCTGCTAGCTTTGCTTTTATCCTGATAGGGAAAGTGGTCACTTTTGATGACTAGTATATTTGTATAGTTACTGAGAATATATATATTAACTAACTTAGGTCCCTGTCCACCTCTTCCATAGAACGTAGGAAGCAAGGCTGAATTGATAAATGAATGTTCACATTAGTTCTTGACCACCATACACCGAAATATAACAAAATCAGTTTAAACTTTTATCTTTATTAACTCCTCTTGCTCTTGATTTATATCATCACCAGGCTTACGTTATTCATTCCTTTTTACCTTTGTTTTGGTATAAGTATGTAAATCAAATTTTTTGGCATTTTAGATTTATTTTTTCGTTTGACTTAATATCCACGAATCGCTCATAAGTGTGTAATTTATACATACATGTATATATATATATACATATATATATATATATATATATATATATATATATATATATATATATATATATATATAAACGATTTTTTCTTTAGAGGAGATATCTGAGTTAGCTATCCCTGTACTTTCCTCTCTCTCAGGTTGTTACCCAATACCGTCAGCTAACTACCAGGTACTTAATTCACTCTGAAGTTAATCTCTTGTCAAGATTATTTTTTAACAGAATGTGTTTAAATACTTTCTCCGACTTTATTATATATATATATATATATATATATATATATATATATATATATATATATATATATATATATATATATATATATATATATAGTTTTTGTGTGTGTATGATTATATACATACATTTTTTTATTTCGCACAGATAACGACGTACGTAAATGTATATTTTGAAATTACATGGTAACGTTAAGACAGGAAGTTTTAGACGAATCACTTTGCAAGTGTTATTTTGGAAAGCCTGAAAAGAGGACGAAGAAGCATCGGATCACATCGCTAGCCTGAACGAGGCCAATAAATCAGAAATAATAATCATTCGAAGGGAACAGAAGAAGACACGAAATCCATTCCTCCGAAAACAAAAAAAGGAAGGGAAAGAACGACATGCATCATATGCCGAGGGAGGGCCACTTATAAATTGAGATGAAGTGATACAAACGAAGACACAAGAGGAGCAATTTCACAAGCCTTCCTACTCCTCACTTCTCCCGCTGTCTCCCCCCCCTCCCCCCCCCATCCTCCGCCGTTACCTCACAACACTCTTCCCTACCCCAGGGGTACCTGCTCTTTCCTTGCCGGTGTTCGGGACTGTGATGGATCCCTCCCTTTTAAAAGCTAATGACAGAGGAAAGTGTAGAAAGGCGTTTTCCTATTATTTTCTCGAGGGTGCTTTGCGTGTAGATGACGTCCCAATTTAGGAGAGGATCTTTTGAATAACACGCGAGTTAATCTGGCATGGCATTTCGCTTATCATACACACCTTCCGATTCCTGGGGTGGAAGGAAAGATATTACAAGATGTATTTTGTTGGTGCTCGTTGTTGGAAGCATCCTTTCTGTGAATATACGTCAGTGGCAATAAAGGTAAATGAAGCGCAAAAAATTCTCCATTTAAATCCTCGTCAAAATCTAATCATACAGAAGGCTCATCAGCATATAGCCGAATCACTCCAACCGCCCCTCCAGCCACACTTACACACACACACACACACACACACACACACACACGCACATACGCAAATACGCACTACGCCCTTCACCTATATCTTCGACGTTTGGATAATTTTGTTTTGAAACTTGGTATAATATGGTGTCTTGTGTTGCTGACACCGAGTATTGTTGCAAAACTGCAGTCAGCTTTTCCCTGAAATATAACGAATTTTTCACAAAACATATTTCTAAGGGGGTTATGAGATTT
>JANJGK010000030.1:11268253-11278253 GCA_039081455.1 Macrobrachium rosenbergii
TAATCGCTTGTTTTTTTTAATACTTTGTTGAATGATTAACTTGACAAAAGCAAATTATGTAATTCCTGATCATGGTTGGTTGATAAATTTGATTTCATCTCCTTATTTTCTTTCGTAAGTGATAATAAGCTTTCAAATAAATAGTCAGTTTACATTAGAAAGTTCAAGTGCATTATTTCCTTATAAGGTCTCAAGTTGCAATGATGATGTGGTATATCTATGAACTCGTTTCCGACAGTCTCTTCATGATAGTGCAAGAGAGATATTATTACACACCATTGTTAATCCTCGAGCTGCAAAGCTTATTATAACTGGGAGCTCTGTAATTATGTATATTAATTAACAATATAATAGTATTTCTTCTTATGGATATTGTGGCTGCCGGGCATCGTACGTCAAAAGACTTGACTCTATATCTCTTATGTAAACACCAACGGGAAATGGTGAAATGGCTGCTGGTAATAGACCAAATTCAAGCGGACTCGTAATGTCAGGAGCATAGCCGGGATCAAAGAGTTTGAGGGTCGCATTATCTTGCCTTTGCAACCTCCTGGTCAACAGTGCGTCCGATTACTGAACGGTGAGTTGCCTTGCCCCGATAATGAAACCTTCAGACTCATTGGTTTTCTATAATTAGCGTTATAAAACCTTGTTAGACCTGGAAACCATATAATGAATGACTGTGGTAGATTAATGACTTTTTTCCCCTTATTACATATTATTACATAAGAAATGTACGTTTACGATTGTTGAAACACGCCTTTCCCTACTTTATATTTTACAAGTACTACTTCGATTAGTGCTGTTATTAGTTACTAAATTCTGATTGTTGTCCTTTCGCCTTACTAACGTCAGACCTCCTTCTCTGACGTCCCGTAGTGGGATAGTGCCGTCAGTGTACCTCACGTGGTACACTGTAGCCATTACTTAAGGGTCTTTGCAGCGTCCCTTCGGCCCTTAGCTGCAACCCCTTTCATTTCTTTTACTGTACCTCCGTTCATATTCTCTTCCTTCCATCTGACTTTCCACCCTCTCTAACAATTGTTTCAAAAGTACAACTGCGAGGTTTTCCTCCTGTTACATCCTTCAAACCTTCTTACTCTCAATTTCCCTTCTAGCGCTGATTGACCTCATAGGTCCCAGCGCTTGGCCTTTGGCCTAAATTCTATATCCTATTCTATTCTATTCTCTGACGAATGCTCTGCAAAACATGTAAATTATAGTGTGCAGGCAACCATTCTGAGAGTTCCCATTGTCTATCTCAGGAATTCTCTGATTTCTTCCTTGTTCCCCGAGATGAAGTTCTGCTCAGTTTAAAGATCCTTCACTGCCGAGGTAGATTTGGGTCTTTGTTCGCTTGAAAACCATATACTTCTTTTGTGATTATCGTTATTTTGTTCTCTCTCTCTCTCTCTCTCTCTCTCTCTCTCTCTCTCTCTCTCTCTCTCTCTCTCTCTCTCTCTCTCTGGCAGAATTAGATTTCAGCCATTTGTTCTGATTAAAAGAACAATTTTTGTATATTTGATTTGTTAATATATGTCATTGGTTACTAAAATCACCCATAACCTTATTATAGCATTGTCTGTTGTTAATGCTTTGAGAATTTCGTTATTAACTGTATTCTTGCCCTTCAGTATTTTTCTATAACTCTGATTTTTATTTCTTTCCAGTTTTCTCACCTCTTTACACATGGTCTTTGATTTTGCTCTTGTTCCCTCCGTTATTGACTGATGCACTTGACATTCGCATTTCTTCCGTTTTATTCCATTCAGCTCTCTTTTCATGCGATGCGAATTTGATCTGAATTTATATATTTACTGCATAATTTATATATATATATATATATATATATATATATATATATATATATATATATATATATATATATATATGTATGTATTTTTTCTTCTTTGAAATACTAAAGTGTATTTAAATGTGCTCATACATTTGACACTTTCTGATTCATGCCGCTCATATTTCTTCCAGTGACATAGTTTATTTGATTCTTTGAATTTAATGCTTCTTAAGTTATTTGCATTTGCGACTTTTATGCGTCATAATTTATGTTGCTTTGGACGTTTCCGTATGGAAGGTATTTATAGTGATTTTGTACTTATTCACAGCAATGAATAAATGATTTTAAATACATGTAAATTAATGTGTGCACTGAATTGGAAGAAGTAAGTGCCTTTACCTAAGTATGTGTGCTTGAGAGTAAATGTTTATCTGTGTACTTGTACGATTTTATGTGCAAGGAAAATTGCTTAGAGTGCACGTATATCTCGATTTATAGCTATATTTTCATGTAGATGTCTGTGAATACGTGCTTGCATATGCGTGTTTATTTGTATGAATGTGCGTGCTTCTGATTTCGAAGTATGCATGACTATATATATATATATATATATATATATATATATATATATATATATATATATATATATATATATATATATATATATATATATATATATATATAACACACACACACACACACACACACACATATATATATATATATATATATATATATATATATATATATATATATATATATATATGTATATATATATATATATATATTTATATATATATATATATATATATATATATATATATATATATATATATATATATATATATATATATATAGTCATGCATACTTAGAAACCAGAAGCACGCACATTCATACAGATAAACACGCATATGCAAGCACGTATTCACATACATCTACATCAAATATAGCTATAAATCGAGATATAAGTGCACTCTCAGCAATTTTCCTTACACATGAAATCGTACAAGTACACAGATAAACATTTACTCTCAAGCACACATACTTAGGTAAAGGCACTTACTTCTTCCAATTCAGTGCACACATTAATTTACATGTATTTAAAATCATTTATTCATTGCTGTGAATAAGTACAAAATCACTATAAATGCCTTCCATATGGAAACGTCCAAAGCAACATAAATTATGAGGCATTAAAGTCGCAAATGCAAATAACTTAAGAAGCATTAAATTCGCAGAATCAAATAAATTATGTCACTCGAAGAAATATGAGCGGCATAATTCAGAAAGTGTCAAATGTATGCGAACATTTAAATACACTTTAGCAATTCAAAGAAGTAAAAAAAAAAAAAAAAAAAAAAAAAAAAAATATATATATATATATATATATATATATATATATATATAAATTATGCAGTGAATATATAAATTCAGATCAAATTCACATCGCATGAAAAGAGAGCTGAATGGAATAAAACGGAAGAAATGCGAATGTTAAATGCATCAGTCAATAAGGAATAAGAGCAAAATCAAAGACCATGTGTAAAGAGGTGAGAAAACTGGAAAGAAATAAAAATCAGAGATACAGGAAAATACTGAAGGGCAAGAATACAGTTAATAACGAAATTCTCAAAGCATTAACAACCAACAATGCTATAATAAGGTTATGGGTGATTTTAGTAACCAATGACATAAATTAACAAATGAAATACACAAAAATTGTTCTTTTAATCAGAACAAATGGCTGTATATGTATATATATATATATATATATATATATATATATATATATATATATATATATATATATATATATATATATATATATATATATATATATATGTATGTATATATGTATACATTTATATATGTATATATACATATATATATGTGTGTGTATGTATATACGTATGTATATTTATCTATCTATCTATCTATATATATATATATATATATATATATATATATATATATATATATATATATATATATATATATATATATACTCGTATATATATATATATATATATATATATATATATTATATATATATATATATATATATATATATATATATATATATATATATATATATATATATATATATGTGTGTGTGTGTGTGTGTGTGTGTCTGTGTTCAAGTAAATCTCTGTGTATGAATATTGCAGTGTATATATATGTATATATATACATATGAATGTATGTACGTATGCGTTTATGTATATGCACACACAAGTAAATACGTGAACACATTTACGTGTATGACTGCAACCGTATTCTTATACCAATGCATAAATGCTTACTTATACATGTACAGTATGTATCTGTATCGTACCTGAGTTTGTATATTTATCTATGCATGCAATGGGGTGCACGTATATTTTCAAATACCCATGCTTGCGTATGCATATACACCCCTGGGTGTAAGCATTATCGCGCGCTCACGCGTGTCCCGTTGCAGAAAAGAAAATGGCTATTGGATGCGAGCAAAAACCATCAAATGGAGGAAAATGCATCAAATTCATGGCACCAAATTGAAGTTGAATATGCAATTGCAAAGTTGATTTAAATGGACATTTGCCATTCTTTACGACCCTTCGTTATTGCAACCGAACGGCCGCTTTCGGATCCAAGAGGGCGAAAAGTAAATAAGTATTGTGTTTGGCGTCCATTACTCTCGCTCCCAAAGGGTCATTTGTGTCTCAGAATGAAACCGGAAGAAGAAATATTGATGGCAATTTAGACACGTCATACCACTGCCTTGAGCGCAAATTGAGTTTTTGTATTCTATGGTGGTTTTCTAAACTCAAATTGCTTACTTTATGAGATTTTGCAGTACTCAGACTACGTCCGATTCATTTGGTGAGATTGTTCGTATTATTTTATGAGATTCTGACACATGCAGCAAGTAATCGTTTAGTTTTGCAGGTTTTTTTCTTTTTAATGGAAATTGCTGTGGTTCCCCCTTATGAAGTTTTGTCACTTGAAAAATACGTTCGTATCATTTCGTGACAGTTTTAAAACGTAGGTTAAATGTGTTTTATCTAATGAGGTTTTGACACGAAAAGCACTTGGTTTCCTTTGCGATAGTTTTGATACTAGCAAATTGCTTCCGTTGTTTTTTATGAAAAATCGTTATTCGGAAACTGTGTTCGTATCATGCGCAACTACACCAGTTTTTCATGTAGTGAATCATCTCAACATTAAAATGAAGTTCACGGGTAAATAACAGCTGTACAGTACGTGCTTTTCCTTAAGAAAGAAGAGTGACAGGCATTTCCCCAAATCGAACGAGGTCTGTGAGAGAAAGATGAATGATAAAGTCTTCACTTTAATGTATGAAAGACGAGCCTTTTAAAAAGGTGTTGATTAAATTATTTAAGAGGTACTTAGAGGACCAGAGAAGTCAGCATTCTATTTCATTTGATGACGTCAGCTCAAACCGATCATGCCAGCCAAGTGCGTGAGAGAAAGATGAATGAGAATCTCTTCAGTTTAACTTATGGAAAACAAGCCTTTTAAAAAGGTGCAGATCAAATTATTTAAGAGATACGGAGGGAATCAGGGAAATCAACATTCTGTCATTCAGTCTGATGACGGTCAACTCAAACCGATCTACCAATATCAGGCGACTGAAAAACGTCCGTCGAAAACGTTTCATCATCCGGTGCATAAACGGGTGACCGTAGAAGCAGAGATTTAACATTTCCCTCCCATTTATCCTCATTCCGCCGCAATCAATGATCGGCGTTGGTCGTTATTAAAATCAAATTTATTGGCTTCGCAACATATGAGAGTCGACGTGAAATGAGTATGTTGCTAAAAAAAAACTTTTTTTTTTTTCATTTTTATGGACCGATGATTAATGGTTTGTAATCGGGAGGAAATCCACATAATGGCTGGTTATTGTACACTAATTCTGAATATATGCCATTGCAAATGAATATTGCATGCAAGGCTGATTGAAATGATTAATTGCTTTTTTTTATTTCTTCGTTTGCTTCGGTTTTATATCGTGGTTTATTTGATTTTCAAGCACGCTCGCCAACTTTCAGTAGTATCGTTAACTTATGAGAGATCTCTGTTTGTCCGTCGAATATTCTACTCTGTGAATTGCTTTTACTTTTTTTAAATGTAGTATACGTAGCGTATATATATATATATATATATATATATATATATATATATATATATATATATATACATATATATATATGTGTGTGTGTGTGTATACATACTGATATATATATATATATATATATATATATATATATATATATATATATATATGTGTGTGTGTGTGTGTGTGTGTGTGTATACATACTGATATATATATATATATATATATATATATATATATATATATATATATATATATATATATATTTATTTATTTATTTATTCATTTATTAGTAGAGCGTCTCAAGTTGAAACAAAAATTCTACAGACACAAACACACACACATACATACACAAGTATATGTATATATATATATATATATATATATATATATATATATATATATATATATTTATATATATAGGTGTGTGTGTATGTGTAGAATTTTTGTTTCAGCTTGAGACTCTCCACTAATGGGAGTAACTCCAGAGAAATAACAAGAAAATGGTCATTAACCCATTCACACCCTAACTGCTGAATCGTGGATGAACCTCTCATGCAGTAAACATTCACACGCTTAGCCGCTTCATACGCCTTCATAGTACGCTCATCAGCACCACGTTGAACCCCCGGGCACAACTGCGCTACTCGCCTGATTTTGCATGCAATATTTTTCCTTCTGAATACCACGGTCTTTCCAGTACCCATTTCGCCAAACTGCCATCGTCCATTCCTTCCCCATGACCGAACCATCTCAAAACGATGTGAGCCATAATTCCACATATCCTAACTTTGATTTACACTGTGTATTTCCGTATTTATCACCACCACTCCAGTAATTCCTACACATACCATGCAAACAGTCCTCAAAATCTTCAACCTTTTTTCTTTCAGTCGCATTCAGCATCCACACTTCTTTTCCATAAAGGAGAGTTGCCTCAACAACCCCTTCCTGCATTCCGACATTGGCTTCCATAAACACTCCAGTTTCCCTCCAGATCTTTCACACGCACCCTCCTTTCTTACTTATTTCATCTGTTCTGTGACTTTCTCTCTCGTCCATTACATTTGTACCTAAATGCCTTCTGAATTATCTTCTCACGAAGTCAGTTGAGAATATCAGTGTTCATAATAGATAAGGAGTTTTCTACAGACTTTTTTTTATAGAATGTTTTAGGAAATAATCTGTCATATCGTATTTGTTTGTGTATATTTTTTAATATGAGCGGTATAGTTACAATAGTAAAGAATTACAATTACGCATATTGGTTACGAAAATATGTTCATATGCCAGTTTAAAAGAATATGCTTTTAATATGAAGATAAACACAACGTAAAATCGATATTAGAGGAAATAAAATGGCCTATTTTGAAAATACAGAATAATCAGAGGCTGTTAAGAGAAATTTCATGGAAATGATGAGAACTGAGAACAAATGAATAGAAATTTAAACCACACAATAATCAAGTAGCGACTGGAAAATTTTAATATGAGAAGATGATATTGGTAAGAAAACTGCCAGACTGAAAGAATTAAACACAATCAGCCACTCTCCCTCCCCTGTGGTATCGAAGGGATAAAGACACAATCTTCCAATTGGAAACAACATAATCCCAAGGAGCAGTTGGTGGCATTCTCTGCTGGGTTTTTTCCGTTAATTCCCTTCGGTCTCTTATTTTTTCCCCTCTCGCTCTAACAGATGTAAAGGGACGCTCGGATATCCCTTTTCCGTTTTAACAGACACAGGTGACGTTGCAGTGCCCGTAATGCCTCTTTCTCTTGTTTTGTTTTATCAGATACTTGTGATGATAAACTGTTAATCTTTCTGTTCTAACAGACACTTGGAGCGTCGGAAATATCTTTATCTGTTTTAACAGACTTAGAGCTAGTTGGAGTATTGAAAATATCTTAACTTGAAAATCTCGCAACTTTTCTAATAGGCTTAAAGGAAGACGGTATGATATTATTTTCTCTCTTAGCAGACGCCAGAAATATTGGAGGTATCTGAAATATTTATAGGAATAATATTTTTGAAGGGGCACAAAAATTTTTTCGCTGTTGGTCCTATGAATATTTATTGGTTTCTAATAGACACGTGGAATTGAGTCGACGGAAATATCTATTTTCTCGTGTAACAGACACAAACAGGATTGGAATGTCTGAGGTATCTTTTTCTGTTTTAACAGACACATCAAGTGCCGGGGTTTTCTGAAATATTGGTTTTCAGCTTTGACAAAGACAAGGGAACAATAGGAATTTCGTGTGTGCATGTGTGTGCATGTGTGTGCGTGTGTGTGTGTGTGTGTGTTTGGGTACCTAGGATACGTTATTTGGTTTAGCAAGCAAAGTGAGATTTGAATGTCAGGTTATTTATTGCTTTAACAGCCAGGGGTGTCAGGAATATTTTCCTTTTTTTAACAGACACGAGGTAAGGTTCTAGCGATATACTTTTGTTTTACGGGATGCAAGCAAGTTGGAGTGCCATGACCACTTATTAAAACACATAAAAAGCGGTAATCTTCCTGGTATGATTTTTTGATAAATGGAAAGAAAATATTAGAGATTTTTTTTAACAGATACGAAAAAATGCAAGAACATTTCGTTTTGTTACATTATGATACCCAGATGATAGGCAGAAGGAAACAGAGAAATACTGTTTTTGGTAATTTATATATATATATATATATATATATATATATATATATATATATATATATATATATATATATATATATATATATAATGTATGTATATGTATATATATATATATATATATATATA
Source organism: Macrobrachium rosenbergii (assembly GCA_039081455.1). Lineage (NCBI taxonomy): Eukaryota > Metazoa > Arthropoda > Malacostraca > Decapoda > Palaemonidae > Macrobrachium > Macrobrachium rosenbergii. The sequence goes on from JANJGK010000030.1 coordinate 11,276,950, forward strand.
TATATATATATATATATATATATATATATATGTGATCTTTATGTTAAAAGAATTATAATAACGTGATAGCGTCTAAACAAGGTTGCATTAACACATTACAAAATCTAAAAGTTGATGCAACAGCCAACGGTGAACTGCCAAGAGGTACAGACTAAGTTTTCCCTTCGTTCAGTTCAAATCTTGAAGTCCCTAATTCCTTAATTACTCCTGAGTTCTCTTATCAGTCATTTATTTTGCGCAAGCTTCTGATCGATATATATATATATATATATATATATATATATATATATATATATATATATATATATATATATATATATATGAATGTTTTTTACTGTAATACTACAGTATAATATGAAGATAAAAATGCACATAAAACACTGTTTGAACGTTGAAAAAAAAAAGTTAAGTATACCGTTGCAACCATATATTTCGGGCACTTCCTTCTGTGCCCCTGTTCACCTGAAAAATGTGGACAGATGAAATGTTACAAGGGTATATATATATATATATGCTTTGTATATATACCCCTGTAACATTTCATCTGTCCATATTTTTTCCAGTGAACAGGGGCACAGAAGGAAGTGCCCGAAATATATGGTTGCAACGTTCAAATAGTGTTTTATGGGCCTTTTTATCTTCATATATATATATATATATATATATATATATATATATATATATATATATATATATATATATATATAAACACACACACACACATATATATATATATATATATATATATATATATATATATATATATATTATAATGCAACCTTGTTTAGACGCTGTCACGTTATTATAATTGTTTCAACATCATCAAGAGGCTTGTGGCCTTGTATCATGTGTTGTGACATCGAAATCACGGACTCATAGTCTTCTACTGCCAGGTGGTTTATGGTGTCACTGTGACATCATAGTGACTGTTTTTAACAGTGCTATGTCACGCCACATTAGAAATGGTAAATAAAATATAATATGAAATTGATTTAACATTGACGGCCTCAGACATACCTGACAGCTTTATAAATGTTGTGATAGAATATAGCAGGTTATGATATAATTTTATAAGGGCATTCAGCTCTTCGCTGGGTGAGTCGGTTGAGCTGCGGACTGTAACTCGATGGGCCGGAGTTCAATTCCCCCGGCCGGCTGATGAAGAGTTAGGGGAATTTATTTCTGGTGATAGAAATTCATTTCTCGCTATAATGTAGTTCGGATTCCACAATAAGCTGTAGGTCCCATTGCTAAGTATCCAATTGGTTCATAGCCACGTAAAATAAGTCTAATCCTTCGGGCCC
>JANJGK010000030.1:11283253-11293253 GCA_039081455.1 Macrobrachium rosenbergii
TACAGGCCCAGTGTGGAAGTCGCCAACACAAGGGTCAACCGTGTTGATAAGTCCTTTGTGATGTTTGCTTCCAGTTAGCTGGAACTTTTCTCTCCTCTGTATTTCCTAGGTCGAATACTTTCCTCCTACTGAACGAGTCTGAATATGGTAGCTGTGTCAATTTTTTTTTTTTTTTTGGTTTTACCGAATCCAGAGGTCCACATCATGCCTCTTAAATCATTTACCATTTTACCACACCTATGGGACACTTGTGCAAGGGATCGTGGTGGCATAAAGCCGGGTTAAGGTAAACCAACGAAGCCCCAGCCTAAGATCGCTTGAACTCGGTTCATGTGCTGTATTGGGTAATATGACAAGGGAAAATGCTTCTTTGATGCCAGAAATGGCTCAGAATCAGGTCATCTAGGTGGAGTACAGCACAGTACTCACAGCAGTATCACCCTCTTTTCGAAAACAGACGTTTAGGCCTTTTAGTCATCCAGTTTCTCCGGTTTTGGACATCTTTGCTGCCAAGGAACATGATGTGCCTTGACAGTTCATCTGAGATGCTGTTCATCTGTAAGTTTCTCTTCATGAGTGTACAGGCAACAATATCCCAATATCCGTCCATGTTTAGGGTATGAATTCATATTTGGAGGTTGTTTAGCCCCAGCCTTCCATCTCAATAGGACTGAATCAGAAAATGTCATCTGATCAGCGCCTCCGCCTCTTTCCCTCTTTTTTCCTCTTTACAGGTACTATTTCGGCCACCGTTCCGTCGAGCCTATCTCAAGGAGAAAATACCACCTCATCTTTGAGGCCACGTAACACTTAGATAACTTCCATTCATCTGTTGCCAAGGTTTGGAAATCTCTACCTGCTTCTGTTTCCCGGAACTTTCATAATCACGCTGTCTGTTCCTCCTTCAACCTTGGGCTAGGTAAGAGCGCTAGGTGTCCTTCCCGATTACTTCTTTAACTAAAAATTACTCAGGTTATTTAACAGTAACCTTATAATTAAAAAAATTTGAGTCATAGCAGCGGCAAATCCTAACTATAACATAACAAAATCATGAAATTAATGGGAACAGCCGCACCTGTTTATATGACAACACAACAAGAATAACAATGCAGATCATATTACAACAGGGTCAATAACAGCATCAGAATGACCAGTTACAGCAGGAATCAATTCCAGAAACAAAAACATCTTCATAATTACCAGTAGCTGCAGAAGAAACAGCTTCAGCAACAAAAACTGTTTTCCCCTGCAACAGCCTCGTGGCTTAACCTAACACGCCTCGGCTGCAGTACAAACCAGACGTTCCAGAGCAATGGATACAAATGGCGGCCATATGAAAAAGGAACTGGCACGCGCGCGCTCGCGCACATGTGTAAAGAGAGCGCACACACACACACACACACACACACACACACACACGAACATCGGGCTCTGCGTGAGGGCCGCTAATTAAACCGTCCCGCACCTACACTATATTAGTGGGATGTGCAGACGATAAATTCAAGGCGCCGCTGTCACATACGAGGTGTCTAGAGAGTTTCTAATATGCAAGTTTGTTTCGGTTTGCGGAGGGGTATGGAGGATAGGGAAGGGGACTTGGGGGAAGGGGGAGGGGGTTTAAGGAATGGGTTGGGGGCAAACGCAGTCCTTTCGTTATTAAGGTATAAATCTAAAACCTCTCTTCATCGACTTGCTCCGGCTCAGACGGTCTTCGGTTGCGTTCAGTTAGTTCGAGAAGGCTGACCTGAAAGCGCTTGGTTTGGGAATACAAATAGAAAGAAAATATTAATCCACTCGCCGGAAATAGTTGAATGATGCCGTAAAAAAAACTGGAAAACGAGTTGCGTTTTTAGGTAACTGATTTTGAAAATATTGACTACTGAAGCTTAAAACAGGTGTGTCAGAAAAAGTCGGCGTGCAAATGGCGATTAAGTTATTTTTTTGTAAAACTGGACCAGTATGTACATTTTCATATACCTAATAGATAAGAAAAAAATTAGTTTTAGCTGCCGGGAACAGTTTTTATTTGAAGAATAGCTCTGGCCTTGCGGCCCGTGAAAGGATTTAAGTTTAAAAAAGTGCTCGTAAGAAATAAACGTAACTTTTTTTCACTTATCTTAATAAAACAATTTTTAAATAGATTAAAAGCAGTTAGGGTTACAGTGCCTGGAAAAGATTTTAACAACATGACATGTAGTTAAAATAGCATTTTTTAGCACTGGTGGTAGTTGTGAGACGTACGTAGATCAAAGAAAATGTATTTTTACTTAAAGGAAAATTATCTTGACAGCTTAAGGAAACGAACTTCAAATTGAATGGGAATGGTCTTGCTATTGCTTTAACCAATCAGCTCGTAATTACGCAGAGAAAGATTGTTGGGAATTGACTTTTTTGTACATTTGATAATGGGAATTGACTCTTTTGCTCTTTTAATTTTGGGAATTGACTCTTGTACATTTAATATCGGGAATTGACCCTTTTGTACATTTAACATTGGGAATTGACTTTTTTGTAAATTTTATATTGGGAATTGACTCTTTTGTACATTTAGCATTGGGAATCGACTCTTTTGTTCATTTAATTTTGGCAATTGACTCTTTTGTACATTGAATATCGGGAATTGACTCTTTTGTACGTTTAATATTGGGAATTGAGTCTTTTGTACATTTAGTATTGGGATTTGACTCTTTTGTACATTTTGTATTGGGAATTGACTCTTTTGTACATTTATCATTGGGAATTGACTCTTTTGTACCTTTAATATTGGGAATTGGCCTCTTTGGTCATTTAACTTCAATTTACACATTATTGTTCAGTAACTAGGATCGTCTATGTTGTCTAAAACGACATCAGCACCATTTTTACCATTTCACGAAATATGTCAAAATTGCACAACCTTGTTCTTCGTCTAAGTAATCTGCAATATAATTCCCTGTCAATAGAGAAGCTGTGCAGGAAATTTATCCTTTTTTATGGATAGGTCGTTACAAGTCTCACGATGTTTGTTCGGGAAATATGTCTATAGAACAGACCTCTTGCGTCGTGTAAATATGAGCAATTTGCTATGGAGTTAAGTATCTTTAACTGAAGTGTCATTTTTTGACGTTACGTTTGTTCGTAGAACATTTTTGTGTGTATCTCGCGGCATCGTTCAAGTAATCCGAAACATTTCACAGTATAGACCAGGCTCTTGGGAGACCGAATGAACGCTGCCAGTGAATTGCCGGCATTCCGAAAACTTCATTAAAGTAAACACGATCCTCCCTCGTTATTCATATTTTAATTTTTAACTGAAATGTCACGGGTAATGATTATGAAATTGACGTAAGTGACATCATGACAGTGGCTTCAACAGGGCTTTTAATTCATCTCTGCGTGCGAATACTGAAGGGTTTTATCATTTTAAAAGGTTTCGTGCGTCTCTCGGGCTAGACGTCTTCATTAATGCACGAGTACATCGAGGATATGAGGACATGGCATTGCGAATATTTCCGAGCTGTCGGGTGTGTTAGACTCACGTGTCGAAACGACTTCATTAATACGTCACCTCATCTGGGTCCTGTGTGGTTAAAGAGTCTAGAATGTTCTTATTTGAAAGTAGATTTGATGTAAGTGATGATCTGCTTTGAGTGGGGATAATCATCAATAAATAATACAAAGTAATAAGCCGATCTTGTGTGTCTGTCATAAACCTAACTTGAGTCTAAACAAGTAAAGGTAGGCAATGCCCAGCTTGAGTCAAGATGTTTAATTGGAGCCAATGTAAAGGAAAGACTCTAACTTAAGCTTGGTCAGGTATGAGCTACATACGTATGCACATTACAGTACACTTTAAAGAGTCTCATGATTGCCGATGTTGAAGTTAAGTTATGTATAATAAAGTGAATCTTGCCTTATTATAATTGTAAAAGAAAGACTGTGTATCATAAGCCCTTGCATATTAAAGTTGAGGCTCTCTCGTAATTGCATAATGGGAAGTTAATGATTATGCTTGCGTATTAAGGATAAATGCATTGACTATATGTTCTTATTAATCTGGTCTCCCATGGGGTATGTATGTATTCTTGAGTTTTATAAGGAAAATATTTTTTACCTGGATGTTCCTATGAGACCAAGTATAGTTATTTAAAAGCTGCACACCAAACCGTACATGCTTGTACATTAAAAGTACATTTTATAGAATCTGTATGACCTTACACAACGCAGAGTATCCTAACAGCACCTATTTAGTGGTAAACTTTACAGTATCCATAACTTTTCGTACAATGCACCCAAAAGTGCCTCCTTATTGCGGTTGGTGGAAGTAGACTACATAAAACTTATCGCGTGAGTCATTAACGGAGAAGCGTCGATTCCTCTCGACAATTCGCTCGATACAGACTGCGCGTAAAAAAAAGTCGTTATTACAGATTCGGATTTTGAGGGCATAAATGCTGTGTGCCGTTCGAGAATTACGCTTCAAATTGGATGATTGTCGGGCATTATCAGGATAAGTTGGTAACAGTCTGTGCGTACGCTGGCTGTTCACGTTTACATGCATTTCCAATACTGTGCACGTACCTGTCCATATGATTTATTTATGACTCGGAATATGTATTCACACAATTATATATAATATTATATATATATATATATATATATATATATATATATATATATATATATATATATATATATATATATATATATATATACATATGAGAAGGGAGAGGGAAATAATATGAAAAAAGAAAATAAAAAGAGAAACGAGTGCTAACTCATCGGTTAGTTTGTATACGAATGTTGAACGTAACTGAAATAAAAGACAAAGAATTTTGGAACTGAAAAAATGAATTTTTTGTCAAGTGTTTTGTAGCTTTTTGGTCACTTGGAGAGAATGAAGCACGGTTAGTTTGTAAAAATATAGTATAATTTGAAAGTGATAGAGGCATAGAAAGTGCTGGATAAATGGAGTGAGAGATATACTGAGAGTGACTTGTATGTAAGGGGTTAGCTGTGCTACTGATAAGCGTTCCGTATAGGGGGCTGGGTTTTAGTTTTCTGTGAAAGAAAACTATTGTGGCGGCTTTGTCCGTCCGCCCTCAGAGCTTAAAAACTACTGAGGCTAGAGGGCTGCAAATTGGTATGTTGATCATAAACGCTCCAATCATCAAACATACCAAATTGCAACTCTTTAGCCTCAGTAGTTTTCATTTTATTTAAGGTTAAGGTTAGCCACGGATCGTTCGTCTGGCAGCGCTTTCCGGAGGCGGCGTGCGACACACCTATATTTGACCGCATCTGGAGAGTGACTGAGTGCTGGACTCGTACCTGATAGTTTTATTTGCATCATACGTTGTAGAGAAAACTCGACTGCGCTGAAGAAGCTTCGGCGCATTTTTTACTTGTTTATTTGGGTTTTAAGAAATGAATGTGGTAGTGACTCTTGTTTTGTTTATTCTCTTCAACCATCCACATTAGGAGAAACAGTTTTATTTTATTTTACACATACAAGCACACCATATATATATATATATATATATATATATATATATATATATATATATATATATATATATATATATATATATATATATATATATATATATATGTGTGTGTGTGTGTGTGTGTGTGTGTGTGTGTGTGTGTGTGTGTGTCTGTTTGACTACAAGCCTGAATCGAGTGGGGAATAATGGAAGAAGCCTTCACCTTCCGTGACAGGATTCGAACCAGCGCACGTGAGGTTCCAGTAAGTACAAACTAAATTGTCGTGCAACGAAGACTGATAAGTCCAGATCAGCTCATGCATACCAAATCTGTCGAGTTCTGGTGCATATTACTAGACCCTTCCGCACCATCTTATAGTGTTTTAGCGGTAATTGCTTTTTAGTCACAGACAAGTATATCTTAAATATATGTCTAAATATATGTCTAAATATATGTATATATATATATATACATAATTTTTTTTTCACTTACCAGATGTTAATGTTAGTTTCCAACTAAATGTATGTTCGTTTGTGCTGTCACTTTAGTATACATATTGTAAATGTATACCACTATGTATGAGTCCCATCAAAGTGTTCCGTTTTTAATATACATACATACATACATATATATATATATATATATATATATATATATATATATATATGTATATATATATATATATATATATATATATATATATTATATGTATGTGTACTTGTCTGTGCATTAACTGAGGTATTTAATATGAATTCGTGTAGTTTTTAATAATATTAGTTATCATGAGCAAACATTCGCAATGGAGCAGAACGGGAGGGCCATTATTTTGATATGAAGGCACACAAAGAGTAGAAGCTCGTGGGCATTTTTTCAGTTTTAGTTCCTCATTGGAAGGGTGGGTACTTTTCTCAGCTAGCACTCTGCTGGCCCCACGTTCGATTCTCCGACCGGCCAATGAAGAATTAGAGGAATTTATTTCTGGTGATAGAAATTCATTTCTCGCTATAATGTGGTTCGGATTCCACAATCAGCTGTAGGTCCCGTTGCTAGGTAACCAGTTGGTTCTTAGCCACGTAAAATAAAACTAATCCTTCGGGCCAGCCCTAGGAGAGCTGTTAATCAGCTCAGTGGTCTGGTTAAATTAAGGTATACTTAACTTTTTTTATAGTACACACACCCTCTCTCTCTCTCTCTCTCTCTCTCTCTCTCTCTCTCTCTCTCTCTCTCTCTCTCATCATCATACATATCATGTATACCGGAAAGGAGGGGAGGAGACCTAGGCGTCTGTAAAGAAATCCTTCAGCGAAGCATGATAGGGCAAATCCTCACGCCCTGAGTGAGTGCTTCGGCTCCCCCATCCTCAGGAACGTCGAAATCAAGGTGATGAATAGCTCAGCCATTGCCAAGCCTCTTACTGTAATTGGTTAACGATCATATTCTTGGAAATAAGCTGTTTAAGGGGAGAGAGAGAGAGAGAGAGAGAGAGAGAGAGAGAGAGAGAGAGAGAGAGAGAGAGGGGGGTTGAAAATGAAAAAAAGTTGATTAGTTGAGGAATATTTCTCGGCTCGTACCTTTACTTAACTTTATGAGAATTGAATGTATAAAAAATTAAGTAGTTACAGCTGGCATGTTACAAGGTAAGAGTTATGAAGTGTCACTCCCTTCTTCCACCCTTCCATAAATTATCTAGAAGATCCTGAAGTATATTATGCCCATTCTTCCTAGGTGGCTTCCATACATTACATTCTGCTAGCTTTGCTTTTATCCTGATAGGGAAAGTGGTCACTTTTGATGACTAGTATATTTGTATAGTTACTGAGAATATATATATTAACTAACTTAGGTCCCTGTCCACCTCTTCCATAGAACGTAGGAAGCAAGGCTGAATTGATAAATGAATGTTCACATTAGTTCTTGACCACCATACACCGAAATATAACAAAATCAGTTTAAACTTTTATCTTTATTAACTCCTCTTGCTCTTGATTTATATCATCACCAGGCTTACGTTATTCATTCCTTTTTACCTTTGTTTTGGTATAAGTATGTAAATCAAATTTTTTGGCATTTTAGATTTATTTTTTCGTTTGACTTAATATCCACGAATCGCTCATAAGTGTGTAATTTATACATACATGTATATATATATATACATATATATATATATATATATATATATATATATATATATATATATATATATATATATAAACGATTTTTTCTTTAGAGGAGATATCTGAGTTAGCTATCCCTGTACTTTCCTCTCTCTCAGGTTGTTACCCAATACCGTCAGCTAACTACCAGGTACTTAATTCACTCTGAAGTTAATCTCTTGTCAAGATTATTTTTTAACAGAATGTGTTTAAATACTTTCTCCGACTTTATTATATATATATATATATATATATATATATATATATATATATATATATATATATATATATATATATATATATATATATATAGTTTTTGTGTGTGTATGATTATATACATACATTTTTTTATTTCGCACAGATAACGACGTACGTAAATGTATATTTTGAAATTACATGGTAACGTTAAGACAGGAAGTTTTAGACGAATCACTTTGCAAGTGTTATTTTGGAAAGCCTGAAAAGAGGACGAAGAAGCATCGGATCACATCGCTAGCCTGAACGAGGCCAATAAATCAGAAATAATAATCATTCGAAGGGAACAGAAGAAGACACGAAATCCATTCCTCCGAAAACAAAAAAAGGAAGGGAAAGAACGACATGCATCATATGCCGAGGGAGGGCCACTTATAAATTGAGATGAAGTGATACAAACGAAGACACAAGAGGAGCAATTTCACAAGCCTTCCTACTCCTCACTTCTCCCGCTGTCTCCCCCCCCTCCCCCCCCCATCCTCCGCCGTTACCTCACAACACTCTTCCCTACCCCAGGGGTACCTGCTCTTTCCTTGCCGGTGTTCGGGACTGTGATGGATCCCTCCCTTTTAAAAGCTAATGACAGAGGAAAGTGTAGAAAGGCGTTTTCCTATTATTTTCTCGAGGGTGCTTTGCGTGTAGATGACGTCCCAATTTAGGAGAGGATCTTTTGAATAACACGCGAGTTAATCTGGCATGGCATTTCGCTTATCATACACACCTTCCGATTCCTGGGGTGGAAGGAAAGATATTACAAGATGTATTTTGTTGGTGCTCGTTGTTGGAAGCATCCTTTCTGTGAATATACGTCAGTGGCAATAAAGGTAAATGAAGCGCAAAAAATTCTCCATTTAAATCCTCGTCAAAATCTAATCATACAGAAGGCTCATCAGCATATAGCCGAATCACTCCAACCGCCCCTCCAGCCACACTTACACACACACACACACACACACACACACACACACGCACATACGCAAATACGCACTACGCCCTTCACCTATATCTTCGACGTTTGGATAATTTTGTTTTGAAACTTGGTATAATATGGTGTCTTGTGTTGCTGACACCGAGTATTGTTGCAAAACTGCAGTCAGCTTTTCCCTGAAATATAACGAATTTTTCACAAAACATATTTCTAAGGGGGTTATGAGATTTCACGTAATTATGGTGACGGTGAGGAAGTGAGCTCTTAACTATTCATCGGGCTCTAACAACAGTTATACGGAAGCCTTAAACTAATTCATTATCTCATTCATTTCGACTAATATGTCGCAGTTTTTTCCTTGTAAACGTACGAGTTAATTTACTTGTGTATCATAGCTTGTTTTCTTTCAGTAACTATAAGGCAATTCATTCTCAAAGAGACAATGAATTAAAATGTGATTTAACCTGAATAGGTATACATGTCTTAATACTTTCCAGGAACACGTCGTTATTATGGTTTTCTGTTGAATAGTTTTGAAAATCTCTCTCTCTCTCTCTCTCTCTCTCTCTCTCTCTCTCTCTCTCTCTCTCTCTCTATGCAAAACTGTTATCTGACCAAATCCTTTATTTTAATCGAGTTCAAATTCGCGCATACTTCCTGAACGTAATATGACCGAATTTCAGCATTTTCATTATAGGGACAATTTTTCAAGGACACAGGGGAACGAGACATTGCTGATTTCATGGAAAATTAATGGTAAAAAGAGTAGGGAGCACTTTTCTAATTCGGTTGGAAAATAAATGGAAACGCTTCGACATTTTATGAGTAATATATTTCTCTGGAACTTGTGTGATATCTCGTTAATAAAAAAAAAAAAGACAAATCTTTAAATGTGAGTATACGTTTTAGTTAAGCAGGATTTAGGGCATAAATACATGCACACACGGCCTAGAGTATAAAACGCAGTGTGTATTCATACGTTTTTCGGTGTACTTGAGCGACTGACTGTGGGAAAATCTTAACCAAGAAAGTGTGGCGCAACATGATGTACTCGGTTTACTAATAAATACGTTGCGATTGCAGTATTGCTTCAACTTTTCCGTTATTTTCGACGGAACAGTTATACAAATACACTTATATACATCCCTCTATCTTATATATATATATATATATATATATATATATATATATATATATA
>JANJGK010000030.1:11295753-11305753 GCA_039081455.1 Macrobrachium rosenbergii
TTATTATTAGAGACCCTGTTTTAAACACGAGTCATTGAATATAATAGCAGCCTTAATGGAAATCATTTTTATTAATTTATATTTTCATTACTTATTATCCCCCTTTCTGTGGGGCATACTCTGCAAGTGTGTTATATATTCGCTGTACCTTCCCCCATAGGGAAAGACATATTTCAGTTATTACTAGTAAGAATTTTAATAAATCCTTGAGGACTATTTTGTAAAAGACATAAATTTATTAATTATAACATGTCAATGAGAGATTAGAAGAAAATAATTGAAAGATAACCGTGATTGATTATGTGGTCTATTCGGTCAATTTCGGTCTCCGGACTCAAAAAAAAAAGAAAAAATATGTATATGTATATATGTGTATATATATGTATATATATATATATATATATATATATATATATATATATATATATATATATATATATATATATATATATATATATATATATATATATATATTCCCTTGAACCTCTTCATCAGGCCGTGATATTTTGACTCCATGAGTAACTCTTAGCTTCTCAGTTTAGACTTCGTTCCAGGAAGTTTGGACTACGAGCGACCCGTCAAAATAGGAAGATGCCCCTTCTTATTCACAAGTGATGTATAGTAATTAGGGAGAGAGAGAGAGAATTTTGTAAAGAATAAGAAAGGGCGAGAAAGAGAGGTACCGGGTAAATACAGAAATAGAGAGAGAGAGAGAGAGATAAAATTATGTACCGATAAAGACAAGGCGAGAAAGAGGTAACAATGACGACAAAAAAGATGGGGTGGGGGAAGAGAAGGAGAGAGAGAGTCAAGTCTTTTAAAGGTAAAGAGTGAAAGACCTGGCAGATATATAAATAGAATGAGGTAGTATGCAGGTAGAAGAGAGAAAGAGAGAGACAGATGAGTCTTTTAGACGTAAAGAGTGAAAGGCACAGGCAGATAGATAAGTAGAGGGAACGGCAGATAAGCAAGTAAAAGTAAGAGAGAGAGAGAGAGAGAGAGAGAGAGAGAGAGAGAGAGAGAGAGATGAGATATGTATGGGCCAACAGTGAGAGGTGGGCCCGCTCTACGGTACTCAACCAATGAACAGATTTCCGTGGGCTCTCGTGCCCAGCCACCGATGTCGGCATCGGGTATGGCATTAGAGATTTTGCTGGTAGAGGATTTGTGCCCTAATCGGGAGGGTAATCGCTCGTTATCAATCACGATTACATATCAACTGATTCTGATTTTTAAATCAGACTGAAATCCATTTAATTGGTGGTAAAGCTCTGCTAATTAATGAATATAAAGTCGATTAATCCTGCGATCTGATAAGATTCCACTTATTTGTAGGTCATTTTAGATTAAAATGATTTCCATTTCCGTGTTTTATTTCTATAAGTGGGAGGAATTAGATCAGATCTGCTGGCTCAAGTCCAGGATAAAATTATTAAAACTTTTGATTAATCATTCGGTTTTATGATGATTTAGTGAACTTAGCTTTGATATTTATTTCAAATGTTCTTTTGAAACGCCTTAAAGCAAATAATCGCTTGTTTTTTTTAATACTTTGTTGAATGATTAACTTGACAAAAGCAAATTATGTAATTCCTGATCATGGTTGGTTGATAAATTTGATTTCATCTCCTTATTTTCTTTCGTAAGTGATAATAAGCTTTCAAATAAATAGTCAGTTTACATTAGAAAGTTCAAGTGCATTATTTCCTTATAAGGTCTCAAGTTGCAATGATGATGTGGTATATCTATGAACTCGTTTCCGACAGTCTCTTCATGATAGTGCAAGAGAGATATTATTACACACCATTGTTAATCCTCGAGCTGCAAAGCTTATTATAACTGGGAGCTCTGTAATTATGTATATTAATTAACAATATAATAGTATTTCTTCTTATGGATATTGTGGCTGCCGGGCATCGTACGTCAAAAGACTTGACTCTATATCTCTTATGTAAACACCAACGGGAAATGGTGAAATGGCTGCTGGTAATAGACCAAATTCAAGCGGACTCGTAATGTCAGGAGCATAGCCGGGATCAAAGAGTTTGAGGGTCGCATTATCTTGCCTTTGCAACCTCCTGGTCAACAGTGCGTCCGATTACTGAACGGTGAGTTGCCTTGCCCCGATAATGAAACCTTCAGACTCATTGGTTTTCTATAATTAGCGTTATAAAACCTTGTTAGACCTGGAAACCATATAATGAATGACTGTGGTAGATTAATGACTTTTTTCCCCTTATTACATAAGAAATGTACGTTTACGATTGTTGAAACACGCCTTTCCCTACTTTATATTTTACAAGTACTACTTCGATTAGTGCTGTTATTAGTTACTAAATTCTGATTGTTGTCCTTTCGCCTTACTAACGTCAGACCTCCTTCTCTGACGTCCCGTAGTGGGATAGTGCCGTCAGTGTACCTCACGTGGTACACTGTAGCCATTACTTAAGGGTCTTTGCAGCGTCCCTTCGGCCCTTAGCTGCAACCCCTTTCATTTCTTTTACTGTACCTCCGTTCATATTCTCTTCCTTCCATCTGACTTTCCACCCTCTCTAACAATTGTTTCAAAAGTACAACTGCGAGGTTTTCCTCCTGTTACATCCTTCAAACCTTCTTACTCTCAATTTCCCTTCTAGCGCTGATTGACCTCATAGGTCCCAGCGCTTGGCCTTTGGCCTAAATTCTATATCCTATTCTATTCTATTCTCTGACGAATGCTCTGCAAAACATGTAAATTATAGTGTGCAGGCAACCATTCTGAGAGTTCCCATTGTCTATCTCAGGAATTCTCTGATTTCTTCCTTGTTCCCCGAGATGAAGTTCTGCTCAGTTTAAAGATCCTTCACTGCCGAGGTAGATTTGGGTCTTTGTTCGCTTGAAAACCATATACTTCTTTTGTGATTATCGTTATTTTGTTCTCTCTCTCTCTCTCTCTCTCTCTCTCTCTCTCTCTCTCTCTCTCTCTCTCTCTCTCTCTCTCTCTCTGGCAGAATTAGATTTCAGCCATTTGTTCTGATTAAAAGAACAATTTTTGTATATTTGATTTGTTAATATATGTCATTGGTTACTAAAATCACCCATAACCTTATTATAGCATTGTCTGTTGTTAATGCTTTGAGAATTTCGTTATTAACTGTATTCTTGCCCTTCAGTATTTTTCTATAACTCTGATTTTTATTTCTTTCCAGTTTTCTCACCTCTTTACACATGGTCTTTGATTTTGCTCTTGTTCCCTCCGTTATTGACTGATGCACTTGACATTCGCATTTCTTCCGTTTTATTCCATTCAGCTCTCTTTTCATGCGATGCGAATTTGATCTGAATTTATATATTTACTGCATAATTTATATATATATATATATATATATATATATATATATATATATATATATATATATATATATATATATATGTATGTATTTTTTCTTCTTTGAAATACTAAAGTGTATTTAAATGTGCTCATACATTTGACACTTTCTGATTCATGCCGCTCATATTTCTTCCAGTGACATAGTTTATTTGATTCTTTGAATTTAATGCTTCTTAAGTTATTTGCATTTGCGACTTTTATGCGTCATAATTTATGTTGCTTTGGACGTTTCCGTATGGAAGGTATTTATAGTGATTTTGTACTTATTCACAGCAATGAATAAATGATTTTAAATACATGTAAATTAATGTGTGCACTGAATTGGAAGAAGTAAGTGCCTTTACCTAAGTATGTGTGCTTGAGAGTAAATGTTTATCTGTGTACTTGTACGATTTTATGTGCAAGGAAAATTGCTTAGAGTGCACGTATATCTCGATTTATAGCTATATTTTCATGTAGATGTCTGTGAATACGTGCTTGCATATGCGTGTTTATTTGTATGAATGTGCGTGCTTCTGATTTCGAAGTATGCATGACTATATATATATATTATATATATATATATATATATATATATATATATATATATATATATATATATATATATATATATATATATATATATATATAACACACACACACACACACACACACACATATATATATATATATATATATATATATATATATATATATATATATATATATATATATATGTATATATATATATATATATTTATATATATATATATATATATATATATATATATATATATATATATATATATATATATATATATATATAGTCATGCATACTTAGAAACCAGAAGCACGCACATTCATACAGATAAACACGCATATGCAAGCACGTATTCACATACATCTACATCAAATATAGCTATAAATCGAGATATAAGTGCACTCTCAGCAATTTTCCTTACACATGAAATCGTACAAGTACACAGATAAACATTTACTCTCAAGCACACATACTTAGGTAAAGGCACTTACTTCTTCCAATTCAGTGCACACATTAATTTACATGTATTTAAAATCATTTATTCATTGCTGTGAATAAGTACAAAATCACTATAAATGCCTTCCATATGGAAACGTCCAAAGCAACATAAATTATGAGGCATTAAAGTCGCAAATGCAAATAACTTAAGAAGCATTAAATTCGCAGAATCAAATAAATTATGTCACTCGAAGAAATATGAGCGGCATAATTCAGAAAGTGTCAAATGTATGCGAACATTTAAATACACTTTAGCAATTCAAAGAAGTAAAAAAAAAAAAAAAAAAAAAAAAAAAAATATATATATATATATATATATATATAGTATATATATATAAATTATGCAGTGAATATATAAATTCAGATCAAATTCACATCGCATGAAAAGAGAGCTGAATGGAATAAAACGGAAGAAATGCGAATGTTAAATGCATCAGTCAATAAGGAATAAGAGCAAAATCAAAGACCATGTGTAAAGAGGTGAGAAAACTGGAAAGAAATAAAAATCAGAGATACAGGAAAATACTGAAGGGCAAGAATACAGTTAATAACGAAATTCTCAAAGCATTAACAACCAACAATGCTATAATAAGGTTATGGGTGATTTTAGTAACCAATGACATAAATTAACAAATGAAATACACAAAAATTGTTCTTTTAATCAGAACAAATGGCTGTATATGTATATATATATATATATATATATATATATATATATATATATATATATATATATATATATATATATATATATATATATATATATATATATGTATGTATATATGTATACATTTATATATGTATATATACATATATATATGTGTGTGTATGTATATACGTATGTATATTTATCTATCTATCTATCTATATATATATATATATATATATATATATATATATATATATATATATATATATATATATATATATATATACTCGTATATATATATATATATATATATATATATATATATATATATATATATATATATATATATATATATATATATATATATATATATATATATATATATATATATGTGTGTGTGTGTGTGTGTGTGTGTCTGTGTTCAAGTAAATCTCTGTGTATGAATATTGCAGTGTATATATATGTATATATATACATATGAATGTATGTACGTATGCGTTTATGTATATGCACACACAAGTAAATACGTGAACACATTTACGTGTATGACTGCAACCGTATTCTTATACCAATGCATAAATGCTTACTTATACATGTACAGTATGTATCTGTATCGTACCTGAGTTTGTATATTTATCTATGCATGCAATGGGGTGCACGTATATTTTCAAATACCCATGCTTGCGTATGCATATACACCCCTGGGTGTAAGCATTATCGCGCGCTCACGCGTGTCCCGTTGCAGAAAAGAAAATGGCTATTGGATGCGAGCAAAAACCATCAAATGGAGGAAAATGCATCAAATTCATGGCACCAAATTGAAGTTGAATATGCAATTGCAAAGTTGATTTAAATGGACATTTGCCATTCTTTACGACCCTTCGTTATTGCAACCGAACGGCCGCTTTCGGATCCAAGAGGGCGAAAAGTAAATAAGTATTGTGTTTGGCGTCCATTACTCTCGCTCCCAAAGGGTCATTTGTGTCTCAGAATGAAACCGGAAGAAGAAATATTGATGGCAATTTAGACACGTCATACCACTGCCTTGAGCGCAAATTGAGTTTTTGTATTCTATGGTGGTTTTCTAAACTCAAATTGCTTACTTTATGAGATTTTGCAGTACTCAGACTACGTCCGATTCATTTGGTGAGATTGTTCGTATTATTTTATGAGATTCTGACACATGCAGCAAGTAATCGTTTAGTTTTGCAGGTTTTTTTCTTTTTAATGGAAATTGCTGTGGTTCCCCCTTATGAAGTTTTGTCACTTGAAAAATACGTTCGTATCATTTCGTGACAGTTTTAAAACGTAGGTTAAATGTGTTTTATCTAATGAGGTTTTGACACGAAAAGCACTTGGTTTCCTTTGCGATAGTTTTGATACTAGCAAATTGCTTCCGTTGTTTTTTATGAAAAATCGTTATTCGGAAACTGTGTTCGTATCATGCGCAACTACACCAGTTTTTCATGTAGTGAATCATCTCAACATTAAAATGAAGTTCACGGGTAAATAACAGCTGTACAGTACGTGCTTTTCCTTAAGAAAGAAGAGTGACAGGCATTTCCCCAAATCGAACGAGGTCTGTGAGAGAAAGATGAATGATAAAGTCTTCACTTTAATGTATGAAAGACGAGCCTTTTAAAAAGGTGTTGATTAAATTATTTAAGAGGTACTTAGAGGACCAGAGAAGTCAGCATTCTATTTCATTTGATGACGTCAGCTCAAACCGATCATGCCAGCCAAGTGCGTGAGAGAAAGATGAATGAGAATCTCTTCAGTTTAACTTATGGAAAACAAGCCTTTTAAAAAGGTGCAGATCAAATTATTTAAGAGATACGGAGGGAATCAGGGAAATCAACATTCTGTCATTCAGTCTGATGACGGTCAACTCAAACCGATCTACCAATATCAGGCGACTGAAAAACGTCCGTCGAAAACGTTTCATCATCCGGTGCATAAACGGGTGACCGTAGAAGCAGAGATTTAACATTTCCCTCCCATTTATCCTCATTCCGCCGCAATCAATGATCGGCGTTGGTCGTTATTAAAATCAAATTTATTGGCTTCGCAACATATGAGAGTCGACGTGAAATGAGTATGTTGCTAAAAAAAAACTTTTTTTTTTTTCATTTTTATGGACCGATGATTAATGGTTTGTAATCGGGAGGAAATCCACATAATGGCTGGTTATTGTACACTAATTCTGAATATATGCCATTGCAAATGAATATTGCATGCAAGGCTGATTGAAATGATTAATTGCTTTTTTTTATTTCTTCGTTTGCTTCGGTTTTATATCGTGGTTTATTTGATTTTCAAGCACGCTCGCCAACTTTCAGTAGTATCGTTAACTTATGAGAGATCTCTGTTTGTCCGTCGAATATTCTACTCTGTGAATTGCTTTTACTTTTTTTAAATGTAGTATACGTAGCGTATATATATATATATATATATATATATATATATATATATATATATATATATACATATATATATATGTGTGTGTGTGTGTATACATACTGATATATATATATATATATATATATATATATATATATATATATATATATATGTGTGTGTGTGTGTGTGTGTGTGTGTATACATACTGATATATATATATATATATATATATATATATATATATATATATATATATATATATATATATTTATTTATTTATTTATTCATTTATTAGTAGAGCGTCTCAAGTTGAAACAAAAATTCTACAGACACAAACACACACACATACATACACAAGTATATGTATATATATATATATATATATATATATATATATATATATATATATATATTTATATATATAGGTGTGTGTGTATGTGTAGAATTTTTGTTTCAGCTTGAGACTCTCCACTAATGGGAGTAACTCCAGAGAAATAACAAGAAAATGGTCATTAACCCATTCACACCCTAACTGCTGAATCGTGGATGAACCTCTCATGCAGTAAACATTCACACGCTTAGCCGCTTCATACGCCTTCATAGTACGCTCATCAGCACCACGTTGAACCCCCGGGCACAACTGCGCTACTCGCCTGATTTTGCATGCAATATTTTTCCTTCTGAATACCACGGTCTTTCCAGTACCCATTTCGCCAAACTGCCATCGTCCATTCCTTCCCCATGACCGAACCATCTCAAAACGATGTGAGCCATAATTCCACATATCCTAACTTTGATTTACACTGTGTATTTCCGTATTTATCACCACCACTCCAGTAATTCCTACACATACCATGCAAACAGTCCTCAAAATCTTCAACCTTTTTTCTTTCAGTCGCATTCAGCATCCACACTTCTTTTCCATAAAGGAGAGTTGCCTCAACAACCCCTTCCTGCATTCCGACATTGGCTTCCATAAACACTCCAGTTTCCCTCCAGATCTTTCACACGCACCCTCCTTTCTTACTTATTTCATCTGTTCTGTGACTTTCTCTCTCGTCCATTACATTTGTACCTAAATGCCTTCTGAATTATCTTCTCACGAAGTCAGTTGAGAATATCAGTGTTCATAATAGATAAGGAGTTTTCTACAGACTTTTTTTTATAGAATGTTTTAGGAAATAATCTGTCATATCGTATTTGTTTGTGTATATTTTTTAATATGAGCGGTATAGTTACAATAGTAAAGAATTACAATTACGCATATTGGTTACGAAAATATGTTCATATGCCAGTTTAAAAGAATATGCTTTTAATATGAAGATAAACACAACGTAAAATCGATATTAGAGGAAATAAAATGGCCTATTTTGAAAATACAGAATAATCAGAGGCTGTTAAGAGAAATTTCATGGAAATGATGAGAACTGAGAACAAATGAATAGAAATTTAAACCACACAATAATCAAGTAGCGACTGGAAAATTTTAATATGAGAAGATGATATTGGTAAGAAAACTGCCAGACTGAAAGAATTAAACACAATCAGCCACTCTCCCTCCCCTGTGGTATCGAAGGGATAAAGACACAATCTTCCAATTGGAAACAACATAATCCCAAGGAGCAGTTGGTGGCATTCTCTGCTGGGTTTTTTCCGTTAATTCCCTTCGGTCTCTTATTTTTTCCCCTCTCGCTCTAACAGATGTAAAGGGACGCTCGGATATCCCTTTTCCGTTTTAACAGACACAGGTGACGTTGCAGTGCCCGTAATGCCTCTTTCTCTTGTTTTGTTTTATCAGATACTTGTGATGATAAACTGTTAATCTTTCTGTTCTAACAGACACTTGGAGCGTCGGAAATATCTTTATCTGTTTTAACAGACTTAGAGCTAGTTGGAGTATTGAAAATATCTTAACTTGAAAATCTCGCAACTTTTCTAATAGGCTTAAAGGAAGACGGTATGATATTATTTTCTCTCTTAGCAGACGCCAGAAATATTGGAGGTATCTGAAATATTTATAGGAATAATATTTTTGAAGGGGCACAAAAATTTTTTCGCTGTTGGTCCTATGAATATTTATTGGTTTCTAATAGACACGTGGAATTGAGTCGACGGAAATATCTATTTTCTCGTGTAACAGACACAAACAGGATTGGAATGTCTGAGGTATCTTTTTCTGTTTTAACAGACACATCAAGTGCCGGGGTTTTCTGAAATATTGGTTTTCAGCTTTGACAAAGACAAGGGAACAATAGGAATTTCGTGTGTGCATGTGTGTGCATGTGTGTGCGTGTGTGTGTGTGTGTGTGTTTGGGTACCTAGGATACGTTATTTGGTTTAGCAAGCAAAGTGAGATTTGAATGTCAGGTTATTTATTGCTTTAACAGCCAGGGGTGTCAGGAATATTTTCCTTTTTTTAACAGACACGAGGTAAGGTTCTAGCGATATACTTTTGTTTTACGGGATGCAAGCAAGTTGGAGTGCCATGACCACTTATTAAAACACATAAAAAGCGGTAATCTTCCTGGTATGATTTTTTGATAAATGGAAAGAAAATATTAGA
>JANJGK010000030.1:11310753-11313189 GCA_039081455.1 Macrobrachium rosenbergii
AAAATTAAATATCTTACATTTGCTAGGTCCATGGTTCGCTATGGCCTTCCGCCCTGCAGTCCGGCAGCTGTAAGTGGGTACTAGCGCCTGCTAGGGTCAATATAAAAGCCTTGGTGCTAGTAATCTCTTATCTGATGACCTGCTTAGGAACCAGGAGGTTGTATGCTTCTTGAGCCACCCTTTCAAAAAGGACAAAGGCATAATTATATATATATATATACATATATATATTTTTTTTTACTATCTATATATATATACATATATATATATATATATATATATATATATATATATATATATATATATATATATATATATATACATATATATATATATATATATATATATATATATATATAATGTGTGTATGTATAATACTAAGTACGTGGTTTGGTCTGGCAGTAAAATATTCACCAAACGTAAAGTTTCTGAATAACGCTGGGGTCTGACTAGTATTTGCATGGGTATCCACCAATGAATGTGAGGCATATTTTACATTCTGGATTCCATGACTATTAATGCAACATGCGACAAACTCAACCTGTGGTGTTACTAAGTCGGCTTAATGTAGCAACAACAAAGAAAGCCTTGACGTCGACTACAACAACAACAACAAAACAGCAACAACAGCACACGCTTGTTGTAATCGACGCGCGGTAATGAAAGTGAGGTGGGAATTAATTGAAAGAACTATCTGTATCCTGATGTATGTATTGCAAGCCTGCAACTTGTAAATTAATCCCTAGGTGGTACTTTCCGCATAAAAAAAAACATATATTCACCTTTAGGTTCCTTCCAGGAATTCCTTAAAGGGGACGGCGCAATTTGTCACCGCCATTCCTTTTTTTTTAATTGTTATTTCTCAGCTGGTGTAACTCATCTGAACCTTTTCTTAGTTGCTTATGTCATTAACTTCATTGTCTGGTCGATGGATTTTGGTGTTGTGGCGCGATTTTGCTCTTCATGGTTAAGCGTGACTGATATGTCCGGTAACTGTCACTGTCATCAGGAATTGATTTTCATAATCATTTGAGTTCACTTTCACCGGGATCTTAGACCACGGCAGTTATCCCGGATAGCTACTGCTGCTAATAGTAGTCTTATATCACTCTTTAGTATGTATGTATATACTGTATATATATGCATTTATGTATACACACTAATTTTTATCTCACACACAAACACACACACTCACACGCACACACACACACACACACACACACACATATGTGTGTGTGTGTGTGTGTGTGTTGCCCAGCTGATACTGCTATTCATAGCATTCCCAACCGTTAAAATGGTCATATTATCTAAGGGATACCTCTTTCATTAATGTTTCCCAGCTGCTGCCACTGCCACCAATAGTTACCGAAAACCCTTACCTTCCACCAACAGTGCCTACGTCGTTATTTCTCAAGTGTCTGAGATATCTTATCGCTAGCCGTATCTCTGCGCCTACACTGTCATAGTAATAAATTGTGAGTAATTTACTTTGAGTAAATTTGTGAAAATCAGCATGTGAATATTACAGGCCCAGTGTGGAAGTCGCCAACACAAGGGTCAACCGTGTTGATAAGTCCTTTGTGATGTTTGCTTCCAGTTAGCTGGAACTTTTCTCTCCTCTGTATTTCCTAGGTCGAATACTTTCCTCCTACTGAACGAGTCTGAATATGGTAGCTGTGTCAATTTTTTTTTTTTTTTTGGTTTTACCGAATCCAGAGGTCCACATCATGCCTCTTAAATCATTTACCATTTTACCACACCTATGGGACACTTGTGCAAGGGATCGTGGTGGCATAAAGCCGGGTTAAGGTAAACCAACGAAGCCCCAGCCTAAGATCGCTTGAACTCGGTTCATGTGCTGTATTGGGTAATATGACAAGGGAAAATGCTTCTTTGATGCCAGAAATGGCTCAGAATCAGGTCATCTAGGTGGAGTACAGCACAGTACTCACAGCAGTATCACCCTCTTTTCGAAAACAGACGTTTAGGCCTTTTAGTCATCCAGTTTCTCCGGTTTTGGACATCTTTGCTGCCAAGGAACATGATGTGCCTTGACAGTTCATCTGAGATGCTGTTCATCTGTAAGTTTCTCTTCATGAGTGTACAGGCAACAATATCCCAATATCCGTCCATGTTTAGGGTATGAATTCATATTTGGAGGTTGTTTAGCCCCAGCCTTCCATCTCAATAGGACTGAATCAGAAAATGTCATCTGATCAGCGCCTCCGCCTCTTTCCCTCTTTTTTCCTCTTTACAGGTACTATTTCGGCCACCGTTCCGTCGAGCCTATCTCAAGGAGAAAATACCACCTCATCTTTGAGGCCACGTAACACTTAGATAACTTCCATTCATCTGTTGCCAAGGTTTGGAAATCTCTACCTGCTTCTGTTTCCCGGAACTTTCATAATCACGCTGTCTGTTCCTCCTTCAACCTTG
>JANJGK010000030.1:11313289-11318289 GCA_039081455.1 Macrobrachium rosenbergii
CCTCCTTCCATTAAATAGCATCCCTCCAAATGTACTAGCATCAGGATTTTGGATTAAAATACCTGGGAAACTAATGGAGGATTAGGGAGAAGAGGCCTTTCGTCCATATGCATCTGAGCAAGATCAGTCCTAAGTAATGGGTATCAGGGTCAATATTATTTATATCTGTATATACTCTTCAATAGGCCAATAGGATGGGCAACTTTATACCCACATAAAGACTGACAGAGGGAACTATAAAAAGATGGAGCCAAGCAAGGCACCAATAAGCAAAAGAAAATTCCAAAGCGTGGCATTTAATACCAAGTAACTAACGTTGCAAGATCAACAAAATGTCTACAAGCAAAGATATACTAATAATATTTATTAGACCACTTTTCATGTACTACGTAAGTTCAGTTTTTCTGATTCTGGATTGTTTGCTTGTTTAACTATGCTACTTAGCTGCTGCTTTGCTTCCTTTTCGACTTTATTTATACATTCACTTGCACTTTTTGACGTTCCTCAGCTCTGTTCCACTTTGTACAGTGGCCTGAACTTTTATGAAGTACACGAAAGCACTAGGCACTCTCACCTTCTACCATTTCTTTCTGGCTACTGCGGTACATTTACTCACGTGATCCCTGTGACAGTGAAGCACTGTTTATACTTGATCGTCGGTTCCCGAATGTAATACTATCCACACGAGAAATACGTTAGTATTATTAAAAAATATTATCAGGCCTTGAATTAAAATGTAAATTTTACAGGCCTGGCTTCAAGATTTTCTTTTTATAAGATGAATATAATCAATTATATCTCATCTAATGAATGACAATTCCGTAATAATTCATTAACTGGATAAGCTGAAAGCTGACAGTTCTGACGAAGTCTATTAAAGGGACTATTGTAAAAGACTTGCCACTGGCTCTCGAGAAAATTGGGAATTTCAAACAAAATACATTTTATAGTTAATGCTGCACTGCATTCCCCACAGATAAGACCTGGAAAGTATTTGGCAGGAAAACCAGTAGGAAGCTTACCTCTCATTAATACAATATTGTCCATTTTAAATGAGAGACCAAGAGGATCCGAAACTCTAAGACGATTACGTAACAGTCACGAGTGTTCTGATATCTTTGGTTTTCATTTTGGTTGGGGGGGGGGGCGTGGAACGGATCTCATCTTCATGGAATGAATTCTATTTCTCATCGCTCTGACTGAGATTCATCAACTTTCAATGGGAATGGCTCTTTTTTTTGTTGAAGGGAAATAAATATAAATTTCATGATTTAAATAACAATCCTAATCCGATTTTGAATAATTGAATTTTATCTATTTTTTTCCTTCATTTTGAGGGGGCATATATATAAATCTCACTGAATAATTTGGATGCCCAATATTTTTCCGATCCCATGAGTCGAAATATATATATATATATATATATATATATATATATATATATATATATATATATATATATATACATATATATATATATATATTATATATATGAGTATATAGGTATATATATATATATATATATATATATATATATATCTTAACTTACTGGGGTTCTTATTTTTAAAGAGTATGTATAGAATTTTTATGAAATAATTCTAAACAGATACATTCTTTACAACTGTACTTGGATAGAGAGGAATCAAGTGACACATAATGAATAATCTCCCTAAGTATAAATGTCAGTGTAATTTTAACTCTGACTCCCGTCAAAGGACTTGCTATTCAAAGGCTGGTTTTACTTAGTTAACTTAATCAATAAGGATAAGTCACTGATTATTCTTTATACAGAAGTTTTACAAGAATACTTATTATCACGGACCTTTAATCTTCACAAGTACTTTAAGCAGCGTAATACTCTTTAACTTCAGCTTTACATATTTTACGATAGTTGAATTTTTCATTTACAAAATGTTTATATCTTCATATGGGTTTGCTACGATAACAGAATATCCAGTTCTGAAAATAATTTACTTTTTCATTAACAAAAAGCCTTGGTTCTTCGCATGGAGTTTTGAGACACCGGAATTCTCTCAGGCTAACGTATTACTGTAGATAATATTCTTTTATGTAAATGGATCGACATTTTTTGCAGCTGTTAAAATACAGATTCTCAGACAGCCGTGGCTCCAGATTAAAAGGCGTAAGAGTGCAGTAATGAAAGTGTCTCTTAAAAATATAATTTGACAAAGTTAACTTTACTAAATACTAAAGATTTCCCGAATAGTACTGCCGTAGGTTCGTTTAGTATTTATAAAACGAGTCACCCGATGACTATAATTCTTACAAGTGGAATATACTTACTTCGATATGATAAATTTATTTTTTTGAATATTTTTTTTGTCTTTCTTATACACTAAGCTTCAGAAATGATGATATGGTATACCTTCAGGCAAGTCTCTCTAAAGCATCCTGACTACTTAAAAAAAATAATCACTGAATTCTCTCTCTCTCTCTCCTCTCTCTCTCTCTCTCTCTCTCTCTCCTCTCTCTCTCTCTCTCTCTCTCTCTCTCTCAATGTATTGTGCTGAAATACCGCTGGGAAACGCGCATAATTCCAGCACTTTTTTTTTTCGTCTTCGCTCAAGTGCAATAAAGGAAAGAGAGCAACAATTTTAGGTAGAAAACGATTCACGCCACCTTACTTCCTTCTCTCCTCTCTCTCTCTCTCTCTCTCTCTCTCTCTCTCTCTCTCTCTCTCTCTCTCTCTCTCTCTCTCTCTCTCTGCCGATTGGAATTTCCTCTGAAACCATATAATATATATATATATATATATATATATATATATATATATATATATATATGCATATTTATACATATTTATATGCATATATGTATATTAAATCTATATATATACTATATATATATATATATATATATATATATATGTATGTATGTATATACAGTACAAACACACACACACACACATATATACACATAATTCTTCTTTCTGTTCGTAACTGAAATACCCAGAAAGGAAAATCCCGCAGATAGTGAGATCTACACATCCAGTATCTCTCTCTCTCTCTCTCTCTCTCTCTCCTCTCTCTCTCTCTCTCTCGCTCTCTCTCTCTCTCTCTCTCTCTCTCTCTCTCTCTCTCTCCTTCCGGAACACGTAGCCGGGGGCTGCGAAGCAGAGCTTGAATTATTAATCTTTCATTCACATTTTGGTCGCAGTATCGCGCACTTGGTTTGAGGAAAACATTATTTCGAATATATCCTCTTGATGATATACGTATATATATACATATATAGTATATATATATATATTATATTATATATATTTGATAATATATGTATAAATATATATAAATATATATATATATATATATATATATATATAGATATATATATATATATATATATATATATATATATATATATCCCAGTTCGGGCACCTAAATGAAAGCTAGCTTTTGCGCCGCTGTGATTGCACCGTGAACAATCCTATATCTCTTTAAACTTCTATGTAAATTTCCGTTCTGCCTTCTATGTGAACCGCTATTGTTGATATTGACGGGTGAGAAGCAAACACGCTCTCTCACTTATAATGATAAAGCAATTATTAATATGAAATAAACAAAATACACCCACTTGCACAAAAATAATACATTGTTACTTGCGTATCCATGCCGTCAAAATGATTAATACAAGAGAGGAAGGAGACGGGTAAGTCCCGACAACAGGGACGTTACGTACTGTTTCAAAAGCCCGGATCTAGTTACATTGATTCTATATGAATATTCAGTACATGGCATAGTGTTATGAGACGCTGGTACCTGCCAGGCCGACGACGCCAAGTCTGAAATGGGGAGTTCATTGCCGCAGACAAATCCTTATTACACATAGGAAAAGTTAATGTGAGGATACCAACAGGATACAAAGAATTTTACGAAAAACAGACAGACAGGCAAAGCAGTTTATATATATATATATATATATATATATATATATATATATATATATATATATATATATATATATATTATTTATATATATATGTATCATATGCGAATATATACAAATATATATATATATACAGTGTATATATAATTATATATATATATATATGAGTGATATAGTAGTATATATATATATTAAATATTATATATATATATATATATGTATATATGCGAATATATACAAAGTATAGTATATATATATGATATAGTATATAGATATTAGTATGTATATATATATAGAGTATATATAGTTTATGAGAGTATACATATATATAGTTTATAGATATACATATACAGTATGCGAATATATACGTATGCGTATTTTTTCCAATGGAATCATAGGTCAGGCGCTGGGCTGTTTTCATAGCCTACCAATAGTTATCCTACTTTATCCGCAATCTCAAGCTTTAGCTAAATCTTTACCAAACTAACAATCTCCGAGTTTTGATCTTTTTTTTATTTCCATTAAACCTGAATGACAGGGACAAGGTAAATTTTCAGTTTAATTTCTGCTGTACAAACATCGTAATGAAAAAGCTTGCACAGCATACGAAAAAAATCCTAGTGGAAAAGGAAATAGGAGTTATTTCAGAAGCAAAAAACAAAAAAAGAAAACAAATATTTGGAAAAAGTACATTTGTAAAAGCGCAAATGAAAACAAATAATCATTAATGTACATGTAGTGTGCATACATACATACAAATGAATGAGGCTAACTTCCTCTGTTCCCCTTTACAAAAATATTCTTGCTAAACTTTTACATAATTTCTTTTAATAAAAACATATCCTTTCATGCATTTGATACCAATATTTAAAAGACTGGCAGACAACTGTCGCATAACGAAAGGAAGGTAACCAAAGTTGTAAAGAATGATTTACAATTAACTACTACTACTACTACTACTACTACTACTACTACTACTAATAATAATAATAATAATAATAATAATAATTAATTGTTACCATCATGAAACATAAATATGATGTTAAGGTCAACTTTACATTGTGACTGAAAGAAATCTTTGAAAACATATATTC
>JANJGK010000030.1:11323289-11340789 GCA_039081455.1 Macrobrachium rosenbergii
GATTTAATCGATTAACTGTAAAAGAAACATCTGGTTTCTTATAAACAATAAGCAAAGATCATATCATCAGAAGATATCAATGTCCAGAAGGTTTCTGGATTCTGTTTTTATGTGTAATAACTAGAAGGATATTGGGAATTACAATACTGCAAATTGTTACAAAGCAACAAGAAAATAAACAATAATGACAAAAATAATAAAAAAGAACACAAGCAACAACAATAACAATATCAAGAATCAATCATATTACTTCTCGACCTACTGCATTGATAATGCTGCAATTAATATTTCTGTATACTTGTCAGTATTTTGTGCTACTTTCGACAGAAAACTATCTTGTCACAAGACTTAAAACCTATCTTAAAAATCTAAAATACTAGGAATTATTTGTTGATCGTCTTCCGTATGAAGAAACAATGGGATTATCACCTAATGCTCCACATCGAGTAAAAATAGTTCTTGTGTGTGAAAGTCAGCGACGTCACCGTGATCTTTGTATTAAGTTGAACCACTCGAAGTGTCAGTCTTCTATTCGAAAAACAAAGGTAATTGGGATATAGAGAAAGAGGGTTAGTCGGACAGGATGGCATAAGTTCGGTAAATACAAACAGTAATAATGATAATAATAAAAATGAAAGAAGGAACAAAACATAATCAAATGTGGAACTAGTAGTGGAATTTATACCACCAATTAAGTGCCAGTCCTATGCCCCGATAAATAGGGAGGATTGGAGTCAGAAAGGGCCTCCATCTTGTTAATCTACCAAAACCAGTTGTGAAATGAGCCGATCCAGATAAAAACAGCTGGAGGAGGCTCGTTAAAAACAGCGACCCCAGTTAGGGATCAAGCTATGAAGAAGTTGGAATGTGGCCTTTTTGCTCTTTCATACGTTCTATTTCAACAGCATACTTCCATTGTCAATTTTATTTATTTATTTATTTATTTATTTATT
Source organism: Macrobrachium rosenbergii (assembly GCA_039081455.1). NCBI lineage: Eukaryota > Metazoa > Arthropoda > Malacostraca > Decapoda > Palaemonidae > Macrobrachium > Macrobrachium rosenbergii. The sequence goes on from JANJGK010000030.1 coordinate 11,324,243, forward strand.
CATTTATTTATATTTATGAGCTCAAGGTATCACTGAAGCTTATCGTGACTAGCAGCTCACGATACTCGACACCTAACAGAAGATCCAATTCAAATACAGCGGCTAATCCGAAGCAAGACGGAACTCCAGTGATATCTACTGCGGATATTTACCGTCAGCTCTAAAAAACAGACGATAGTACAGTATTGTAAGGTACAGTATTAGTATAGTATAGTATAATCAAATTATGGTCATCTTGATGTTGAGGCTTGAAATTTTGTGACTTAGGTTGTCATACTACAGTAATTTGAAGCGCCAAGTACCACAGCATCAGCTTTTCCGATTTAAAAGCCTGTTCACTTATACATATGAGGCTATCAGTCGAGAAACTTGCCAAGCGCCATCCTGGGTCAAAGTATTTTTTAATTTAATTCATTATATTTTAAAAATGGCACTTGGCATGTTTCTCGACTGAAAAGCTCATATATATTTACTTATTTTCAATTACTTAAGTTTATTTCTTTTTCGTTAAGTTTTTCTTCTCTTCGACCGGTGGAAGCCTGCTCCACAAGTTAATGTCATTACTGGACTGGTCAATGAGAATGTTGGCAAATATCGAATAACAATAATAATGATATTAGGCAATGCTGACTCCCGCTGCAACAACTCGACATCTGCTACATCTAGTAACACTACCACCTCATTTGATTATGTTTTGATTCTTCTGCTATTCGTATATTATCCCTATTACTATCTGCGTTGTCCGAACTTATGCTATCCTGTCTGACTAACACAGTTTTAGTTTTCTGTAAAAGAAAACTATTGAGATGGTTATTCGTCTGTCCGTCCGCACTTTTTCTGTCCACCCTCAGATCTTCAAAACTACTGAGGTTAGAGGGCTGCAAATTGGTATGTTGATCATCCACCCTCCAATCATCAAACATATCAAATTGCAGCCCTCTAGCCTCAGTAGTTTTTATTTTATTTAAGGTTAAAGTTAGACATGATCGTACGTCTGGCATCGCTCTAAGTGCCAACAACATAGGCACCACCGGGCCGTGGCTGAAAGTTTCATGGGCCGCGGCTCAGTTTCATATAGCATTATACGCTGTGCAGAAAACTCGAATGCGCCGAAGTTTCTTCTGCGCATTTTTTACTTGCTTCTATATCGCCGTCACCCTTGACTGACGAAGGTAAAACCTAACCGGAAGTTACATCACCTCCATTTCCGTAATCACCTCCAATCTACCGTCGATCACTTCTACATAAATCCTTAAAATATTCACATTTTAATATCATATATCCATTAACTAGATTAATATTAGCCGAAGAGCGCAATATTAATAAAAAAAAAATAAAGCTTCTAAGGGCGACTTTGCCTTGACAGAGCAAAGAACATGATCATTATCGCAATGCGGGAAGTATATAAGGGTTCTACGTTTCATTTACTTTGCAGCGACGTAGATTCGCCGAGGTTTTTTCTCGTTCCGCTTTTTCATTCGCTTTCCCCCCGAAAGATTCTGAATAAACACAAATGATTGAGCGGTGATCATGTCACAGGTGGATATCATATTTGAATGGATACAAGATTCCATATTCATTCCTGTTCCATATTCCAAAATCATTTCAAATGACGGAATTTCGACGCAGAACAAATATTATCCGTCGCAATTTTACATATTATGATTCGGATCATTATTTTGGGGGAAAAAAGCTATATGGCAAAAAGCAAATATTTGAATGATGCTTTAATATTCAGATCATATTTGAATGATAGCTTAATACGATGTACTGCAGGTGTTACATCATTATTCGTAAGTTAAAATGTAACATACGCAAATGTTATGGGCATTTACGTATCTCATGTACAATAACAAATATAAATCACTTATTAACAAAGTATACCGCCTTTTACACTTAATGTTAGTCGAGTAATCTGATTGACCAAAGTTACAATCATCAGCTACCTACACAATGTACAAAGAAAACAATTGAAAACAAACTGAATGATTTTATATCGCCAGTCTAGCAAATGACGACAAGTTTAGGTCATGGAGTTCACTACTGACCTATCATTAACAGGCACAAATTCATCAACAAAGAATAAAAGTTATAACCCACAAAAACACTTTCATGTCACTCCACCACTAATATAAAATCAAGAATAAATGTCACTTCCGAGTTTCAGGAATTGTTCGATTTTTAAACATTCGTTTTAATGATCGCCAGAAAACTTCGGTTCTCCAGAGAATGTTAAAGCCAAAATGAAGACACCTTTACCAGACAACAGTGGCGCCAAGTAATGAAGTATCCGTCGAAGTAATGATCGTGAAGAAATGAAGAAATATTTGACAGAGAATAGTAACGCCCAAGCTAATGGCTGAGACTAGGATGACCTTCCTAAATTAAAGACTCTTTGGCTGAGAATAACAGCTCCCAGGTAAAGTCAAGCAATGCAATTAGGTAGCCGTTTGCTTTAAACGAATGACGGAAAACTTAATACCGTGCAACATTAATAAGACTGGTTTCTTTTTTTTTAACAACAAGTTTCTAATACCCTGAAAGCATCGAAATTCTACCGAATGAATCAGGTGCATTAAAAGTAGCACTGCTTTTCCAGAAGAAAGACTGACAAGGGGGTTTGAACAGCTAGATATCTTTTAGAATCTTTCCTGCGTTGCATAGGATATACTGTAGTTCTTATATCTGTGCGGTTGCGCTCACTCACAACTATTATACCTCATCGGCAACTTACTGCTTACCTTTAATTATATCTTATTACATTCTGTTCTCTCTCATTTTCTTCAAGCACTATGAGATCCATGCCGTTCGGACGTCGTATATGTTTGAAATATCAGTTAGTAGCCACAAACACTGGTCCTGAGGTCCTGGGCTGGGCTTAAAGCTTCGACATAATATGCAGAGACTTACAACTCAAGTATCAAATGCTTCCACCACATGGTCTTCTGCATATCCGCTTTCGAGGCATGTGTCAAACTTCCACATACTCTTTTAGCATCTCAGGCCTTACCGTTACCCATCGTAATTCGCCTAAAAAGTCTGCTTTCTGTCTCAGTCACCCTTTTGGTCGTTTTCACAAGGCAGGGCCCAAAACTCAGCGTCAAGCATTCCCTTTTTATGCAGCCTTCGGGTATAGAGCTAAACTTTCCGCTGTTATCCAACATTGGGACACAGTGCTAATCTTTCCACTTTTATTGAGCCATGGGCAATAGTTCTAAAATTTCCGCTTTTATCCAACGTTGAGACACAATGCTAATTCCTCCTTTATCCAGCCTTGGGGAACTGCGTTGAACGTTCAGCTTTTCCAACCTTAGGACGCAGTGACGCAGTGCTAATCTTTCCCCTTTAATCTAGCCTTGGGACACAGTGCTAAACTTCTGACTTATCCAACCTTGAGGCATAATGTTAGTTTTTCCCGTATCCAGCTTGGACAACAACGCGGAACTTTCCGCTTTTATCAAATGCTGGGACATGGTGTTTATCTTTCCCTTTTCACTTTGTATCCAGCCTTGGGACAGAGCACTAAACTTTCCGCTTTCATCCAACACTGGGACATAGTGCTAATATTTCCCTTCATATCTAGCCTTAGGACAGTGCTAAACTTTCCACTTTTATCCAACATTGGGACACAATGCTAATCCAACATCTGGAGACTGTTAATCTTTCCCTTTATATCCAGCTTGAGGACACTGCTAAACTTTCCACTTTTATCCAACACTGGGACACGATGTTAATCTTTCCCCTGATACCCAGCCTTGGGGCACAATTCTAAACTTTCCTCTTTTATCACACATTGGGACTCAGGACTATTCTTTCCCCTTTTATCCAGCCCTGGACACTGTGCCAAACTTTCCGCTTTTATCCAACACTGGGACACCGTGCTAATCTTTCTCCTTATATCTAGCCTTGGGACACAGCGCTGAACTTTCTGTTTTTATCAATCATTAGGACACTGTGCTAATTTTTCCCCTTATATCAAGCCTTGGGACACAGCGCTGAACTTTCCACTTTTATCACGCACTGAGACAGTACTAATCGTTCCCGTTTTTATCCAGCACTGGGACACAGTGTTCAACTTTCCGCTTTTATCCAGCCTTGGGACACAGCGTTAAACTTACCGCATTTATCCAACAGTAGGCCACAGAGCTAATCGTTCCTCTTTTATTCGGTTCTGGAGCCAAAAGGTCTGTCAGCTTCAAGACCACAACCCCAAGGGATACCTCGCAAGCTTGTGAAAGCTAGTACGTCAATGCCATATGAAAATCAAAAGACAGAGAGCAATGCATATTTTAGCACCCTCTAGAGCTAGCAAGGCTAAGCACACTTTCAGCAGTGCCGCCATACTGTGAAGTCAGTACTTTGGTAAAACACACACACATACACACACACACATACATTCCAAACGTCATGAGGAAACCACAGAAACATTCACCCCCAGCAACCGGGAGCTTCCTCAAGCCAAGAAAATCGTCGAGATTTAGCTTAAGTGAATTCATTAAATTTCCAAAGTCCCATTCACAGATAATTGTCGTAATTATCTTGGCTGCTGAGCTGAACTCTGTTGTACGCTTGCGCCTCTCTGATTAATGCTTTGATTTTAATTCTTGTCCGAAGCCTGGGTTTGCTTGTATATTTTCTTGCAATTTCACATGTTGACAGACATTTCGGCTGCCATTGTTAACTGTTAAATGTACTTATAAACAAAATAAATGCATTGAGAGAAGCAAATAAAAACTAAAAACATTGTTACAGGATCGCTTTACTTTAGCAAAAAAATCTACGTCCCCTGTAATATTCTTGAATGTACTTTCTTTAGAAGCTAAGTAAACACAAACTGTAATAAATATAAAGGGAACATATAAAGGGAGACTAGTAAATGGCTACATGAGTACCTCAACAAAAGTTCAGTTTACCTTAGCGTAGATTGCTATGCCAACTATAAAATTAATGTGCATTTATAAACTGAGTAAACACAACACAAAGCAAATATGTAAATGCATGCGTAAGAAATTAATTAACTTCTGTAACTGAATTAATAAATTACCAAATTTATGATGAGGGTTGTCGAAAACTTGAGCTACAAAGCAGAACCCTTTGACTATTTAATTTGTGCCCAAGCCTAGTAGAAGCTAGAAAAGAAATAAATGCAACGATCGACCTTCTCTTTAGAAAAAGTCAATCAAAAGAGTGAAGGAATAACGAAACAGGAAGGTAATTCCAAAGCCCTGCAGGAGATGGGAAGAAACAGTCAGTAATCCTAGACTTAATGACACGTCGCTGATAGGCCTTTTGTCTTAGGAGTATGAAGCAGCGTTGACACTGCGGCAGGTGAATGTGGCACTGACAGTTAAGCCCGCTTTGTTCTGGAACCATCCAGCTCTTTGGCAGGAAACGACCTATTCTCAAAATAATAAAACCGCAAATAAATATAAAACACGATTTCGGTAGAAATTCAACAACGCCGTCGACAATAACATAAAATGTCTTTGTTTTGATAACATGTGTTTGCACATTGCCTTGGAATCTTGCATTGCAATTTACATATCATAATAGCACGAGAGCGGCCGCTTCCGATTTCGTGCGATTCCGGCTTCGACTTAATTATACCGATATTGAAAACAGTCTATCTTTTGCACAGAAGCAGCACGTATACATTATTCATGCAATCGTGCTCGGTGCGTAAGCGAATCGTTCCCTTGCGTGGGTGTGTGTCCAGAAAGACGTCTTACGAAGACGTGCGCACCTTCGATCTCCCGTGCGCGAGCGCGAGTACGTACAGGCCCTACGCGCAGGAGACCGCGTTAAAGTAATCCAAGTGAGTTTATTTTCTATTAACATATGCATGAGGGCCGTTATGGCAAGCCGTTGCCGTCCCAACTAATTTTCGTCTTTTTTAAACATTGTTCTTGTGACGGAGGTTTGGCTGAATTTACTTAGTCATCATATATATTTCATACGTGTAAATGTATTCATGGACATGCACGCATATACATACACACATACACATACACACACACACACACGCACACACACACACACACACATATATATATATATATATATATATATATATATATATATATATATATATATATATATATATACATACATATACTGTATATATAGGTGTGTGTGCAGATAGATAGATAATAGATAGATAGATATATACAAATTAAAAGATACTTGAATGTACAAATTGCAAACACGAAATGTCTCGTGTTTGAGAAAACACTCAATCATTTATTAATATATTACATATAATCCTCCCAACATGATACGCGATATCCAAGATGAAACGTAATCACAACTAAGACTTAATGAAGGCATAATCAGCTTAATAAAAATTAATGGACTCTTAGTGAAAAGTAATCTTCTAGAAAGATGAAAAGGTTTTCCACTCCATTTATAGCAGTTTGGCACCTAATGCATTAAGCTATAAATGACCTATAAGTACTCAGACAATAGTTACCGACACACTTGCTGGATCGTGAATGAACTACTTGTACAGAAAGCTCCCTTAACACAAGCTGTTTCAGGCGCGTACACTCGAGTGTCAAACGCCCAAACACGCACACATTGCAATTCCCTCTATCTAGCACAGTTTCTCTAACTTAACAGATCTTGGGACGCCTTGTTTCAAAGAACTTTTTTTTGTTCCATCTATCGATCTATCACTTTCTATGTTTTCCTCTACTTCTTCCCAACACCTCTGAATTTGGTCCACTTTTATGTTAAATTCCACTGAGCTTCTGTGCTGATATGAGCTAGGAATTAGGTATCCAGCAGATGTTAATCTTTGGTGGGTTATAATTTAGGTATTAAATGGCATACGACTAGCAACGTAACTCCCAAAAGAATTGCTGCAATGAGGAAGTTTAAGCCATCCGGTGCCAACCCCCTCCTTGTGGAAAATAATACACATAAATACAAACACACACGGAACACATATATATACATATTCAAATACACTGAAAAGGCTTTTGCACAAAAATACTGCATTCACGGTAGAATTGCCTTTGAATAAGTAACCCATTAACATAATGTATCCATTGAACTTGGCAAAATAGGTTTCCATGAACGGATTCTGTACACACAGATACACACATACAAGAAATACATACATACGTACATACATAAATATATATGCGTATATATATTCATATATACTGTATACATATATATATATATATATATATATATATATATATATATATATATATATATATATATATATATATATATATATTATATACACATATACAGTATATATGTATCTGTAGGATTATATATATATATATATATATATATATATATATATATATATATATATATATATATATATTATATATATATATATATATATATATATATATATACATACATACATACATACATATATAATATATAAAACCCTGTGAGTAAATCAGTGTCTACGTACCTCAAACTAAAAGTTTATCACAGAAAATTAAACGAAACCGTAAACGCAGGAGAAAAAGTGTCTTACAAAACAAAGCCATGATTAATAGCCCGTCTTGTATGCCGGGTGGCATTTGGCGAGACGGAAGGCAAGATATATTATGTTTCAAACCCGATCACACAATAAAAAGAGGGACTATTCATCACGATGGCAACTAAGAGGTATTTTCTTCGGCATTGGCTAAGAAATGGAATTAAGATGATCAGTGCTGTATGTGGCAGATACATTAAATTGATTAATGAAACATTTTATTATTCTTTATAGGAATTCATACAAGTGCGAGAACGTTCGTTACAAATAGTGCAGACTAATAGCATTGATACTATCGAGTGGGCAACGGATGTGTGTGTGTATGTATGTATGTATGTATGTATGTATGTATGTATGTATGTATGTATGTATGTATATGTATATGTATATATATATATATATATATATATATATATATATATATATATATATATATATATGTGTGTGTGTGTGTGTGTGTGTGTATGTGTGGGTCATTTAACTTTAAAAAATTATCACACAGTGTTTACATTTCAAGTGGAATAAAAAAACGATATTGTTATTAATTTGAGCGCCACGATTAAAAAAAACGCCTGTAGGCTACAGTACCCGTTCTCCCGTAATATGTTAAAATTTTGCCTCATTACTTCACAGAAATTGGAGAGCTTTTAAAAAGTGTGGTTGAATATCCTGTCCCTGAGCAATTCAATTATTGTAACCTTCACTGCTGTTAGTCCATCATTGCTTTATTTTTCTCGAGGCGATGCAAAGCCTCCCAAAATTTAAGGGCGAAATTATTAATAACCGTAACTGATGTAAATGTGAAAATCATAACCTCAAGAGATCAAAATTTTTCAAGTCCTGTTGTCTTTTACAGATGGAAACTTTAAGATCATAACTGCAAGAAGTAGAAACGTGAAAATCATGATACATGTAACCAACTGAAATAACCAAAGTCCTGACATTCTCCGTAGATGGAAACATTAGGGTCATGAGTCTCGAAAAATGGAAACATGAAAGTCATGAAATTTCCATTGGCGTGTACATAAATATTAAAATTTCCACACAGGATACATAAAACTCAAGATATTTTCAATACATGGATACATACACCATGTTTTCCACAGATGGGGACATGAAAATCATGATATTTTCCACAGATGGATGCATGAACCATATTTTCAATAGATGGATACATGAAAATCATTATATCTTTCATAGATGGATACATGGCTTTCATATTTTCCATTGAGAGATACATGACTCATGATATTTCAATGGGTGAATACAAGAAAATCATGACACCTTCCATAGACGGATACGTGAAAATCATATTATCCACAGATGGATACATGAACCATCATATTTTCCACAGATGAATACAAGAGACATAATATCTTCCACAAACGGATACATGAAAGCAATGGAACCCTCTATGTATGGAAAAACCAAAAACAAAGATGGCTACATAGAAGAAAAAAAAAAAAGACTCGATCTAAAACAGATGAAAGCATGAAGAACGAATGCCTTACCTCAGCAGATGTAAAAACCATCTGCCCACATTAAGCAAGCGGCTTAGCCTTTCATAACGCTAATTAACCAATTATGGTATTTACCCCTATTAAGCGACATAATTACATTTACGAGCCACTGACATTTTTTTCCCAAAGAACTCACTCAGATTATAAGTACTTAATGACTATAATCTAATAATGACTCGGGGATATGACGAGGTTAATGGAGTGCTATTTGCTTTTTAAGGGCTATTTTAGGCTGTTGACTTCAGAATTACAATGAGTTCTCTTCCGCAGGGCTATTCTACGTATCAAGCTCAGAGGGACATGTTTACAGTGTATTCTGATTTATTCTGCTATCTTGTGCATCCATTATTTGCTGGTCACGTTAACTTTTCCCTACACTTAAAAATAACCCATCTTTCTTAAGGTATTAAGCCCCAGCCACTACATTTAACATTTACACTTCCCCCAACGCCTCTGGCTTCCTCAGGGTGATAAGCTGGGTGCCGCCAAGATTCTTATCTTGGTGCGCTTGGTTAAGCCCTGCCATTTTTTCTACAGACCCCTCTTAGGTGTCTCTTGCTTCCTAACATGCCACTCCACACGTTCATATGCTTCCACTCTTTTCTAATCTTTGTCTTCCTTGGTGATTAAACAAGTTCTACCCATTGAAACGTCCCATTTCATCTGTTTTCTCAGAGCTTGTGTAAGATACTGCCAACGAGTTCCAATTGGCATTTAAAAAACAATACCCAGTTAGGTTCTGTTGCCCTAACTGACTACTAAAAATGAAATTGATCCGCCTATAGGTCAACAGTTAAATTCTGTTCACATTAATACTTCGTTTGTAAACGTACTCACTCGTTTGAAAGATGAAAAAATTTAATAAAAAAATATTAAAAGCCGTAGCTTCATACATACATGTACTATATATGTATATATATACATAAATATATATGTATGTATATATACTGTATATATGTATATATATATATATATATATAATATACACAATTATAAATCTAATGCACTTCCCCCTCACACAAATAAACGAGACACGAAAAAGGCATACAATTAAAAATGGAGAGGCTGCGTAACCTGGAACAGGCAACAGCTCTGAAATCCCGAACGTTCTTGGGGAGAGTATAAAGTTGATGGATGAATGAAATATTCAGCCTGGAACATCACACTTTTTTCAGGAGATGGTTTATGGACAAAGTGGTTTCTGGTGGAAAACTTTCGCTATTTTATCCATTTCCTTTCTATTACCTTCTATTCAGAGGGTCTTATAAGCATGTCTATTTTCATAGCTTTAAATTTAGCAAGATTTAAAAATGTTCACATTTTCCAAATTATTCCTTTTTTTACTTGGCAAATTTTTTTCTCTCTATGAATAACACTCGAACGTTTCCTTTTAGCTTCACCATATAGGTAAGGGTTTGAAGAGGATTATTGTACAACTTTCATATACATCCAGTCTACCTCTGATGTAGAAAATGGACGTTTGTGAGTGCGTATCGAGCTTTGTGAATTATATATGTGCTCGTAATACTCACACTCACACACACCAATATATATATATATATATATATATATATATATATATATATATATATATATATATATATATATATATATATATATATATATATATATATATATATATATATATATATATATATATATATATAATATATATATATATATATATATATATATATATATACTATATATATATATATATATATATATATATATATATATATATATATATATATATATATATATACTATATATATATTATATATATAAATATATAAATATATATATACATATATATATATATATATATATATATATATATATACATACATATATATATATATACATATAATATTTTCTAGGTATGTATATACTGTACATAACCTTTTGCATACAAAACACATCTAAAAGTAACAGAACTTCTAGACACATCTTACGAAATTTCTGGAAGACAATCTTCTCTATGTATTGTACGTATTATGTTCAACAAACTCCAACCTTTTTCTTTTAATGTCGAATTATCTTCTGAAGATATACGATACATTTAGCAAAAGAATTCATTCTGACAAACGATTTCTTCCCTGAAGCAGGGAAGTAAAACAGTTCCAACAGGATTTAATAGGATCATGATTAGCAGCAGAATGAGTGTCTTTGAACAGCCACATGTCCTACAGTTTTACTAAATATTTAAAACTGTAACAGATGAAGGAGTTTATGATTTCTCAACGAGAGTAACTTATCAGTAACCTGGGCTTCTCTCTGATCAGAGAGTTGTGCTCTATGGTGGCTCTCCCCACAAGAGAATGGCTCATGTTCCCATGTGTCATGCAAGATCATCAATGCCCAGCGTTGGGTAAAAATGGGTGTGTATTGGTGGACGACTGTACTATACCAGTGTTTGGAATTCGGAATCCGTCATTTCTTATCTGGCAGAATTCGTGGCTTCTCGGTGGCCTTTAAAGCATTTCTCTTCTGGAACTGTCCTTTACATTATTTACCTAATGATGAAACCACAATTGAATACGAAAGCATATGGCATATATGAAAAGAGAGAGGTGTCAGAGAGAACATAAATATTACCCAAGTTTCTCTCTCTCTCTCTCTCTCTCTCTCTCTCTCTTTTAAATTTTGGAATTCTATTGTTTTCCACCAGCCCTTTTGCCGAAACGAAAAAGGGAGGAAAATGCAAGAGAGGGAGAGAGGAGAGAATTCGGAAACGGCTCGTCTTTGACCATAATCGCCATTTAGGGAGTCTCAATTCGAAGCGGCCCGATTGCAAGTTATTCGGAGAGGAAAAAACGCCCAACTTGATTAATTTGCCTTCCTACCTGCAGGGCTATTAAAAAATGCGCTTCTCCCAACGGGTGAAAACCCTTTGGTAAGCAATCAGGAAGTTTAAAATGGCAAATGCGAAGGAATAAAAACTGTACATAGGGTCGATTAAACCTCCTAATTTTCTCGTTGCAATATCAGGAGATCAAATAGCCTCGGGGTAAATCGGGCAACTGACAAATATTAGCGAGTTGCTCGTCTGTGCAAGGGATAATAGACTCTAGTCTCGTTTGCCCTTAAGGACGGAAATCCAATTTCGGCGCCACTCAGCGTAGCGCTCCTCCTCAGGTGAAAAAGTCGAGATGGACAATGGACGGACGATCTTTGAGTATTCTGAAACGCTTTATTTGTTTCTCTCTTATCGAATGCCTTGTACTCATCATCATCATCATCATCATCATTATCACTGCTCTCACCATCTTCCTCCTAGGCAAGAGAAGCAAATAATAAGGAATTAATCGATCTAGGTGATGGCGAGTCATCTGAATCGCAAATGAAATGACTTCCAGCGCGACTCATTCTCTGGCGATCAGAGAAAAAAGACGGAAACATATCTGGTAATGGCTGCAGAATGAAACGCAATTAAAGACGCCATATCACCCGCGTTAAATACATTGTGAGTTAAAGATACACGGTCGGCAGTGAAGGGGTAGTCTCTTACATATACAGTATATAAGGCCCCCATCCAGTGAATTAGGTAAAGGATATCGCTTTATCTGGAGCGGAGTTTCAATTGCTGAGATCAAGGTCCTTTTACATGCTAATAGAAATAAAGGTGGAATCTTTTACGTACCCTGGAAAATGACGTCCATGACCTCATAAGCACTCAAAGCACAAATGTATGTGTATTTCCACACATATTTTTTGTGTATTTTCATATATAAATGTTTTGTATATTTCCACACATAAAATTTTTTTATATTTCCATATATAGATGTTTTGTATATTTCCATATATAATTTTTTTATATATTTCCATATATAAATTTTTTGTGTATTTCCATATACATAATTTTTTGTACATTTCCATATATAAATTTTTTGAGTATTTCCATATATATTTTTTCTGCATTTCCATATAAACCTTTTTTGTACTTCCATATATATTATTTTTTCTACATTTCCATATAAATCTTTTTGTATCTCCATATCTAAATTTGAATCTCTTCTCTTCTCTCAGTCTTCATTCAAATAAGCAGTTAATCACCCACTTCACTAATTACTTTTATCCCCACAAGAAGGTGTCATTACTTATCACTGAGTGACCGATTTAATGTTCTGGCGTTGCAAGAGCCGTGGTCATCAAATTCACGTATAATTTTTTTCCTATGAAGAACACATACTGGCACCACAGTTGGTTATGTTGAACGACAGCTTTTCTCCTCTTGGGAAACCAAGTGACACATAATTATCCCGTGGAAATTGAAACCTCTCGGATCACATTTTCACTGAAATTACCTCCGCTATGTTTTGAAGTGCCTTCTACGCCTTGCTTTTCCTTGCTTCCTAGAGCTTTTATGATTCTCTTGTGTGTGTGATCAATAGCCCTGGTCTATATAAAAGCATCAGGTTATCCCACCCTTACCCCACCACACGCACAAACACACACACACACACATACACAATATATATATATATATATATATATATATATATATATATATATATATACATATATATATATATATGCTTATAATCAATCTGATACGTGATTTATATATAAAACACCGCATGAAAAAAATAAAAAAAGAGCCTGAAAATCCTGACAGGTGTCCGTTTTATTGCTAAGCCATCTCCAGAGATCCGAATTTATACTACTTTGTGTCGTTCCTCTGAAGACGGTTTAAGCCGACACCGGTCTAGATTCAAAACTGTTTACTTATACACACACACACACACACACACACACACACACACATATATATATATATATATATATATATATATATATATATATATATATATAAATATCAATATATATAATATATATATAAACACACACACACACACACACATATATATATATATATATATATATATATATATATATATATATATATATATATACATATACCAAAGAATTAATATGCCAGTAGTAACAACAACACGAATCATGCAGGCATGTCTTTTACTTGCACATATCTGGTTTGCGCTAGGTTTAAATAAGTTCAGAAAAGAGCAATGGTCCTTCTTCAGAATATAAGAGAATTTCTATTTATTGCGTTCTATTTACTACAGAAACATACGAGCCTGTTTCAAAAACCTTAAGGTACTTGAGTATACAGAGGGTTTTACAACATTTGATAACTACCATTACCGTAAATGTATTTTCCGACAGAGAACGACAGAAACATAAGGGAACGACAAAATAATAATAATAATAATAATAATAATAATAATAATAATAATAATAATAATAATAATAATAATAATGCTAAGAAAAATCAACTTTTATTATGCTTTTTTCTTCAAAACCTTTCACATGCGTATTAGTATCAAATGAATTTACCGATAAAAACTCACTAAATATTAAGAACCAGTAATAGAATAACAGCGGAATATATAGCTGAATAAACGTTTAAAGCCCTTTTATCCCCGCTCATAACGTTGCAAAAATACTATTCAGTGTATTTTCCATGAACCGGTCACACTAAATATTCTGGATAGCCTATAACAAAAAAAAAAAAAAGTTATCATAAAGATACATAAAAGATCAATGTTCGTTTCCTTTCTTCTTCATAACAATAGAAATAATCCATAACGTAAATTCTTGCGTACTACACCGAATGCTCGCAAGTAATTCAGTATTCCAAGCTACAAGACAGGCTGCAATTTGTCCCCACTACAAAGTTCCCTTCGGCTGAACGGTCATCAGTTATTCATGAGCGCCGCAAAATAAGACGTTTTTCAATTCACTGATCTCAGTCGAACAAAGACTGCGACATAGTCTCACAATAATAATAATAATAATAATAATAATAATAATAATAATAATAATAATAATAATAATAATAATAATAATAATACTGCTACTTCTACTAATACTACTACTACTGCTACTACTACTACAACTACTACTACTAATAATAATAATAATAATATAATAATAATAATAATTACTTCAATTGTTTGGTTTGGTAACTGTTTCTTACCAATAATGTAGTGGTTTCAAACGTTAACACGATTTCCTTTTTTCTATAAACTCACTTCTTTCAAGGGGCGACCCTATTTCTTACTTCCACTTTCCACTGCTTCTTCTAGTTCCTCTAACCCCCGGGCTACCTAAGAACACAAGATTGCCCAAGCCATCGGCTGGTTTATCTGTTCTAATCACACTGACGAAAACCAGTCATTATAACAGTGAATATCAGCTCACGATTTGTTTTCAAATATTCAGGATAAATGAAGGTCTTTTAAGTTTTTCACATAACACTAATAATTTTTGTCTGCCACATCTATTGTTCACGTACTGCTGCACACAATGAAAACCTATCACTCTACCACCGAAAAAAATTGCTATTCTTCAAATGAGAATAAATCTAGGACCCAAACCTGGAAAGTTCATTCATTCTCGGTATTTTTTACGGGCGATAATTTATACATAATCCTACTGTGTTTCTCTCTCTCTCTCTCTCTCTCTCTCTCTCTCTCTCCTCCTTTTCCCTTCCTCCTCCTCCTCCTCCTCCTCCTCCTCTTCTTCTTCTTCTCCTTCTTCTTCTCTCGCCCTTTCACACAAGAAGAGGAAGTAGAAAATAGCATGTCGCTTTGAGAGAGCAAGAAAAATGATACACGAAGATTTTGCATCGCGAATTATTCTCGCTACTAACTCACCCCTCTCCCCCACCCAACACCTCCCTCCTCCCTGTACCACTCCATTCAAACAAAACTCTTTGCCCTTGTTCTCCCCCACACCTAGAGCCCCCCCTTTCCCCTCCAATGCCGAATTCCCAAGCGTAACCCCCCCCCCTTTCCACACCCGCCATCTACCCAACTCCAAAACTCTCTCCACATCTGGTCCCCTCGCCCAAACCCTAACCCAAACTCCTCCCATCCCCCCCTCTCCGAAGGTTCCGAGGGGCCCCCCGCCCAAAAAACCTCCCACCACTTTAGGAGCAAATCCTCAATACCCGATATCTGATTTCCATTTCAGAAATTTATGAGTACATTAAACTTCACTTCTTCCAGCGAGACTTACAATTTCGGCCTGAGGCAGTAAGAGGCGAAGAGACGGTCTCTCTCTCTTTGCATGACTGCCTGATGTGCTATAGACGTGGGTTAGGTAATATGGCCGTGGGCCACAATGGTCCTACTCAGAGGGAGAAAAAGTATACGACTAAAATTCATTATATATACATATATATGTATATAAATATTTATATACGTGTGTGTATACATATGTAGGTGAGTATATATATATATATATATATATATATATTATATATATATATATATATATATATATATATATATATATATATATATGTATGTATATATGTATATATATATATATGTATATATATGTATATATATATATATATATATATATATATATATAAGAGAGAGAGAGAGAGAGAGAGAGAGAGAGAGAGAGAGAGAGAGAGAGAGAGAGAGAGAGAGAAATCCCTCGTTTTATGACAAAAAACTTAAGAAACTGAAAGAAAAAAGATGTAA
>JANJGK010000030.1:11351530-11359030 GCA_039081455.1 Macrobrachium rosenbergii
TACAGTCAAAAATTATATAGATAGCACCCATGACCAACAGTAAAACCACACACACACACGCACACACAAATACTCCCAAGTATATTAACCTTAATGGGATATATGAACTATCACTGCACTCTGAAACATACTGGTAGAGAGAGAGAGAGAGAGAGAGAGAGAGAGAGAGAGAGAGAGAGAGAGAGAGAGAGAGAGAGAGAGGCAACGGGGCTAAACACAATTCGTATGACACATCCAGTCGTATATTGTTCTAGCACAGATATTAACGCCACCAAATATTAAACTTGTCAGGCCAGGGCCGGCCGAGAGCGCAGGATGCTATGCTAATGGGATTAACGTGGTGTGAGTGAAATCGAGTAGCTCTAACCACAGCTGCACTGAATAGTACAGTAGATGGCCGGCCGTGAATTGGATAGCTGGGGGAAGGCCAGGTGCCTGTAATGGGGTAGTAGATGGGTGGATGAATGGGTTACCTGCATGGAGGGCGGAGAGACAGAAATATGAAGAGTGCAGAGGCATAACACACCTGATGATTGGGTTACATGATAGAGAAGGAGATGAGTTTGTTATAAAAGAGGTAGGAATGACAAGACCGTCGTTCTTAGACTAATATATTGATAGATGAGTGAGTTGGAAAGTTGATTAGTGTGTTCAGTGGCAGAAGGACAGAACGATAAAAGTATGGAAAAGTGACACTGACGAACGGGCTACATTGTAAGTATACCATAGTTTAACCAGACCACTGAGCTGATTAACAGCTCTCCTAGGGCTGGTCCGAAGGATTAGACTTATTTTTCTTGGCTAAGAACCAATTGGTTACCTAGCAACGGGACCTACAGCTTATTGTGGAATCCGAACCACATTATAACGAGAAATTATTTTCTATCACCAGAAATGAATTCCTCTAATTCTTCATTAGCCAGTCGGAGAATCGAACGCGGGATCAGCAGAGTGCTAGCTGAGAACGATACCCACCGGGTCCAATGAGGAGATGGCTGCAGTGTAGGTGGTTAAGAGAACAGTTCGATGAATAAGTGAGACAGACCTTGAACCCACTTGGAAGGGACACAGTCCAGCTGCTTCCAGCAAATGGATGGGGTCAAGGGTGAGAGTTAAATGGATGAGGTCGGTTCCGGACACTTTCAGTGGACAGATGAATAAACGGATGGATAATTGGATAGCCGGTGATTCCAGATAACTCCTGTAGGTCTATACTTCTTCTAGGTCTATGAATGGAGGAGTTGAATAGAGATGGAAAATAAGTCTTCAACTGGATGCAAGAGTAAAGAATAAAACCATTATTTTACTAGTTGAAGATGGGGTTAAGAAATGGAAATTGGTACTGACACATGAGCTTGGATCCAACATCACCGTTCGTGAAAATGCATGTTACATTCAAGTATTTCAATATGAATATACGATAATTAAAAACAACAATTCCATGCGAAACGGTAGCAAATTAATCTTACCTAGCCGAATGTAAGCTTTCATAACCTATCTCAACTGAACTAACGAATCTTACTGAGTCAAAGGTATGAAAGCATTTGCAGAATCGTCGTAGTACAATTTATCAAACTAATATTATCAAATTTAACCTAATCATTAGTAGCCATGGGCTTCGTCCCCAAGTACCCAGGCATTAAGTTCACGCATCGTTCTAAAACGTATTCAAATTCTTATTAATGAAATTAATATAGGATTCATGCCAAAGTCCTAGGGCTGGGACCTACCTATGAGGTCATTCAGCGCTGAAACAGAAATTGTGAGTAGAAAGATTTGAAAGGTGTAGCTGGAGGAACACCTTGCAGCTGCACTATAAAACAACTGTCAGGAGAGGATGGACAGCAAATGGAAGAAAGAGAATATGAATAGAGGCGCAGTAAAAGGAAAGATAGAGATTGCAGCTGGGGGCCGAAGGGACTCTGCAAAGAACCTTCAGTAATGCCCACAGTGCTACGCATGAGGTGCATTGACGGCACTACCCTGCCAAGGAGGCTTCTTACTAATAAACAAACATGAAAATAAAGATTTTCATGTTACTTGACCCTCTAATAAGATAAGTGACTTGAGAAAACAAGCAACATAAGTACAGTTAGAGCAATGAAGATGGACAATCAAGTGCTTGTTTAATTCTCTATTGGAAGCTACTTAATAAAATATCAACAGATACCCAGGAAAAATGACAAGATAGTTATCGCAACTTGATTCTTATGTTTATACGAGAGTGGCATTTTACAGGTGGAGGTATGGAGCATGTAGATAACGCAGTGCGTTAAGAAAAGAAAAACTCAGCGCAAAACAACGCTGGTGAGCCAGTTATGGTCAAACTCGCAGCTTTAATACGTAAATGATTAAATCTAGCTTTTTAGTCATGGAGGGGGTGACTCCAGGAAGTGTCGTCCTTCAGATTCTCGGTAATTCTTTGCAGTTGAGGTTGCCAGCCCCGCTTCCTTTTTTCATTAATAACGAGGCGGCGAGTAAGAGGCGGCTTCAAGGTATTCTAAATTATGGACACAAAATCTCTGACAGGTCAAGCACTCCTGCGAGCGGAAAGGTAGTATCTGACATTGGAGGAAAACAGAGGGACGTCTATACACAGTCAGATGTTTCTCACACCTGGGAAATGGTTAACAATTCTATATACAAATTAGGAAGAGACTTCAAATACGTATGGCTAGAAAGCTTGTAATGCCTTGCATACATTAGTAATTACACTTATGAAAAGGACCTAAAGTATCCTCTGAAAAATGCATAAAAGATCGTTTGAATCAGGAGCGCTGGATCTGTTTCCTGAGAGTCTCGGTGCGTCAACTCTGGACCCCACACAGTCGTTGCAAGCAAGAAGACTATTAACTACCAGGTATCAAATTCACTGTCTAGGTCAGCAGTGACAGAACGGGGTCTTCACCGGCGTGTGCTGAACTACGAAACGAACCTGGGTTCCCTCGCTTGGTAACCAAGGATGCTAACGATCACACCAAAGGTCCATTACTATCATCATCATCATCACCATTTTTAGCTTCCTAAAAGTAATGTATACCTTAGTTTAACCAGACCACTGAGCTGATTAACAGCTCACCTAGGGTTGGCCCGAAGGATTAGACTTATTTTACGTGGCTAAGAACCAATTGGTTACCTAGCAACGGGACCTACAGCTTACTGTGGAATCCGAACCACATTATGACGAGAAATGAAATTCTATCGCCAGAAATAAATTCCTCTGATTCTTCACTGGCCGGTCGGAGACTCGAACGCTGGGCCAACAGCGTGCTAGCCGAGAGCTCTATCCACCCCCAAGTGAAGAACTATTTTTAAAAGAAAACCACTGAGATGGCTACTTGTCTGTCCGTCCGCACTTTTTCTGTCCGCCCTCAGATCTTAAAAACTACTGAGGCTAGAGGGCTGCAAATTGGTATGTTGATCATCCACCCTCCAACCATCAAACATACCAGATTGCAGCCCTCTGGCCTCAGTAGTTTTAATTTTATTTAAGGTTAAAGTTAGCCATGATCGTGCGTCTGGCACCGCTATGGTTGCCAACAACACAGGTCACTACTGGGCTGTGGCTGAAAGTTTCATGGGCCACGGCTGAGAGTTTCATGGGCCGTGACTGAGAGTTTCATACAGCATTAAACGCTGTACAGAAGCTCGACTGCGCCGAAGAAACTTCGCGCATTTTCACTTATTAATATTTTTCACATATAACACCTATATATATGGGATAGGCAACAAAGTCCATCAACTAAGACACATCAGACGTAATACCTTGGTCATGTATGCGGGATTTTCCGTCAATCATTTAATGTACATTTTACCTGATATGTATTTTTACATTTGTTTCTTTCAAAATTGCTTAAATCACCAGGACTGCGTAGTAACTTCAGCTCAAAACTTTATCTTTTTTTATTCGTGTGTATCAATAAATCACATTTATTATTATTATTATTATTATTATTATTATTATTATTATTATTATTATTATTATTATTATTATGAAAGGGTAAAATAGCTATTAATGCATAGCTAATAACATTACTACTACTACTACTACTACTACTACTACTACTACTACTACTACTACTACTACAATAGTAAAATAGTAAATAAGGCTTTAATACATAAAAGATAAAATGAATCGTTGTATAAACATATAAACACGAATAAATTTAACGAAAAGGCAAATTCGCTGTGAATATAAATCACAACAAACTTCCTAAGTAACAGTAATATATGAGGATGAGAACAAATTGGACGCAAAACACAATTGTGGTAGTTGTAAATAAACCTACCTTGGAATATTTTTGTTTTTAACATGTCCCAGCCTTGAAACATATATATGTTTATGCTATGCATCTATGCATTCCTGAATTCAGATATACATTGAGTTTTAAATCTGCACAGTTGTTATATATGCATTCCTGAATTTAAATGTGTATTAAGTTTTGACTCTACACAGTTGTTACATACTATAGTAGGTATCCGGTCAGTGAAAAATAATTTCCCTACACATCTACTTATAAGGGATGACTTCAGCAAAATTCAAGATATGAGTCGCAGCCAGATTCATCATCTCACTGCTAATAAACTCCCATTACATCACAGTCACTTTATACACTTATAAAGAAGCTCACTGACACTCCGTTGATATTAAATTATGTGTATCGGCCCCTTTCTATCATGCGGCGTTTTTACTGGCAAGTTCGTCATTGGAAGGGTTGGTATCGATCTCGGCTAGCACTCTGCTGGGCCGGCGTTCGATTCTCCTACCGGCCAATGAAGAATTAGAGGAATTTGTTTCTGATGACAGAAATTCATTTCTCGTTCTAATGTGGTTCGGATTCCACAATAAGCTGTAGGTCCCGTTGCTAGGTAACCGATTGGTTCTGAGCCAAGTAAAATAAATCTAATCCTTCGGGCCAGCCCTAGGAGAGCTGTTAATCAGCTCAGTGGTCTGGTTAAACTAAGGTATACTTAACTTTACTGGTCTTTGCTTCAGGAACTTTCGTTCTGCTATCACTGATTCCCTTAGCTCTTACGTCACTCATTCCTGCCTCTCTTCTCGTATCTGCATTCATCGAGTTTTCTTCATGTGATCATTCAAATAACATGTAACTTCTTTACCTTCTGACTGCGTCAATAACCCTTGAATGATCTCATTCTATGATCTATTTACTCATTTATTCTTTGCTTTAGAGCCACTTTCCTTCAGAGCTACTTATTCTCCCTAAATCTCATCTTAAATTTTCTTTTACAAATTTCATCAGTTGCTACGCTTTTCCTCTCTCTCCCTCTGTTCCCATTACTTATTTGTTTTTCATGTTGCATCCTCCAACTCCACTTCATAAATCTTCTTTTTCCTCTTTACTTCAATGTCCCAGTATTAACTTGGCTGAGCCTCCCGAGGGACCTGACCTACGATCACTATTTTCTCAACAATATGAATAAATACTTTCCTGCCTGGTTGCTTATTGATGTGCATATTCCCCAGATGCGGTTAAAATGTTCATGAAAACATTTTCTGCATTTGAAAATAATGTAAGAAAAGTACTACAAACAAATCTAAGCTATTACAAAGCCACGGAAAAACGTTGACACACATCTACCATTATTGCAAATGCATTATTATAAAATCTACAATTAAAAAATAAGTCTTCTTTTTATCATCCATACCATCATGAACAAGCCCGACCTGTCCAGCAAATCGAATAAAACGTAAAAACATTTATTATGAATACATAAAAAACGAAGCTGTCACTTGCATTTTACAACGCCTCGAAACGGCGAGAATAATTCATTTGCCAACTCTCGTGCCTAAGAGGAAACCTTTTCCTATTTTCATATTTGCTTGCATGAACATCAGCCATTTTAGTCGTGTTTACTTTGCAGGTCCAAAGTGAATTTTACTGTTCGTGATAGTGGGATGAAAACTTTATAGATTGTTGACGTTTCGTGTACTGCTCATTGCTCACATTAGGTTAAACTTTTCGAAGATCAAAGAGTGCAATTATGTTGCGAATGGATTTCGCTTCTCTTATCCGACTGTTCTCACATGCTTTCAGTCGTCGTTCTCTGACAATTATGAAGTTAATTCTTCTGGAAATTAACTTGCATAATAAGCCTAACCTATGAAATGGAGGATGATTCATTAAAAACAGTGAAAATAAGACACTGGGTGAGGTAGAGTGATGGCGTGCAGTGAGAAACATTATGAACTTTCAAAAATCTGATTTTTGAAAATTTGGCTATAATGCCAAGCACTGCGCCACTTCCAGTCATTCAGTGCTTAAGATAGTAAAAAGAGGAGTTGGACTGGCTGGACAACAAGATGGAGGAAAGGAGGTGGGAAAGGAGGTGAAGTAAAAGGCTAAAAAATGAGTGGAGCTACAGGCCAAAGGAACGCTACAACGACCTTCAGCGATTTCTACAGTGACCCGTGCGAGGTGCACTGACGGCACTTGAAACGAGGAGCATATGAAGACAAGGCATTATAGAGACCTATTCCATATACGGCAAAGCACTTGCAGCAACTGTTGTATCGGGTATACCATGCATCGTTTGGTCTTCGATTTTTAGTTTTCTGTAAAAGGAAACTACTGAGATGGCTATTTGTCTGTGCGTCCACACTTTTTCTGTCCGCTCAGCTCTTAAAAACTACTGAGGTTAGAGGGCTGCAAATTAGTATTTTGATCATCCACCATCCAATCATCAAACACATCAAATTCCAGCCCTCTAGCATAAGTAGTTTTTATTTTATTTAAGGTTCAAGTTAGCCATGATCGTGCGTCTGGCACCGCTATAGGTGCCAACAACACAGGTCACCACCGGGCAGCGGCTGAAACTTTCATGGGTCGTGGCTGAGAGTTTCATACAGCATTATACGCTGTAAAGAAAACTTGACTGCACAGAAGAAACTTCAGTGCATTTTTTACTTGTTTTTTTACCTGACGATATATCCTCAGGCTATATCACTGACCTGATTGTGAGTGCTTACTCATTCTGCTCCACCATCACTACTATAGTTTACAATGATATTGGCTGCGGATATTTACAGTCAGCTAAAAAAAATAAAAACTATAGTTATTCAACTTTACATAGCTTGAGTAGGCCTACCTGAGAAACGAAAATGCACGACGAGTGATCAAGAACTTCCAAAGTCTCACAATCACACACCGTTCTGTACCTCCCAGCTTTCATACTTGATGAATTCCTTGGACGCGTAGAGGCGATCACTAATCATTCATCAGAAGTGTGTATGGTTTATGTGAAGCGCTTCATAACTAGGGTTGGCGTTCTTGACCCTGGTAGACTGACGCCAGATATCCTGTAATCAGTCAGTGAAAGTAAGCTGCGCCCAAATATAAACGAAAGCAAAATATTAAAGATTCTTCATAATTACCGCAGTAGTTTTCTACCTATGAAACATGTCAGCTCCCTTAACGATATGGGAGTTTAATACAATCACCCCAATCAATACATACATCGCTATGTCAAAACTATACC
>JANJGK010000030.1:11364030-11369030 GCA_039081455.1 Macrobrachium rosenbergii
TAGGGTGGCACTTGGGATATGGCACTGTGGGGATACAGGGAGAGAGAGAAAGAGAGAAAGCCATAAGGAGAGAGAGATGTAGGAAAGAGAGAAAGGTCTAGTAGGATGGGAGGGGAACGGGTAGGGGAGACTGGAGCAGGGGGAGGAGAGGTATTCTACGTTTCCAGGTTAAATCCATTCCTACACTTGATTGCCAGCGCTAGAGGGCTTATGTCAACAAGGGCAGGATTCCCTTTACAGCTATCTGGTCCCCTTACAAAAATAAAGTATTTCGTAGACTTGCTTTTTCAGGGGGGAAGCTTCAATTAAGCTTCCAGGTAGGCATGAGAAAACCGTAGATAGAGGTAAGGGGGAGGGGAGGGTCTTATGGGAGGAGAGGGGAAGAGGGAGAGAGAAAGAACGAATGAATGGGTTTAAGTTCATTCCCATAAAAACGAGTTTGTCGTCACTTACTTTCTCATTTTTCCTTTTTCTTTTTTTGATGCAAGAAGTTATCTCTTTTCATTTTTTCTCTAAATCATTTACTTGTTACAGGAAGCCACTTTTTCATTTTTAGTATTCTTATTTAACTCAACACCTAGTAATATGTTCTTTCAATCAAATGATACTTACTGAGATTAACGTCAACACATTTATATGCCTGTGTATCTGAGGCATCAGCTTCAGTGTTTACAAAATCTTTGTTCGCTGAAAGAGAAAAAAATATCTTTTAATAACTCGTTCAATCAGACATTTACCCATGTATTTGCTCTGACGCAAGAGGTTTATGTTCTGTAGCACTGTTAATTTCCGAGTTTATTTGCTCACAGAATAAGTAAACTTTACGATATTTTCCAATATATTTTTCTATATTAAGGTCAGCCAATGGTTGACGCTCCGGTTGCTTTTCCGTTACGAGTCAGGAGTCTGATCCATTACACGCTGTACCTGGGTCTTGAGTTTTTGAGAGCATCGTAGTACAGTAGTACGTGGTTATTGGACAGATTTTCTTCAGCATTTCAGACTCAACGTTGGTCTCAGGTTCAAAATTCGGTTGTAACTTGGAACTAGAATAATTAAACATTCGTAAAAATATTCACTCGTGCATTTCATAAAACAATCACCGATTCTGCAGGTCAAGTTCGTTGACAAGTTAAGTACACCTTAGTTTTACCAGACCACTGAGCTGATTAACAGCTCTCCTAGGGCTGGCCCGAAGGATTAGACTATTTTAAGTTCGTTGATGATTCGGAGTGAATGTGCTGCTGGATTTTTTTTTTTTTTATTCAGATTTTGAAGAAATTTCCCTTGGGTGAGTCACCCACAAGAACAAGTTATCCATGTTAGGAAGACAACTTAGGACCTATAGCAAATTAGATAATATAGAGCATTATTCTAATAGTCATTGCACGGAACGTTTTCTAGTTAGTTTTCTGTAAACGAAAACTACTGAGAAGGCTATTCGTTCGTCCGTCTTCACTTTTTCTGTCCTCCCTCAGATCTTAAAAACTACTGAGGCTAGAGGGCTGCAAACTGGTATGTTGATCATTCACCCTCCAACTATCAAACATAACAAATTGCAGCCCTCTAGCCTCAGTAGTTTTTATTTTATTTAAGGTTAAATTTAGCAATGACCGTGCGTTGGCATCGCAACAACACAGGCCACCACGGCCGGCTGAGAGTTTCATGGACGGTGGCTGAGACTTTCATACAGCATTATACGCTGTATAGAAAACTCGATTGCATATTTTACTTGTTTTTTTTAGGGTTTTCAATTACCTTACGAGATATTTGCAACATTCGAAGCTGTTGCACAGACTGTTTCCCCTCATAAGTACACCTTAGTTTAACCAGACCACTAAGCTGATTAACAGCTCTCCTAGGGCTGGCCCGAGGGATTAGACTTATTTTACGTGGCTAAGAACCAATTAGTTACTTAGCAACGGGACCTACAGTTTATTGTGGAATCCGAACCACATTATAGCGAGAAATGAACTTCTATCACCAGAAATAAATTCCTCTAATTCTTCATTGGCCGGCCGAAGACTCAAACTTTCCCCTCATAAATTATGAAGGCGATCACTAAGGAATATTTCGAGTGAATGTTGAACAATATATGACGACACCATGTCTTTATCTGTCTTTATCCTATGGAGGGAAGGTCATGTGCAGTTGTATGGGACGGGGTAGACGTCATAAAAATTTCGAGTTAACGCGGGGAAGCCATTCGCCCACACCTGGAATCAAAATACACTGTAAGGGAAAACGTGACAAGAAGAGAGTTCCAAAGTCAGGTTGCAGATAAAAAAAAAAAAAAGCAGCTCCTGAACCGTGCAATTCGAAGACGAATGATTTCCTGCACAAAAGAGCAGTATAAATAGGCCTCGTGTGATGGTGGAAAGCAGAAAGGTTTTCTAAGTAAGGTAATAAATCGACCAAGTCCGTTATACATTTGGAACAGAATTTCTCCTGCTTGTAGGGGAGAAATTTTTTTTTTTTGCTTCCACTTTCAAACTTCGTACAAAGATAAAATGAATCACTATTTGTAGATGCATAATTCTTCCTGTAACTGCGAAGGGGATACATTTATTCTCAAAGTTGGGTAGAAAAGTTGGTTATAGGTATCGTCACCTTAGAGTTTGGCATCAAATACACTTATCTCTGCAGTGCGAGATCTGATCGCGTTACTTACAGGCTACATACGAAACGCAGCACAAGACTGAATACATTAACCCTCGTCCCCCTGGCATGGAAATGAACGATTGGCTTTGTGATGAGGCACGTGACCTTTTAAACCTAACTTCCATACGAAACATTCTTGTGTATATACGATATCAAATGATCGTTGAGTAGATTGAATCAGCCGTATAGGTGTTTGATGTAACATTCCCTTTCATGGACCTGTGCTTGTTCTGCATGAATTTATATATTGCATAATCCCATGTTAGCAATGATAGCAGTTCATGTTACACGCGTTTTTCCTTTGCCTTCCGTGCACAGATGCATTTTCATGGCGGACGTTTTCTTGTTCTTTTTGTTTGCATTTGTTTCTTTGCTTTGGCTGAACACCGGCGAGAACTAACTTTGCATATTCATAGCTATGTCAAACGTGAGAGAACATAACCTAATACCCAGTATTT
The DNA here is from genome assembly GCA_039081455.1 of Macrobrachium rosenbergii. NCBI lineage: Eukaryota > Metazoa > Arthropoda > Malacostraca > Decapoda > Palaemonidae > Macrobrachium > Macrobrachium rosenbergii. Next base: position 11,367,150 of record JANJGK010000030.1, read on the forward strand.
TCGAGATTCATGATGATGGATAATGTTTATCCATCTTTTTTCACATTGCTTTACGTATACATACACACGTCAGCCATGGAAATACGCGAATTTCGTAAAAGTGTGAAATGATACAGAGTATTGATGACTAATTGAAATACATCAGGACTACCAAATCTAATTTATGAGGCGCCTGTGAAATCAAAAGGCTTTCATCTTACTCTAGGGTAGAAGGTACTCTCTAGGTGGAATCACTCGGGAAAATATAGTAGCTCAGAAGGTGTGAGAGTTAAAGAATCCAAGATAAAAATTGTTCCTCACAGATTTAATTGATAAATCCATATAATTATAAAGTAAAATATATTGGAAGCTTATATCTAAATGGCCATTTGATCCATAGGCAATATATATACAAGATATAATTAACGTTAAATCAATTGACGTTGTAAACTACACAGACTGTGATATAAAGATAAAATGTTTACTGCTCTCAAGTGAATATCTGTTATTATAGTTTTTAAACTGTATTGAGCAAATACAAGTGATGTTTTTCTCAAGGCATATACACCTATTTCCAACCCCATTTTAAAATTGAGCTGTAGGAAATACTAGTAAAATTTATTTTCCAAGACAAAAAAACTGAACGTAACACATTGAAAAGGTTTCTAAAATTGCTTGACTTCCCTTTGTGACAAAAAGAACTACATGAAAAACTTATTCAAATAAATAAGAGGAAACATAAAAGAGGCTGACACCTTGAAACGTTGAAATCACGAACTGGATGAATAGGAACAAACAAAAAATATTTTCTAAAGAAATGTCACGCTTTGGAGACACCATATGCACCTCACTATATTATGCGATGTTCCTCCCTAGATAATGCTATGTTCCAACGAGCCTTTGTTATAGCAGAAGGTACTACAGTACTAGAGCCGTGTAAAGCAGGCAGGCCCCTGGAATTATGGTACTATACTTTAAGAACCCCTTGGCGAGCTATCCAAGATCTTGCTGTCTGGAACAACTGTAGGAACAGCCGTGCAAGATTCCTGGTTAGTGTATGTTTTTGCTAAAATGAATTACAAAAACAAATGACTCTTCCTGCCTACTTTCTACAAGACTATTTGAAAGGGTTTTACGAAAAGAGGCTGTGGGTGATTTAAATGGACTCAGCATATAATTTTTTCTTAAGAAATTTAAAAACGAAATACGAAACTGTCTTAGTCAAATTTGAATAAGACTGATGAAACGAAATTATGCTTTCATATGACACCAACATCAAGAGTGGTACGTAATCTCTTGTCATAGGTAGTAATGACAGAAAGTGGAAAACAGGTTACAGTGATAATAACGGGTTATGTACTGGGATCAAGATAAATGCGCGACTTAATAGTAGTACAAACAACTCTGTTTCTACACGTTTTCTGTTACTTAATTCTCGCAGTTCATAAATAAAAATGAATCATGAATATAATGTCAGACAACTTATCTGCAAAATGCCTAATTACCCAGCTTAAAAAAGGAGCGAAGAAGACACGCACTCACGATACAGCAATGCAGATACACATGCACATTGTGTATATATATATATATATATATATATATATATATATATATATATATATATATATATATATATATATATATATATATATATATATAATCAGAAAGCTACAAACGTCCTTTAATATCCAATTCACTCTACCTCGGAAGTAATATATTTTCATATATGTTACCGAAGGGGAATTTTCTAGTTGATAATAAGTCCACCGCCCCGTGGGGTCGAACCAGCGACGGACGAGGAATCAGGACTACAGTGACACACTAACCAGTCGGTTAGTGTGTCACTGTAGTCCTGATTCCTCGTCCGTCGCTGGTTCGACCCCACGGGACGGTGGACTTCTT
>JANJGK010000030.1:11374303-11376803 GCA_039081455.1 Macrobrachium rosenbergii
TTTAAGGTAAACGCTTTGTGCCCTATTAAAATTATCGCTGTTGTTATCTTTGCTATTGTCTTCATTACGTACCTGTCTGTTTCTCTTTGACAAAACTCACCGAAGTGCTTGCAATTACACTTGTTTATCATTCAGGACAATTATTTCTTTTTTGCACCAATAATAACCCAATACTCCCCATAATCACTTTATCTTCAATGCGCAACTGTTGGTTTCTCCTTGGAAAAATTAACTGACATTCTTGAAATTCCTTTTACTTATCATTATGACATTTACTTCCTTTTCTGCAACATTAAAAACTTAATATGCCCCCAACAAACTTGTTAACATTCTTAAGTCTCCCAATTTTCTCAGGGGCGATTGCACTGTTGCCATTTCCTCCCAATTCTGGGTTGTTTTATTCACAATGCTGCTCTCCTGATTGGATGTCTGCAGCCTCTTGGTATCTCTGTCTTCTAGACAGGGTTGGCCAAGGTAGTGGTTTCCTATTTCCTACCAACAATGACTCTGATTTCGATCGTCTCTTGAGGAGTCCAGTCTTGCCATTCTTTTTTTTTTTTTTTTTTTTCTTAATTGTGCTTCAATACGGAATTTGGGCCGTCGCCTTTTGGACCTTGCGCCGTGGCCAGTGTTATGGAAATTGAAGCTGTAAACTTACAAGGTGGCCTTGATGCTCATTTAAAGTGCCGCATACAACTGGTTCGTATATCTTTACTTTTCTTTTTAAAGGAAAAGGTGTTGTGTGCGCACACACGCACACACACACACACACATATATATATATATATATATACTATATATATATATATATATATATATATATATATATATATATATATATATATATATATATATATATATATATATATATACCCTTCTTCCTTTTACGAGAAAAGTGAAGATATTCGACCCATTTACACACACACACAAACACACACACACACACACAACACCACACACACACACACATATATATATATATATATATATATATATATTATATATATATATATATATATATATACTATATATATATATATATTATATATATATATATAATATATATATATATATATATATATATATATATATATATATATATAGACACACAAAATGTCTCATTTATTCATTTATTATCTGTACAACAGTTTACTCTTCTTTCTTACTTCTTTTTTATTGTACACAATCCGTTTATCAAGTTAATGAAACTTTTAGCTTGTGAAAATGTGTTTACGGTGAATAATAATAACAGTTATAACACGGAAGAAAATAACTATAAAAAGCAGAGGGAGGAGAAGTAGCGCAAGAGAAAGACAGGGGTGTGGAGTGATTGTGATCAGATAGAAAGAGATAAACAGAAGTATAAGGAAAAAACACGAAGTTATTCAACCCCATTTCGGCTAAACATCCATTAGGCACCAGCTTTTTCCCTTCTTGCTGCCTCTTTTTCTTTCCTACCGCCCATTCTGCCCCTACCTACTCCCCCCTCTCCCCTACCCAAAGCCCTCCCCAAACGCCCTAACCTTCAACTCCTCTTTCAGGACCCTGGCCCATTGAATTATAGGCGCCGTTCTATTCCTTGTCTGGTGTTATTGCTGGCGAAGTCGTTATTCTCTCAGGGCTGGGTGTCAAGAGACGAGAAATTTATAACGGAATCAGGGATTTCTCTGAGTGGCTAGACTCCAACACGAAGGAATTCGTAAATATCTAATAAGATTAATATAATTTTTAGATCATTATAATGTATATCAACGAGCCTTTCAGGTGTTTAGCTTAGTCACAATGATCTAATGAGACAAAAATTTATAACGGAATCAGAGATTTCTCTGAGTGGCTAGACTCCAGAACAAAGGAATTCATAAATGTCTAATAAGATTAATATCATTTTTAGATTATCATAATGTATATCAAACTAGACTTTCAGGGGGTTTAGCTTTCCCATACTGATCTACTTAGACAAATGGTTTTATGATGGCATTTACTCAAAGCTGATTTTTTCAAGCAGAAGTAAAAATGTATTTGTTTCAGACAAGAAGTACAAGAAGCAACCAAATTGATCCCAGCATCGTGATAAAATTTGTTTTAAGCACTTCAAGAAGACCAACGGGTCATAATTTTAGACTTTCATAGGACATTAAAAACAGCAGTTCTGAAAGAAGTGAAATTGAGAAAGAAAAAGGTAAAGAAGTTCAACAGGAGATCACGGATAAAAGGCAAATAATTTTCGACGGTTCATTCTAGGCTAGCTGCGAAAATATGCATACTTTAATAAGGTAGTCACTGAAATTTAAATTTTTAAATCAACTTCCTTTTTATTGTAAGGGTATTGGTATGCAGTTACACAAGGAATTGTTAAAACATCCTTAAATACCTGAAGTACTATACTTTCTTAATGGACAGTAATAAATAACAGTTTCGAGTAGTAAATGTTCCTATTTCTGACCATAAGCTCTACAACAGATATAAATATTCAAATACATCTAATTAGAGTCAGTCTTTC
>JANJGK010000030.1:11381803-11396123 GCA_039081455.1 Macrobrachium rosenbergii
GAAAAAAGTTTAGGGGAGGATGGGGAGATAGAACGTTGGAAAAAGACCAGAGAAAAAATAATGATACCTAAAACGAACCAGTTAAAATGAAATATAGGAAAAACAATTTTACATTAATATTATATATATATATATATATATATATATATATATATATATATATATATATATATATATATATATATATATATATATATATATATATTACCACTAGGAGAGTAAAGACTAGTTGTAAGATTATAGTCAATATATATGTGTGTGTATATATATATATATATATATATATATATATATATATATATATATATATATATATATATATATGTGTGTGTGTGTGTGTGTGTGTGTGTGTGTGTGTGTGTGTGTGTGTGTGTGTGTGTGTGTGAATATTTGTAACTTACAGCGTGACTTTTTTCTTACGTTCAAAAATTTTAAGCTACAGATTTCGTTTAATGTCCAATCAACTCTATTTCAGGAATAACACACACCCGAGGGGGAATTTAACTGACAGGTGTTTTGTCACAGGCGGGATTCGAAGAGCCGACTTCGCTGTACATTATGCCTGTCGAAGGGAAAAAAGGAAAGGAATATAAAATTTAGGCTACTGACCAAGGGCTGGGACCCATGAGATCAATCTGCGCTGAAATGAAAATTGACAGTTAAAAGGTTTGAAAGGTGTAACAAGAGGAAAACCTCGCAGTTGCGCTCTGAAACAACTGTTAGGAGAGGGTGGAAAGTAAGATGGAAGAAAGAGAATATGGAAGTACTGCACATTTAAAATAATGAAAGGGGTTTCAGCTAGGGGCCGACGGGACCCTGCAAAAAACCTTTAGTAATGCCTACATTGCACTACGTGAGGTGCACTGACGGCAATAACCCCAACAGGGTTATATGCCTGTCGAATTCAGGTATTTTTACTTAGAATCGATATTAACCCATCTCCATTGTATCACCTGATTGCTACATTGATACGCGTAGCTACATGTGCCATTTTGTCATTAACACCGTGACATTTTTTTATCTATTCACAAAGAAAAAATATAAAAAAATTTCCTTCCAAACACTGTAGCAAAACAAACGTATGAATTACTTTTACGTTAACGCAGATATGAAAATCAAGGGAACATCGGAATCAGTACAACCGAGGGAGAATGTCCCACAGCCTTACAGCAGAGTGATAATACTGGCCAGCGTGGGATCAGGGAGCCTGGAAACAGAATGTGATACCGCTCTACAAAGCAATGGGGCAGGCAACTCAAAATATAGCCCAAGATAGGTTAATGTTATCTAGACAGGATGATGACATTCCAGTTAAGGAACCTCAAAGTATCTTGAGCATTTAGCACCATACCATCGTTAAGTATAATTTGGAAGCCTTTGGAGCAATACCTAGCTTTCTACGGTATTAAGTTACGTTTTTCACGTTCTATACAAATGAAAACTTTGGGTCGTTGGCAACACCAGGTCTTCGTCAAATATTCGAAATAATTTAGGGGTCTGACTTACAAAGGGCGAACTACAGAGTGAGAACTTCGTGCGAGATCGGATAACCAGTCAAGCACTACTCTTGCAACTTACGGTTCAATTTAGAATATCTGTTATGGCTGCAAGCAACATAATACTGCATTCATAAGAAAAAGGCACTTAAACTGCAAAACGAACTATTTTTTTTAAACAGAGGCCAATGCTAAGGGCAACATAACGCACTTTTTCAGCCTAGGTTAGATAAAATAGTAAAATAAAAAAAAAGGCAGGAAGAAGGCAAAAAAAATTTTTGGCTTTACGAAAAAACCCATTCACTTTCATCAATACCAGTTGTAAAAAGCCAATTCCTAATAGTTCTTGTCAATTTCCATATATAGAATATAAATGTCACAAGTAAGTAATATTGAATAATAGTCCATGTGCTTAGCTATGTAATGCTAATGCTGTTAATAATAATGTTACCACATCATCCATTCATTCGTTTCTAATTCACAATCAAGAAACAAAAGCAACTCTTCATCCAGGATAAACAATGCTACAAAACAATGGCGTGTAACCGAACAAAACTTTTCTTCTATAAAATATATATAACCCCATTTTCCTCTAAAACAATGTAGCAGAGTCAAGTCTGCATCCCGACCCCCACCCCCACCCCCCCTCCTCTTCATTCCTCGAACTGACATAGGCCTAACGGAAAACGAGGTTGGAACGGTATTATAAAGAAAAAAAAAAAGGAGTAAGCAAGTCTCGCGGTTTACGAACCCAACAATGAAGTTTTTTTCTCTATGCTTTAAATTAACCACCGAGGTATTGTCTACGTAAAGTTTTTTTTCTTTTTTACTGTTGCTATTATTCAAGTTTCTTAAGGCAGAGGTAATAGAAAGCGGTACATTTTCCGGACAACAAAGATGTCATTACGAATTTAGTCTCGTCAGAAGTACAATCATTGTGTGCGGGAAAATAGACACAAGGTATTCATGTGAACCCGAAATATATATATATATATATATATATATATATATATATATATATATATATATATATATATATATATATATATATATATATATATATATATATATATATGTGTGTGTGTGTGTGTGTGTGTGTGTGTGTGTATATATATATATATACATATATATATATATATATATATATATATATATATATATATATATATATATATATATATATATGTATATATATATATATATATATATACACATAAATATATACACGTTTGTACGGTGCGATTTTTGACGAACATATGAAGACAACAAATATTGCTATGTTTACCAAGTTACTTATCTACACACAACATTCAAGATACGTACAATTTTTAAAATGAACTCGTTTCCCTTGACAATGGTTGGTCACGAAGAAAATACAATACGGTGGTCACTGCCACATTCATACTGTACCTTGCAGATAGTGGATGAACTTCGTGCAGTTATCTCCATCACTTTAGCGTTTTACCATTCACCTCCAACCTGCACGCACTGGCTTTCTTTTTGGATAGCATATTAAAAGCATTTCCTTTCCAATATTTTTTACACAATCTTTCAGTACTTTATAAGTCTTCTTCGCCTTCCTTCTCCCCAGCACCCCTGAATAAAGAAACGAGTTCTTCACCCATATATAGTCGTTCATTCTCTCGTCATGAGCGAACCATCCCAAAACTCCCATCCATCCTTTCATATAAGCTAACCGTCTCCCCTCTAAATTTGCGCATCACCAGACTTCTCACGCTGTGACTCTTCTAACGCCAGCTAAACTGCACAAACAGTTCACCTTATTAACTTCAATCTTTTTCATTCACTTTCAAAATCTGTACTTCAATCTGTACTTTCAATCATTCTAAACCTAGTCTCCATGGACAATTTGAGTCTATTTATAATCTTTTGCACAGACCCTACTGCCTTCCTTGCTTCTCCTATTCTGAGACTTTGCTTTTCTCTCATCCAAATATCTATACGTGTCAACCACTTCCATGCTTCCACCCTTGTTAATATTTATTGCTCCATCTTCCTGAAATCCATTTACTCTCATAACCTTACTTTTGCTTACATTTCTCTCAAGTATTTCTTCTTACAAACACTACGAAACTCTTTAATCAGTTACTGCAGTTTCTCTTCACTTTCCCAATCAGTAGGCCATCTACAAACATCAGCCACTCTACATTTTATTCATGACTTATTTTCTTATACAACAACTTCACTTTCATTTCCCAAATTTCCTGCACCAATACATCAATAAAGATACTGAACATCAATGGAGACATAACACCCATGTCTCAGACCGAATTTTACGCCAAACCAGTTCCTCTCCCATCTACACATTTGAACACACGCGTCACTTCCATTATATAAACAATTAATCGCTATCATACTGTCTTCTATACCATAATAGTCACCACCATCAACACTGATTTTCTCTTGATTCTAATATAAACTTTCTATAGTTCCATATGTGACATAGAGCTTTTTTCAATTTACTTTTTCATGTTGAACACTTGATCCATAAACACTTCCTTTATAAATTTAATAGCTCTCAAACTGTCTTCTATACCATAACAGTCACCACCATCAACACTGATTTTCTGTTGATTATAGCAAAAACTTTCTGTAAGATCATATTTGTCTGAGAGTTTTTTCCATTTATTTTGAAACTTACTGCATAACTTGATCCACAAACGCTTCCATTATATATACATTTAATAACTTTCAAACTGCATAACGTAGTTCAACTATCAGTCCATTTGTCACTTCTTGCTCAAAACCCTACCATGCACATTCCTTGTTGACACTGAACCATTATAATCCATACAGTCTCCTCAATCACCTCTCAATCACACTGTCATCGCCCAACCGCTGCATCTCACTTTTAATTCTGTCAGTTTCTATCAACTTTCCAGTCCTGAACCTCTTAATTGGTCTCCTTTTGTTCTCATCAGTCACTAACAATCAATCTCAACCTTGTGCAATCCATTCTACTCATGGGTCACTGAGCTCTTCCATAATCAGAAAATCTCTGAAATACTTCACTGGCCTCTGAATACGGTCGATTCAGACGGACTTTTTCCATCGGCATATGTTATTCTGAGAACCATTTGTTTATTAACTTTATATATATATATATATATATATATATATATATATATATATATATATATATATATTATATAAAAGACAACTGGAAGATGAAGGACAGGAAAGACATAGGTGGTAGGATATGTATTACATTTCTGCATTGTTAATTTTTACGTATTCAGAAGATTAGAGTTCACCGAGTAAAGTAATTAAAATACGAGTGTGGCTTGTCTTTCCTCGGAAGCTACCCTTGTTTAATGACGCGGCTTGCTGTTGAAATATATATATATATATATATATATATATATATATATATATATATATATATATATATATATATATATATATAATATATATATAATATATATATATATATATATATATAATATATATATATATAATATATATAATATATATAATATATATATATATATATATATATATATATATATATATATATATATATATATATATATATATATATATATATGTATATATATATACATAAAAGATAGGTAGATATATCGGGTATGCGGTTTGTACATGTACAGTAGTTTTTGCTGACTCCTGCGGTTTGCCCTAGACGCGTGGCGTGCTATTAATCGTATAATTAATCATATATATTTCGAAAGGGGTAAAAATACATTATTGTGTTGCTCTCCTAACTCTGTTAGACACGATCTCACTTTGGAAATGCTTCGAATATAATTGTAGACTATTGTTTTCTTTTCTGTAAGCATTTTTATTTCTGATATTTCTCAGTCATTGGTTTGAGTAAACTCTAACAATGAACTAGTAACGTACCCAGTACTACTGCTACTACTATCGAGAACGTGAGCCTATGTGGTATTTTATCCTAATCCTTCGGGCCAGCCGTATAAGAGCTGAAAGTCAGCTCAGTGGTCTGGTTAAGCTACTTTAATACTAATACTACTACTGCTACTACTATCGTCTTAACGGATATCAGTTGGTGATCAATATTATCAATTTCAGTAAAAAGCAATAGAGAACTCAGAGCCGTACTTCAATGGACACAATACTAATAAAGCTCATTTTCTCTGCTAATTCTTTCTTAATTTTAATTCTGGTCGTGGGCGTAGAATAAGAGGAGATACTAATTACCATCCTTTAGAGCTATTCGGCCGACAATATCTCGTTTCCAGTTCCATGTGAAATTTACATAATTAATTTTCAGTCAAACAATTTAACAACCACAAGGCAGAGCAAAGTTTCTGAAGCTTTACCACTTTTTTTTTCATTTTTAGTAACTTTCGTTTTTCTGTACATGAAGATAAAATCAATATTTTTAAAGCCTAAATAAAGTGCAGTTTCGATTACTACAACATGTTTTCACATCCACACATACATGCATGCACGTGAACTCATGCACAAGCGCTTTACACGCACATACACACAGACACTCATTAACGAACACATAAAGGTGATCAAATATTCTCAAACAGAAAATATTTGACCACAGAAACTACCCATCACAGAATCAGTATTCCTTTCTCACGACATGCTTTCGAAGGTTAAATCTTGACAGTAACAATCTAAAAGTTCAGGTAAAATTGTAAAATGCACTACACCGAAAATCACGAAATTCAGTCCCAGAGACTGGCACACCGAGTCAACAGTCAACAGACAACACAATAACATGTGATATTTTCAAAATACAGACTTGTGATGACCGTCCAAATTAGCCAGCATTTGTGAGTCATATGTAAAAGCGATTTTAGTGGTGCTCGCCATTCGCTTGGCAATACCTTTTGGTGTATACATTTTCAAATTCTGTAAGTTTCATACAAGTAACTAACAAAGGATAGCCAATAAATTATTATTTCGTGGCCAATGTATTCATACTGAACAAGGCTAATGGTAATTAATTTTCTGATGAGAATTTTCACCGACAAAAATTGCCCATATATAAAGAGATAAACAGAATAAAGCAAAAATTGAGAACACGGGAAAAGAAAAGAGGCATATAAATGCAAAATACATGGAAATCTGTTAAATAGTGAGAAAAATCCAGGCGACGGCAAATCCACCAACCCATCACCCAATGAAACCCACCGGAAGCGAAAATCTTAATGACCGGATGACTGCTGGAAAGAATAATGTACCAGACAGACCGACTCACTGATTGCCTGAGTGACAGAAAGCCAGGAATCAGGAGAAAAGTCTAAGTCCGATTTTCCTTTAACAGAGCTGGGATGTGACGCGCCGGGCAACGAAGGATGGAATTCTTCAATATTTTACGAAGTGTTCGTTTCCTTGACTGCCATTCGTTCGGAAGATTGACATCTACTCTTGAGAGTATCGCAAGGAGTGTCCGAATTGAAACAGAAAAATAATGCAGTTTTGGGAATTTTAAGTCTGATATTCAATGGGAGTCCCGACACCAGTTGAATAAGTCAGGCTTCAGTTTTTCACATTCCTGTTTCTTACCATAAGTTCCTGATAGCGGAATCTCACTGCGCCATTTAATCGCGCCTAATTCGGTCTTCAATGGCTACAATTCTTAATGCCGGCACCTACGCCTGTCCTTTAAGGCCATGTGACACAAAGTTCCTTATTTATAGCTAACTGAGGTACTCGATATATCTTTCTTTTTCTTGATTTTTTCTTATCTTGAAATCCCAAGCTGCGTTCTTTTACAACGTAAATTTTCAGAATACAAATTTAGACGCTGAGCTGGATACATCAGTGAAGTGATATAAAGGAATTGTTTTACACTCTTTGGGAATTATTATTATTGTATTACTATTATTATTTTTTTTTTTTTGGGGGGGGGGGATGCGTCTATCACAGTCATCCTATTCGACTGGGTGGTTTTTATAGTGTGGGGTTCCAGGTTGCATCCTGCCTCCTTAGGAGTCCATCACTTTTCTCACTATGTGCGCTGTTTCTAGTAGCACACTTTTCTGCATGAGTCCTGGAGCTACTTCGGCATCTAGTTTTTCCGGATTCCTTCTCAGGGATCTTAGGATCGTGCCTAGTGTTCCTATGATTATGGGTACAATTTCCACTGGCATGTTCCATATCCTTCTTATTTCGATTTTCAGGTCTTGATATTTATCAGTTTCTTCTTTCTCATCTACTCTGGTGTCCCATGGTATTGCGACATCAATGAATGATACTTTCCTCTTGATTTTGTCAATCAGCGTCACGTCTGGTCTATTGGCACGTATCTGTTCTGATGCCATAGTCCCAGAGGATCTTTGCCTGATCGTTTTCTATCACTCCCTCAGGTTGATGTTCGTACCACTTGTTACCGCAAACTAGCTGGTGTTTCTTGCACAGGCTCTAATGGAGGGCTTTTGCTACTGAATCATGCCTCTTTTTGTACTGGTTCTGTGCAAGCGCCGGACATTCGCTTGCTATGTGGCTTATGGTCTCGTCTTTCATACTGCACTTCCTGCACATGGGTGAGATGTTATTTCCATCTACTGTTCTTTGGACATATCTGGTTCTTAGGGCCTGATCTTGTGCCGCTGTTAGCATTCCTTCTGTTTCCTTCTTGAGTTCTCCCCTCTGAAGCCATTGCCATTATTATTATTATTATTATTATTATTATTATTATTATTATTATTATTATTATTATTATTATTATTAGGATGAGCAGGGTGCTTGCTACAAGCCCGAAAAGCCCAATAAGGAAACGGGTGCAACAGAAAAATAAAATAAAGAAGTAATGAATAAATAAAATAAAGGAAAAATGCGAAAAATAATCAAAACCCTGAAACGAAACTAACGTGAGCCAGCTCAGTAAAATATGTGCTTGTACTGTACCTAGTTTGAACTTCTGAAGCTCAAACAAAATTCCTACAAAGCTGCCGTATTGATCTTCACAGGAACAAGGCAAGACGTTAAATACTTTATATATCCAGTAACACGCAGTGGATCATACAGTGTTGGAAGATCTGAATGCAAAGTACGATCTAAAATATAAAGTATTACATAGTATAGAAAATGAGCTATTAAAATTGCGGGGCCAGGGATGAAGAACTGGAATAAACAAATTTACTGGAAGTCAAGTTTTATCTAACAACTGTAGGGGCTGCATTCAAAACACGGCAGAATAAAAGAATTATACAATTTCCCCAAGGAAAACATTCTAAAAATGCCAGTTGTTTGTGGAACTGAAAAAAGGATGGGCCGGATATGATTGCACTATAAAGTGAATTTCGTCACGAATGATAGCTAGAATTTTCCATAAACAATGCCAATAATAACGGTTATGTTGGGGGTGGGCGGGGTTCCAGTAACCTATTCTTTCTAACAATTGTCCATCGAAATTTGTATTAATGCGGTTATATTCCCTATAATTTGCGCCATCCACTAATTTCAACTAACCATTTGTTAAAGAGAACCTGCAACCATAGGTCTAGAGTCAGAAGATGGGATCGAAGTAAATAATGTACCATCCTCTGCTTAAGTTAAAAGTTAAGTATACCTTAGTTTAACCAGACCTCTGAGCTGATTAACAGCTTTCCTAGGGCTGACCCGAAGGATTAGATTTATTTTACGTCGTTAAGAACCAACTGGTTACCTAGCAACGGGACCTACAGCTTATTGTGGAATCCGAACCACACTATGACGAGAAATGAATTTCTATCACCAGAAATAAATTCCTCTAATTCTTCATTGGCCGGTAGGAGAGTCGAACGCTGGACCAACAGCGTGCTAGCTGAGAGCTCTACCCACCCTTCCAACTCTGCATAAGCAACTAACATGTTTCCTAAGCCAAACAACATAAACGGACCAAGAACAATACCCAGAAGAACTCTGGGATCACATATTTGTGGTCACTTTAGTGTCCGTCAAAAATTAATTTCTGAACTTTGTTAGTCAAAATTTTATGATTATATTATAAAGATGATGCTCCTTCAACTCCCATTTTTCAAAGTTTGAAAACTACGGCATCATGGTTGACAGAATAAAAAAAAAACAGCACTAAAGTCAAGTCCAACCATTCGAACTTTATAAGTTCCACTAAAGTCAAGGCCAACCATTCGAACTTTATAAGTTCCTCATTGGGAGGGTGGGTTCCGTACTCAGCTAGCACTCTGCTGGCCCCGCGTTCGATTCTCCGACCGACCAATGAAGAATTAGAGGAATTCAGTTTTGGTAATAGAAATTCATTTCTCGTCATAATGTGGTTCGGATTCCACAATAAGCTGTAGGTTCCGTTGCTAGGTAACCAATTGGTTCTTGGCCACGTAAAATAAATCTAATCCTTCGGGCCACCCCTAGGAGAGCCGTTAATCGGCTCAGTGGTCTGGTTAAACTAAGGTATACTTAACTTTTCGAACTTAATAAACAGAATCTAAGGATTTCTGTACAACACTGGAAATTGCAAGACAAGCACCACGTACATCCAGATCCTTGCGAAAGCCAGTCTAAAGTAGGGAACAGAGGATTATTTTCATCACTGGAAATCTAACTTTCTGTTAACAGACGATCAAAAACTTTAGATAACACTGACGTTATAGATTTTTGGTAGTAACTGCCCACATTTAGCTAATGAGGTTGACATTACCAATTCTCTACTACCACGGAATGTAAAATAACACCTTAGTTTCAGTGCAAAAGATTAATTTTTCCCTGTTGAAAGTCACAGAAAATATCGCAGACTACATACGCATGAAAAACCATAAACAAGAAAATGAAGATACCTTAGGTAAAAACCAAGGTAACAAAACAAAAAGGAGTGAAAAGAAAGTAAAGAATAACGACATAAAATTATGTTAAAAAATCTTATGCAACTGTTTAAACACCCAGATGAACCGCATAACAAACATCGACCAGAATGAATTCATTTTAATATGATAATAATATAAAAATATGAATTAATTAACCCGAAGGAACATTACACCTGTTGCTCCCAACACTCAGCGACTAAAGGACGTCAACACAATCTCTCGGGACAAAAATAAGCTGATGACGGGGAAGAAGAAGAACAACAACAACAGCCAAGAAGGGAAGAAGCAAAGGCCCTTTAATTAAGAGAGGTGGAATAAAGTATGAAAGGACTCGGGTACGCGCTGACACACGAGACAGAGTCCTTCAAGGACAACAGGGCCCCAACAATAACGACAGATAATGAAATTTGGGTGGAATATTGCTCGTGCGTGTCCTCCCTTCCACTGCAGAGGAAATGGATATCAGGAATAAGCGATAATTTCAAGAATAGGAATATAAATGGTTTGATGGATAACGGTATGAGAGTCAGATAAATAAAGCATACACAAACACTAGATATATTCAGTATATATATATACACTCGTATATATATATATATATATATATATATATATATATATATATATATATACATATATATATATATATATATATATATATATATATATATATATATATATATATATATATATATATATATATATATACATATACATATATGTATGTATGTGTGTATAACTGAATTAAGAAAATATGGAACGTGAAGACAAAATCCACGAAGGAAAGAGAAGCAATCGAGTGCTGCAAGGCCTTTCGACTTATAGTCCTTTACTTAGCAGCTAAGTAAAGGACTATAAGTCACAAGGCCTTGCAGCACCCCACTGTTTCTCTTTCCTTCGAGGATTTTGTCTTTATTTACATTTATATATATATATATATATATATATATATATATATATATATATATATATATATATATATACACATATATATATACAAATACACGCATATTTTTTTTCCACAATACACCTTTCCATTTTGAGTGCATGGCTATATGAGTTAGTCTTCCGATTCTCAACAGGTCGTTTTGGGATGGAACTGCTAGCCCTACGCCTTTCTCAACTATACTAGCGACCCCGGTAAATCATTTACTCTATAGGTGATCGTACCTTTTCGCTTGGTGAGGCAAGCGTTCTAACCACAGGATCACGTGAAATCTATTATACCTCTGACATACACTTAAGTTCGAGCAAAGACATGAGACTAATATGACTGCAAAGTTGTCACTCTTTGACAAACAGCACCTTGACACGAATTACCCCCCACTAAGTCTAATCGCGCCTTTAAATCACCATAAACACTTCACAGAAGGAAGAAAATGTCCACCTCAAGCATTTACATACTCTATATGAGGAGTTTTCGTGCTTCGGCTTCTCATGAAGGTTGTTTTTTATTCAATTAAATTTAATAAACGTCATAATTATGGACTTAATAGGTAGGAAAGAAGAAAGGTCACGTGCCAAAATGGACTGGTAGTAAAGGGAAGGCGGTAAAGGAAAAGCATTTAAAAATTTTTACGTTGCAGCGTGAGAGACTGATGGAAGATCATTAAAACTATTAGGAATATCATTAAGAGCAAATCAAGAAAGGAAAATTGAATTCCTATATGAAATAAAACGGAATAAAAAATATGGTTCAAGACTTGCATCAGGTTTACAAAAAGAACAAAAAAATCTAAGAGAATGCAAAAACACAAAAATAAGGTTAATTTTAAGAATGTAAATGCAGACCCTACACTTAGAAAAGAAAAAATTACGATTTGCCTACAACACAGGATTATCTCTATGAATCAGTTTCTTCATTCATACTCCTCCAAAGATGTGTGATATTTACATACATACATGCATACACATCTGTATATATATCTGCACACACACATATATATACATATATTTTATACATATATATATATATATATATATATATATATATATATATACAGTATACATGTATATATGTATATATACATATATATATATATATATATATATATATATATATATATATATATATATATATATATATATATATATCTAGCATCGTCACTGCTAGTCCACTGAAATATAATCCTATAATTCTTCCTCCAAAATAGATGCTCTAATTGAAAGAATTAAAAAATCTAAAAGCATAGACTATTCACGACTTTCCAAATGCGCAACCTTGGAAAAACAATAGTTCCTAATACAATACTTACGAGTTCTTTTATAACAAATACTTTTAACTTGCGAGCATGATGTCCCGTGTCCAATAACACAGAATTCACACTCACCTTCAAAAAAAAAAAAAGCATTACGAGTGAGAGCTGGAAAAATCCTTCAATTATTTTTTTTGTCATATTTATTTAGTAGCCAAAAATTCTTGGTATCGTGGATTCCCAATCGTGGTTAAGTCTGGGGTCCCAGATCTTATTAGCTTTTAATTCAATGAAATAGATAGAGAGACTGGAAATATGAATTGGAAAAGATTATTTTTTCCCTAAACACTAAACCATAATCAGGCTATTTTTAGAATATGATATCTAGTAACAAACCCTTCCCTCACAAGCTATAGATATAAGATTCTACAAATATATTTCTATCGTTCTTCTTGATTTCTACGTACCTCAATGCTTGGGGGTACAAAGATAACAGAAAATATCACACCTGTATTAAAGTTGTTCACTTTCACGGGAAATCTCCCTCTGGGAAAAAATGAAGTTTCATCAAGATTAATGGCTTGATATTCACCAGTGATCTCGTCTGAAATAAGTTCTCATTTTACCTGTTTCTACTCATTGCTATATTGTATTGTGTACATATTATCTTTAGTAATATCTTTAGTAGTGCATTCTTACCAACAAGTTTCTTTCTAGTAGATTATTTTTCTATTATATTTGTAAGAGGAATGAGTTCAGAAAAAAATAAGTATACCTTAGTTTAACCAGACCACTGAGCTGGTTAACAGCTCTCCTAGGGCTGGCCCGAAGGATTAGATTTATTTTACCTAGCAACGGGACCTACAGCTTATTGTGGAATCCGAACCACATTATGAGGAGAAATAAATTTCTATCACCAGAAATAAACCCTCTAATTCTTCACTGGCCGCTCGGAGAGTCGAACGCTGGGCCAACAGCGTGCTAGCCGAAAGCTCTACCCACCCTGCCAATGAAGAACTGAATGAATGAGTTCAGAGTTATCTGAGCAACAGTAAGGTTGATTGTAAATGTAAACCAGAAGATGGAGCGAGGGGCACTGATATGGACCTCGAAATAAGGTAGGGAGTAGATTCGTGTATTTGGGAGTAAATATAACAGACATAATAGTATGGCAGAGGAGATGAGTCACAGCATCGGTGAAGGAAGGAGTAGGATGTGTGCACAAGGACAGGAAGAGACTTGATATGTCTAAGGAGGCATTGGTGGGAATGTATAAAGTATTTTGTTATACCAACTCCCTTTAATTTAAGTCAAGTAAGTGTAGGTGTCGAAGCAAATTCAATTTCAAAAATTTTCAAGCTGTTGAGATATAGTGGTTGCATAGTAAATGAGGCGTAGCGAGAACTGAAAGGGTGGGAAATGATGCGATACGAAAAATGATAAAAGTATTGATGTAGGTGACATGAAGGATCACTGTGATTAGAGGTTTGATCAAGTGGAAAGAATGGGGGACAGATGGGGTAAAAAAAAAAAAAGTTCAGTACGGAAGTGTTGGAAGGGAGAAGAGGATGATGAAGTGAAAGAAGTATTGAAAAGTAGGCCTTTATTATCTCGGGATTGCATGGACTCATATACGATATCGGTGAATGGCGCAGCGTTTCTACGGGTCCGGGGGTTCGGTGCCCTGCTAATGAGCCTTCAGTTTAAGAATACGGTTCGTCTATGTTGAAGGAGCCTTTTTTTTTTTTTACTGGCGGTTCATCCACGATTCATAGGCATGAATGTGACAGAGACCGTAATGCTGATTTTTCTCTGGCACCACCACCTGTTCGGTGAGACGACCTAT
>JANJGK010000030.1:11396223-11423723 GCA_039081455.1 Macrobrachium rosenbergii
TGACGGTCAAAGAAGGAGAGAGAGAGAGAGAGAGAGAGAGAGAGAGAGAGAAGAGAGAGAGAGAGAGAGAGAGAGAGAGAAATGAATCGGAAACTTTTACCTCTTCGGTTCCGACGAGCATATGGGCATTAAAGAACCGTTCGGAATCTCATATTACTCCTCGTATGTTTTTTTCCTAGAGGGGTGCTGAGTTGGGAGGAAGGGAAATAGTTGGAGAAGGAAGGAGGCACAGACAGGCAGGGGGAAGTGGGGAAGTGGAATGGGAAGAGAATGGAAGGGAAAGAGAGATAGAGGAGATAGCGATGGATTCGGTGCTTGTATGGAGTGGGAAAGGAAGAAGAGAGAACGAGAAATGTGGAATAGGGAGAGAGTTAGGAAAGGAAGGAGAGAGAGAGAGCTGAGCGATGGGAAGAGAATGAAAAAGACGTAGGGGAAAGAAAGAGGGAGAAAGATGATATTTCCATGGCGCAGGAAAGGAGGGGAAAGAGATAGAGAGAGACGTAGATGTAAAAGAATTTGAACGAAAAGAAAGATATCGAAAATAATAAGATTCATATAGAGTGGAAACAAAAGGAGAAAGAGGAGAGAGAAGTGAAATAGAGAAAAGGGGAAAACTGAGAGAGAGAGAGAGAGAGAGAGAGAGAGAGAGAGAGAGAGAGAGAGAGAGAGAGAGAATGAATCCGTTCGCTTTTGCGTTCAAACTTTCCCTTATAAATCTGTTTTTCCTATAATGACGGTCCGTCTTCTTAAATGGCAAAACGAGGGTGGTCGTGAAATGATATATTTTTTTTTTCTAGCTCTTATTCCCTTGGGTTGGCAGGACGAAAGGGAGACGCGGTGAATCTTTGGCAACGTTAAATACCCTTTGCAAAGGGAAACAACTTAATGTTTATTTATACATATATATATATATATATATATATATATATATATAATATATATATATATATTATTGTCACGAGGTGATCAAGTGCCTGGTTATTACACAAATATTACGACCAAAAAAGTTACCTCACTTCAGCCAGACACTTGAAAACCTCATAAAATAAAATATTAAGACCTGAATACTCTAAAGGTACAGTGATCCTTAAAACTTTCTTAAAACTTGAAAATTCAATCTATATTTATCAAGTTAAGGGTGAGGTAACAACTAACAAGCTATAAACAGACTAGTGGAAAATGGGCATCACTTCAGCAAACACTATAACTGTTTCCCTGGTTCTATTTCACTTTGTTAAAGGAGAACTAGACAGATATATCACTTACCTTGTACACATTCATTAATTTCTCTAATCACTGTTGGTCAAACTGAAACACTGTGCTTTTAAAACTTTAAACAGATAAATTTGTTTCTAAGTTCAAAAGTTATAGCAGAGTTTACAATCTCAAAAAGATTCACTATTACTTGACAACAGTGTAAGATTTACGTATTTCTTAACCAAAATTAGGTCACAAAACTTTAATTTATCATGAAACCACTTTAATCAAGTAAAATTCAAACCATTAACTTTCACTCAAGTTTTAAATATATACCTGATTAATTAAACCCAACACAAGTGTTCACTAAAATATTACTGACTGCAGTCCACATAAGTACTCCACTAACAAAATGCAAAGTATTCACCAACACAAAACTTTGGAAAACACTGTGTAATTATAAAATTAGAATAATATGATAACACAGACATATAAGAATGAAATATGCAAAAATGGAAATATACTAACAGCAATTTCACTAGGACACAAATATGTTTAAAGATTATATCAATCTTTCAAAAGATTACCTTCGCTTAAAAAAAAAAAAAGAGCTAAACTCACGTCTTTCTAAAACTTCCTCAAAGACAACACTGCCAAGTCACAATTATATGCAACTAAGTAAAATATAGTTAGCAGCAAGACACATTAGAACTCACTATAAGAGATATTATCCACCTCTTATCAAAATAATAATTCTCTATCACAATAGCAGTACAAAATATATCAAGTAAGAATCTTACCGTCTTCTTCAACAGAAAATAGTAAAAACACAATTTTTTTTCACAATGCTTGCACAATATAAATACCTTAGATCACTCTTACAAAATGTGTGCACTTCGTGGGTGAATTTGAAAAACTTATGTTTTTGTGGAAGGAAGATAACCAACTTTATATATCCTTAGACACAATGCTGAACCAGAGAGAGAGAGAGAGAGAGAGAGAGAGAGAGAGAGAGAGAGAGAGAGAGAGAGAGAGAGAGAGAGACAACTGCTATCTTTGAATTCCCCAAGGGAACTGCTATATATGGTGGATCCTAAAGGGTTACTAACTAGTCCCTTCAGTCTTTGAATAACGGATTTCTCCTTCCGCCTCTCAGTATACATGATACATAAAGTATACATACATTATACATACAGGTATACATGTATGGTATACATACAATATACAAAAGCTCAGAAGAAAACATTCCAGGGCTCTTATCTCAAGATTGACAGCATCCTGCTTTGGACTGGACACTTGTGTACATAGAAAGTTATTTTTCGAGCGACTTGTGACCCAGGGAAAAAACCCCTGTCATCATGTCAACTTCATCTCTCTCACTTCCTTACCCTTTCTACTCAGATTGTGGAAAACATAATAGGCATAGATAAAAAATAATAACTATGGAACAGACACACATGATAAACATATAATAAAAGCATTCTGGCCGAGGCCTGTCAACTCATGTCAAAGATAAGCAAAGTGGCTCTCTGAACACGACTTCCCCCAAACAGTTGTGTCAGTACAGGATGTGGCTAAGTGATAAGAATCCTAACCTTTCTCTCTACTCAGTATGTTACGAATTCAATTTCATAACACTCAGTAATCATTTTAATATACTTCACAATATATTAAACAAATAAAAAAAACATAAAAAATATTTCAGAATCATATGGTACACAATTTATCTGTAAGAAAAGGTATTTTAAAATCATATCATCATATTTCACAACAAATGACGAATCTACAAGCAAAACATCAAAAATTTCATAGAGATATATATTTGTAGAATGGTTATATATATTATAACACATTATAATATTATACACACACACACAGAAAGTTTGTATATTAGTTTGGATTCTACAGAAATCCAAACCGCTTGACAGACCAAGACAAAATTATGCACACGGCTTCTCTGTCACTCCAGAAAGGTTTATAACTCAAAATCAGACTCCTACCCCATGACACACAAACACAAACAAAAATGAAATTTTCGTTTTACGTCACCTTTTCCTTCAGTTTTCTGGGTTTTTTCTCATTTTTCACTTGACACACCACCTTTTTCCCCGGAGCTGCCAGACGTAATGATGAACCTGTACAATAAATCCATATCCCCTTCAACATAAATTTTGACCAGAATTTACATGAAATTTGATCATAATGTATGAGAATTATTAATATAATTGTTTATTACCTCAATAAAATCAACACTGAAAACCAAAATTGGTTTAAATGCTTCTGTGGTAGACTATCCCCTCATTAAAAAATTACTGGCGACGAAATTACCACCTTTTTTTCAGTGTCATTTTAAGCCAAACGTATCTTAATCATACCTTGCCAATAAAATACAAATTCCTAAGTACTCTGTGGTATTACCATCATCATATCTAAGTACTTAATCCACAAAAAAACAACTTTGTAGTTATGGGCTCAAGTTTGGAGATCAAGAAATAATTCATCGACGAGATGAGACAAATCCATCACCATCCGTGCATGTATATTAGCAGACTAAATGCTTCTGTCATAAAACTAACCCCACATTAAAAAATTACTGGCGACGAAAATATCACATTTTTTCAGTGTTCATCTTAAGCCAATGTCACATTTTTCCAGTGTTCATCTTAAGCCAAACGTATCTTATTTATACTTTCCCGATAAAATACAAATTTTTAAGTACTTTGAAGTATTACCATTATCATATCTAAGGACTTAATCCACTAAAAAATCACTATACATCGACAATTTTTATATTAGACCATTCATTCTTCAGCCTACACTTTCCCTCAGAAACGTCAAAGAAAACTGAAACACGTTCGTTAACACGTACGGGAAATTGAAAACAGTTGCAGCTCTTGTTACGGTGTGTAAAATTATAACTGTGATAATGTTTAATATTTATATAGCAAGCGGACGCTGTATCTTAAGTAGCTGCTGGCTGAGAACAACATCAACATGTACGATATCTCCTTTTTTTATTTTTTCAGTGCGAATTTCCTTATTAATTCATTTGTCTCTTGCTCGTTTTTACCTTCGGAATTCGCTATAGCGACTGCTTCATGATGTTATGGTGACGTATTCCATATAAAGTCGGTTTATATGTGGTATGAAATTAATTATGGTGTAGTTAGGCAATACCACCGCCAGGCACACCAACTTCACCATACCACCTTTACCAAATGTTCTCTCTCCTCTCTTTCTCTCTCTCTCTCAAGGCATCACTCAAACAATCTGGTGCGGAATTTATCTGAGGTTTTTACCTACTGCAAGTAAATTCATGCTTGCACTCTCTCTCTCTCTCTCTCTCTCTCTCTCTCTCTCTCTCTCTCTCTCTCTGTCATTTATAAATTCCCTTTGTAAATTGGGTTAAACCCCAAGTCGTACTAGAAAAAAACCCGAGAATGTTTGCCACTGCAAGTCAATCATTCTCTCTCTCTCTCTCTCTCTCTCTCTCTCTCTCTCTCTCTCTCTCTCTCTCTCTCTCTCTCTCACCATTTTAATCAGATAAGTGCCAGGATATATGTATACATCTATATATCATGTTTATTTAAAGTAAAGAATTCAAGACAGAATTATTAATCAAAGGAAAGAAAAGTATTTTCAATGATAGTACACATATTTACACGATAAAACAATTCAAAGGGGATGAAGGAAAATTGTTCTGAATTCTTAAACTTCTTCTGCACAGCGCCGGGTTAGTCAGCTAATTATATATATACAGTATATATATATATATATATATATATATATATATATATATATATATATATATATATATATATATATATTATATATGTATTTATATATATGTATATATATATACACATGTATGGATTAGTTAAATATAATTAACCGTTTCAAATTATACTACACGAGATTGTTTGTATATATTGTCATATACCTAAATATGACAGTATACTTTTATATATCTTAAATTGATATACATATAGTATATATATATATATATATATGTATATATATATATATATATATTCAAGATATATAAAAGTGAGTGATATAGATGTATGAAAGTATATACAAACAAATGCGTGTGATATATACCGTATATATAATTTAAAACGATAAAGTAGCGTATATAACTATTCACGAGAACCCTTTAGAAGAAACTCTACGGGGATTACAACCCTAATTCCGGAATGCTCTTTTTCCATCTTTTATTCATGGCATTAGTAGGAGACGTATTGGAATAATAATTCATACGTTTATTGTCCGTGGGTTTTCTTTATATATACCTCCATTACTGTATTACCATATCACTCATGGTAAATGGAATGCTTCTTCTGTGGCACAAAAATGGCCACTAGACAGCGAGCAATTGCAATTATCACAGTGGGATAATTGCATTATGGGGCAATGATGGCTGAATGGAGGTAGATTTAATGGAATGTGTGTAAGCATGGCTCGTATATGAATACGTACAGCACACGAAATACACACACACACACAATAAATATATATATAATATATACATATGTAGTTATATATGTATATACATATATACTCGTATATATATATATATATATATATATATATATATATATATATATGTATATATATTATATATTATATATATACATACATATATATATATATATATATATATATATATATATATATATATATATATATATATATATATATATATATAATTGTGTGTGTATCAGCATATATGTGTATACACATATATAGGTATGCATGTATATAAGTACAGTGTACACACTACCTTTTTTCTCCTGAGAGTGTTGGCCTTCACGTTACCAGTAAGTACTTTGGAATGAGGTTACTAGCCCTAGGGTCTTATTGACCAAGATGGCGACCACCAAAGTCTAGTAACTACCAATTACATAATTCATCGCCTAGTTTAGCCGAGGTACAATGGGTTTTTAACGAAGAGTTCCCATCAACCTGGCGTCTCCCAGAAGTAGAACCTGTTGAATATTCATATGGACGCAGGATGAGTATGCCCTTATGGGTAAATCAAAGGGAATAGACGGCCACTATATTTTGAGTAATACCCTTCGCTGTGTTAGACCAGCCGCTATCGAACGCACATTTGTTTGTTTCTTTTATTTGCATTGTTTGTTTCTTCGTTGCACACATTTTCTTGTTGTAACAAGGCAAGATTACTTATTTATACGTACAGGTACTCACACATTCAGATACACACACACACACAGGGAGGGAAGTATTCCAGAAACTAGTCAACGATTCTTAAGTATATATATATATATATATATATATATATATATATATATATATATATATATATATATATATATATATATATATTATATATATATATATATATATATATACATATATTCCCGAGGTAGCGTGGATTTGATATTAAGCGATATTTGTAGCTTCATGATCGTATATATATATATATATATATATATATATATATATATATATATATATATATATATATATATATATGTATATATACACACACACACACATATGTATATATATATATATATATATATATATATATATATATATATATGTATGTGTTTGTGTAATTAAGATTCGTCGACTAGTTTCTAGAATGCTTTCCTCCCCGGTGAGAGAGCCCAGTTACTGTTTCTTTGCGGATTAGAGAAATGTACGCATGTTCCCTTGAAATGATGAGAATTTAGGTCTCTAATATGCTCTTGCAGTCTGCGTGTGTTATTTAGCCTTCTTGAGAATCTTTTGTATAGTAGACAAGAAAAGTGATGGCCCAGGTGTTCATAACAGTAATTTCCGTTCTTGCGTTTAAATATGGAATAAATATTAGTTTTACTTTTATTATCCTTCCAGCTGTTTTACTAGATGGCAAGATAAGTACGTTGTCAGATGTATACGAAGGTAAACCAGAATTGTATTTAAGGAACGATATTATTATTATTATTATTATTATTATTATTATTATTATTATTATTATTATTATTATTATTATTATTATTATTTTCTTTTATAGAACAGTATCGCCGTCTTTTTGACTGCTGTCAGTATCCGAAACGTTTTCGAAATTTCTTTCGCATTTTAAAATGTACAGGGCAAAATATTTAAAGTAAATTTGACAACAAAATGTTGTAGGCCATTTTTTATCTTGTTATTATTTATTCATTACACAGTTATTACATTTTATATATACATATATATATGTATGCATATATACTGATATATATGTATTTATGTATACATATATATATAAATATAAATATACATTATATATATATATATATATATATATATATATATATATATATATATATATATATATATATATATATATATATATATATATATATATATATATATATATAGATATGCTCAGCTGACCCACTCTGTTTGAAAACCTTGCCGTGGAACATTTTTTGGAAGTATGCATTTATCTAGCAAATATGTTCTGAATCAATATCAAAGAATTTACAAACAAAACTACAGAAAAAAACATTCTTAAACATTCAGTTCGTAAGAAAACGCACTTTGAATACTCACCACATATATTTTATGCTTAGAGAGAGAGAGAGAGAGAGAGAGAGAGAGAGAGAGAGAGAGAGAGAGAGAGAGAGAGAGAGAGAGAGAGAGAGGCGAGAGAGAGAGAGATCGCTCAACCCCAGACCGTTAATGGAAAGGACCCACGTACATATCCATTATGGCGGGCAAAAAATGAATTCCAGATTTCAGAATTTCATTAACAAACCCGAATTCCAGAGCTCCCCTCTTCAAAGAAAATAATAGAATTATTCCGCAATGCATTTAACAGAATCAAAGTGATAATGTATCACATATCGCTTTTGCAAAAAAAAAAAAAAAAAAAAAAAAAATACAGTCATAAATCGCTATAAATTACTGAAACTTATTAGGTCCATTTGCAAAACTTTTCCCACGGATCACAAAGGCCGGAGAGTTTCGGTGATACGTCAAATGAACGTCATGTTTTATGCTCCATGGATTTGCGCTCCGGCCTCCGCCGATGGAGTTTGTTTGATTTTTGGACTCATTGGCTTTTAAAATGTATTCGCTGCTCTCGGTGAAAGGGTATGGTTTTACCTCGCTTTGTCTGTCTGTCTGTCTGTCTGTGTGGTTGTTCCATGTGTTATATTCTGTCTTGGTCATTTTCGCTTCACTCTGCCTGTGTCTGGTAGTTTGATTACGCAATACTACAGGTTAGAGCAAAATATCGTAAGAATCTCTACGGAAGTTTTTTAGTCACGCCAAATCTCTCTCTCTCTCTCTCTCTCTCTCTCTCTCTCTCTCTCTCTCTCTCTCTCTCTCTTTCTCTCTCTCTCTGTATATATACATATATATATATATATATATATATATATATATATATATATATATATATATATATATATATATATATATTTAATAATTGATCTCTTCTTTTTGTATTTCCTATTGACTTCTGTTACTTCTTGCACATGAACACCATATTTTTTGGATGCTTGAATTTAAAGTCAGTGGCCCCTCTGCACTTGTTCCATGTGAACAGACTTCATCGTTTGTATAACAATTATATATATATATATATATATATATATATATATATATATATATATATATATATATATATGTATATGTGTGTGTGTCACACATTACCACACGTGAAAAAATAAGAGACTGGCCGTAGGTCCTGACCGGTTTCGACTTTATTTCGAAGCCAGTGACGTCAGTGGCTTGGAAATAAAGTCGAAACCAGTCAGGACCTACACCCAGTCTATTTTTTCACCTGTGGTGATATGTGATAAACGAATCACGCGTTAATGGTTGTGTGATTATTATAATATATATGTATGTATGTATATAATATTATATATATATATATATATATATATATATATATATATATATATATATATATATATATATATATGTATGTATGTATGTATATATATATATATATATATATATAATATATATATATATATATATATATATATATATATATATATATATAATATGTATGTATGTATGACTGAATCACGAAAATGTGGGACGTGATGAATATATAAATAAAGACAAAATCCACGGAGGAAAGAAAAACAACGGAGTGCTGCGAGGCCTTTCGACTTGTCGGCCTTTACTTAGCCGACTGAAGTAATATAAAAATAAGTTTACAAAGAAAGCTCATATAAACGACAGATGGGGATTACAAAGGAAAAAATGTACCTGGAATCCAACATAATCGAAGAATTAGTAGAACTGCCAAAACAGGGTTAAATATTCAAGAGGTTTTACAAATGTTAGGATCAACCGCTCAGAAGCAGGGACAGGACAATTAAAAGATTATACAAGGAGGTGACTGACCACCAAAAAATGCTATAAAAGTACAACTCAGTAATTTTTTTTTTTTTTAAACAATAACAATTTTTGCAAGATGAACATTTTTACAAATAAAAAATTTTATTAAACATACGAATTCATAGAAAATATTTATAAGGTAACTAATTTGTAATTAAGCCAGTGATTTTATCTTTTAGGTCATTCACAGGTCAATTTCTACATTTTTTTTTTATCTTTATTCCGACGTTTCGTAATATTACCTTTTATTACATCTTCTGGGAACCTGTCAATACACATGATAAAATTGTTTTAATCTTAAATTTGTTAAAAATAAAGTTAGTAAAAAGACTAAAATTTACGATTACAAAAATATATTTAAGAGCTAAGACCGCCAACCAACCTTCAGTTCAGAGAGAGGAAGACTGAATGATAAGAGAGAAAGCAGAAGGAGAAACGTAGCTAAGATACAATTGGATCGAAGAGGTTTGGGTATTCAACTGAGGAACTAGCTGCTTAATGAGCAACGACTCTAGAATGGGTAGTTCGTGAGGGTTTTGCGTCTGCCCTATGATGCAGAAATCGTCTCTCTCGATATAGGTTTTGCAAACTTTTGCATGATTCTTGATATTTGAATGCTCAGGGTTGGAGAGCCTACTTCCCGTGCGAAAACTTATTCCACTATGAGAATCGATTCTGACCCTCAGCAACCTCTTCGTAGATCCCACATAAGTCCCAGAGTTACACTTTGGGCAAGTATATTTATACACTATAATAAAGGTCAGGAAGGGACTTAACCGATCTTTATACTTAAAGAAAGACCCAATGGTTAAGGGATTTTTCGGCATTAGTTTAATACTGACTACACTATGCTGATTTTGTATGATCTGGATACACCTTTTTCTGGAGGAGTGATTTTGTATGATCTGGATAAACCTTTTTCTGGAGGAGTGATTTTGTATGATCTGGATAAACCTTTTTCTGGAGGAGTGATTTTGTATGATCTGGATAAACCTTTTTCTGGAGGAGTGATTTTGTATGATCTGGATAAACCTTTTTCTGGAGGAGTGATTTTGTATGATCTGGATAAACCTTTTTCTGGAGGAGTGATTTTGTATGATCTGGATAAACCTTTTTCTGGAGGAGTCATCATGTAAAAATGGAAACTTAGCATAAATGACTAACTTTGGTACCGTGATAAATGTTTTAGTATCGCTGTAAAACTGATTATTAAGAAAACTACGAAGCATCTTATAAAAAAAGTTTTTGAGGGAAGCAATTATTCTTAAAATATTCCAAAAGGTAATTTATTTGCTGACTGAAGGAATGCCAATTTGATCTAATAAAAAATGCCCTCAAAAACTTTTTTATAAGATGCTTCGTGGTTTTCTTAAAGAGTGGACAGTCGCGCGAGTCCTTATGGGAAAATTGTAACTGCGGGACAGATGGCGCCATCCGACGGTGAGCACATAAATTGTGATAGCATTTGTTTGTGCTGGCATACACTACACTAATGTTTAAGACGAATGTTAGCACTTTTTTGGGTTGTAACCCTACCTTCTGATCTTTTATTATTATTTATAAAGCAATGCATTGATCTGGACTGATTATTTAAATATTCTATTGGAAAAAATGAGTAAATACAAACAGCTTATTCTCTCTTTATCTACTAGTGCTAAACAGGTTTCATTCAAAAGGTTGAAAATTATGGATGAAATGAAATATATAAATAAACAAATAAAGAAATAAATAAATAAATAAATTAAATAATTAATTAATTTATAAGATATATCAGGCCAAACTATAAACAAGTAAACTCCTCCGTTGTAAACTGATATCTTTATTTTATCATACTGAAATTGATATCTTTATTGTATCATACTGAAATTGTTATCTTTGTTTTATCATACTGAGATTAATATTTTTATTTTATTATACTGGGCCCGGATGCCCTAACATTTCCGATGGTGTGAAGTTAAGTTTTTGTTCGTTACATTACATTTTTAGGTTCTTTAAGGTTTTTTCAACATTACACAGTCACATACCAGATGGTAACAAAAATTTTTTCAAACTTTTTTCTGCGACTGTTGACAAATACAAATATGTTTCTAACCATATTATTCAGAAATCAAATGGAAAACAGGAATATTATCACAGGGAAAGCCAGAAAAATGAGGATACAAACACCATCGTAACTTCAGACATCGCAAGTATGTTTAGTACATGTGGGCCCTACACTGCAAGTATACATTTTCAGTATTACAAATGACTGAACTTCATGAGTGTTCGGTTCTTTCGACCTGCAACTGAAAGACTTTTGTTTGCATCTTTTAAAGTGTGATGAAGGCGGATGCGTATAAAGAGGATAACAGTGAAGAACCTGCAGTTGCACACAGAACAAGCTAAAAACTTTCCCTGCATCTTCTCCTCCAAGCTCGTCACAAGCCTGTAGTGAACTCTGCTTGCGTAGTAGATGTCAGAAACCATCTTCCTATACTCGTTTTCCATCTGAGTAATCATGTCGTAAAGGACTGTACTTGGCACAATTAGCTCCTCTCTTACTGTGTTACCATAAGTCTTCTTGGAAAGGGGAAACAGAGTAGGGTTGTGTGGATCAAGAGTACTTGGAAACTTTGTCTTGCATTCTCTGCAAACCTTGTGACGAATCTTACGCACAATGAAACCTGTGATATATGCTAACACATTGCATTCGTCGAGTGGTAGGTCTCCCCCAGGGAGGGTCACTACTGACTGTATTAATGCAGGAATTGGCAGAGAAGAATATGTGACTTTCACTGCAGATTTTGCAAAACCTGAAGTCCCTATATTGTTCAGAGTTACCAAGAAGGTATTAGTCTTTTTGGCAGTTAGCACCAGCACTTGGAACCATAATAGCATCCAGCATGACGTGGCAGAATGCACTCCTGAACTGACATGCTGCTGGATTGTCCCTGTGCTCATCTTTCCCCCGAATTATTGAAAATAAATTCTCCAAACAGTCAGCTTGTACTTTAAATGTAACTCATCCCACAACTGTAACAGACCTTTGATTGCCATCTGCCATCCAGAGAGGTAAGACAGCTTTCGTGGACCAAGTGATTTGATACCATCCAATCATGTGAGGCAGTTAACTAGAAATTCCTTGTGACCTGATTGCAGACTCATGGCATGTCACATTTTTACATTACTAGTACGAGTTCCATTATTGAAACAGTTGAACATTTGGTCCATCTTCTCAACAAAGTCTGTGTACTCTTAATCAACGCAATACATTCCTCATCATGAGCATTTGACAGTTTGTGAAAGGGTGTCATATCAACCAAATTAAATTAATTAAATATACAATAATTAAATAATTTAAGCAAACTTTTATTTAGCACATTCTCCTTATACCACACTACACCACCAGTACTCAATTTTTACAGGAAAGTTTGTGTGGCAACAGGAGCAGAAGAATAATCAAACAATGCAAGAAAGAAGACAACGAAAGAAGAGACAAGAAAGAAGAATCAAGAAAGAAGAAATCTAAGCGATTGTGACTCAAGAGTTTCCGGGGAAACCCAATTAAACAAACACACACTGCTATATGAAATAGCTTGAGCAGTAAGAGAATGCCTGATTCGCTACAAAAACACTCGGTAACCACTGTAGTGTCAAGACAAAACATGGTGAATGAAACTCTGCTGGTAACCACTGTAGTGTCAAGACAAAACATGGTGAATGAAACAACCAAAGTAGAGTTTAGAGTACAGTATACTCGCTGGTCAAAGGAACAACGAGAGAATAACCATCAGCAAATCTCATAATTTCGTAAGTGTGAACTTAGTTTTGACAAAATGTAACTGAAACCATATCAGTCACCTTTCCTTGTCTTTTGGGAATCGAAAAAATGATAATTCAGGCCTTTTCTTTCTGGAATTACGGCAATTAACTGCAGCACAGAACTGTGTCCCTGTCATGTTGTTGACATCTTCCAACTCCAATTACGCACCCGCCGGTAGAGGCACCACCGTCGCCCGCAGTTACAAAGGGGAGGCACGAGTGTCCTCTCTTTACTTGGTGATATTGCAATTAGGAATTGACGAGTAGGTTAGCCTTAATTGTGAATTGTCATTCCAGGTCACGTGAGCTGACTGGTAATTTAGTTTACCACTAATAGAATTCCTAACTTGACCCCTTAATTGTGGTTGATCTCTAGGCGGTCATTACAGCAGTATTCGTCGTACAGAAAACTCGATTGCGCCGAAGAAACTTCGGTGTATTTTTATTTGTTTGCTGATGTTGGTAGGAAATTTATATATTCTTGCAGTTATAACAAATGAGGTCATGATGTTCCCTTCACGGCTTAGGAATGTAAAATGTGTTAGGAATGTAAAATAAAAATCAAATATGACGCAACGAAAAATTGCCTATTGTTTTCTTTAGGAGAACAAGAATAAGTTTTTCCTGTTACTCATAACTTTACAGTGCGGTCTGTAGTTTGGTGTCCAGATTTCCAACAGATTTCATCAGTTGTACTTGACAGCGCTGCATTTATTTCTTTGGTACAAATATTGTCTTAGAGATTCTCTTTGGGAATTCTGCACTAAGCTGCGAGGCCCACATCAAGAATTATGAGTTCTTAAAACAGTTAAGACTTCAGATGTTGGCTGTCTAAATATCTCTTAGCTTATTCTTCAAGTTCACAGTTAGCTGGTCCGCTGGTATAGTGATTAGTGTTGTGGCATGCCACTCAGATGTCACAGGTTCGCGTCTCTCCTAGGCCGATGAAAAATCACTGGCTATTTATCACGATCACTTACTGCTGCAGTGTGGGGTCTGCGGTGGGAGGTTGAAACCAGTATTCTTTGGAAGCTTGAATTTCAAGTCAATGACCCCTGTGTGCTTGTACCATGTGAATAGGTTTCATCTACTGAAATAATAATAATAATAATAATAATAATAATAATAATAATAATAATAATAATAATAATATTAATAATAATAATAATAAAAGGAGTGCCTCTCGTTCTCTCATGTTTGGAAATCCGTGATTAGGTTTTCCTCAGTTCTGTGATCTCTATTTACAAATGAGACATTCATTGACGTAACAGAGTGATCACTGCTCTCTCTCTCTCTCTCTCTCTCTCTCTCTCTCTCTCTCTCTCTCTCTCTCTCTCTCTCTCTCTCTCTCTCTCTCTCTCAGAGTTAGATTCTTGTACCAGATGAAGAGGGATGATGTGGGCGCGTTGCGCAAAAATCCAGAGTGCCTGTATTGGCCGACGCTAGAATTAGGTACCTAGTTGTTAGTAGACTTTTGTTGGTTGCATGTAGTGTTGAGAGAGAAGGACAAGATTTAAAAAAAACTGACAGACGTCAGCATTCACTGTTCCGTCAAAATTTATACAACGGGAGGCCTCTAAAAGTAATACGACTCCACTGAAGTGAAATCATTCATAGGATTTTCATAAGATATAATAGTCTCTCTCTCTCTCTCTCTCTCTCTCTCTCTCTCTCTCTCTCTCTCTCTCTCTCTCTCTCTCTCTCTCTCTCTCTGGTGTGAGGAAAAGCCCATAGTGTGTTGGGTTCTTATTAGTTTTCTGTCCGCCCTCAGATCTTAAAAACTACTGAGGCCAGAGGGCTGCATATTGGTATGATGATCATCCACCCTCCAGTCATCAAACATACCAAATAGCAGCCCTCTAGCCTCAGTAGTTTTTATTTTATTTAAGGTTAAAGTTATACATGATCGAGCTTCTGGCACCGCTATTAGGCCAACAACCCAGGCCACCACCGGGCTGTGGCTGAAATTTTCATGGGCCGCGGCTGAGCGTTTCATGGGCCGTGGCTGGGAGTTTCATGGAGCATTATACACTGTACAGAAAACTCGATTGGGCCGAAGAAACTTCGACGCATTTTTTACTTGTTTACCGCATGCATTTCCGCGTCTGCTTTCTCAAGAAAGACATCCAGTAAGTTTAGGTTATATATTGCACTTAAACTGATATTTATGCATCTATAAACACTGACTGACAAAAAAGTACACAGATATTCATTTCACTTTGAAACACCCTGTATCTAATCATATGCTGTCCTTAATCATATTACTAACTTTATTTGTTAATCAGGTTCCGTGTACCTCTCGTTTTTCTGTATCCGTCAGATTATGTCGTAGACTGTTCTTATCGCTTATGCAGACCATTCTGTTCACTGAGTGTGAAAGCTGATAATATTCTCTCTCTCTCTCTCTCTCTCTCTCTCTCTCTCTCTCTCTCTCTCTCTCTCTCATGATTGCTGTCTGCTATAGGATTTTACTAGACTATTGCCGCGGGTTATTTACGTTCATTTCTTCTTGAAAATATCTAGACATTAATAATAATAATAATAATAATAATAATAATAATAATAATAATAATAATATTAATAATAATAATAATAATAATAATAATAATAATAATTATAATAATAATAACAATAAAGCAAATGTGGCTTACATGATATTAGTGTTTTTGACAGAGATATTCCGGTGGAAATTTATCACTTTCCATTTTGTAAGAAAATGTGTTAAAACCTGCAATGTATATTTATCTTGGAATGGACAAAAATAAATTGCGAAAATAGATTAAGGAACAAATTGACAGGATACAATACCCCACTCAGCTCAAGTAACAGCACGCATTATTTGACTACTGGAATTGGAATCAATATTCATGAGTGCTTTGGCTAAACACATACTCTCGTACCTCAGCAGTCTTCGGTTTGAAGGGTGTTCCTTCAAATACTTATGTTATATATATATATATATATATATATATATATATATATATATATATATATATATATATATATGTATGTATGTATATATATGGTTTATGTATAAATGTAAATATATTATGTACGGTTATTTATACATATATGTATTATATTTATATGTATATATATATATATATATATATATATATATATATATATATATATATATATATATATATATATATATATATATATATATTTATATATATATATATATATATTTATATTTATATATTTATATGTGTGTGTTTATACCCGTTCACGCCTTTTGATTTTTATGTTCGCTTTCCCCTCCTTCGCATAAGGGCGTTGTATTGTGCGGCAGCTTGCCAAGCAAAATTCCACACTTTCTGAAGCATTCCTCAAGAAGTAGTAAAACATGCACATTAATATTAGAAACTGAATGTGTCACCGTCGGAAACGCACCATTATTCGTCTTTTTTTTCGTCCTGTTGGTAAATGGTTTATGAATCGGTTCCTTATTCCATTCGGCTTTTGGACGCCCGTCCTATTACATTGGGAGACCCATAAAGCACACGCACCGGCCACCCACCTAAGTACCTTTCAGGCTCGTCGAATACATCACCCAACAGCGCTTATATTTAACTCATCGGACGCCCAGAAACAATCGTTTCAGGGCCGCAACCCGACGAGCCACAAGGGCGAAAGTCGCCGGGCGGGGCCCCCCGAAGAAAAATGACTCGGCATTACAATACCGGGGGCGCGAATCTAAAATTCTTTTTACCGATATAAAGTTTTCTCCTCGAACAAAAGACGGCGTCGCGATTGGCTAAATATTCATTGGTTTTGACGTCAGCGAGAGAAACGGCCTGTTGACACGGACGGCGGAAACGGTCTTCAGACACGGACGGAGGATTCCAGGACCAGACTCTTCTTGCTTTAGACGTGTATTCTTGTCTTTCGCACGGGAGTCGATTTTGCGCGAGCTGTTAAGTGGCTCTTGGGTATAACGACGGGTCAGGTTTGATTTGATGGGCCCTCGTGCCCAACTTGTGTACTGGCACGCACGTACAGACATAGAAAAAAAATTGATTTTTGTTATATTCAGAGCACAAGCGCTTGTTCATGCATACATATATACAAGCAGAAAGCTTTGTATTCATACATTTTCAAAATAATGCATGCATACGCGTATATTATATATATATATATATATATATATATATATATATATATATATATATATATATATATATATATATATATATATATATATATATATTGTATGTTATAAACTTGAGTGCTTGTGCATACATGAACATACTGTACATGTGTACACAAATATATAAATATGTTTATGAACAGTTTTGATATTCCTCACCCACCATCACTCTCTCTCTCTCTCTCTCTCTCTCTCTCTCTCTCTCTCTCTCTCTCTCTCTCTCTCTCTCTCGCGTAAATTCTACTTAAACGACCCTTCCCCCTTCTCCCGGCTGAGAACTGTATTTCACCCAAGCGGGTTCTCTCCTCATTGAAAATGAATAATGTAATGAAAATAATGAATAGAGCTGAACAACTTACCCAACTTTGAGAACGTTAATCTTAATCTTTAATCTGCTTGTGAATTGTTTTCATTATTATACTTATTGAAATGTAGAAACAGAGGAAAGCTGATCAAGTGCAACACAAGTATAGTGAAATACAAATAAATACAACATAGAAACGTACGTAGCTACATTACGTAAAACTACGGCTCATGATAATCGATCTTTGTTCCTGAACCAAACTTTGTTCCCGAACTAAAAAGTGTAGTTATTGCGCCGAACGCAGCGTTTAATGGCTCGTGCCATGCAATTCAGGAGGGATTAATAAGCCGCACTTAAACACTTTTACGCGGATAGATTTTCGTGGGAACGCTCGCGGTGATTAACTCCCGACCTTTTTCGAAGCTACAGTGATGTATTACAGCTTCGATATTTATAGCGTGGGGTTATTTTATGCTAATGTTCTTCCTCTTCACCAGATTTCGAACTTCAAGAATTTTGGTTTATTTTTTTCTTTATAGGATACGCAGGAAGCGAAAGTTTTAAGCGTCGTCTACGTCACTACTAAAATTTCATGTGCCCCCTTCCCGCCACCAATAGGCACAAATTTTAAATTGCGGTTTTGCCAAACTACTGAATCAATTGCCCTTGTTGATATATGCGTGTATATATATGTAAATATACATTATATATATATATATATATATATATATATATATATATATATATATATGTATATATGTATATATATAGATATAGATATAGATATATATAATACATACATACATACATACATATATATATATATATATATATATATATATATATATATATATATATATATATATATATATATATATATATATATATATATATATATATATATATTCACAGAGTTCATCTGGATTAGGTAATTTTTATTAATCGGTTACTTTAATTATTATTTTATTGATTGTCTCATGCCCAAAATAAGATATGTATTCTCCCTAAACGTTTGGAATTTCATAAGTGTTTTTCTAATTTCGGTTCATGTTTTAATCTTCCAATATACTTCCTTTCGCACCTCGTACTAAGCGTACCATATATTTCATAATTACCCATATTAAAGTTAACTTAT
Source organism: Macrobrachium rosenbergii (assembly GCA_039081455.1). NCBI lineage: Eukaryota > Metazoa > Arthropoda > Malacostraca > Decapoda > Palaemonidae > Macrobrachium > Macrobrachium rosenbergii. The sequence goes on from JANJGK010000030.1 coordinate 11,415,172, forward strand.
TGACCATAGCCTGATTCAAATCCATTCTTATTTCGAATACTGTTTCAGGGCGTTGACAGATTGTTCTCTGAAAGCTCGCTTAGCAAGTAAATGTAATTTTTGCCTTGTTCCCTGAGAATATATATTACGAGCTTCAGAATTCGCTCCCTGCGTTTTAGTTTTATGTAAAAGAAAACTATTGAGAAGGCTTTGTCTGTCCGTCCGCGCTTTTTCTGTCCGCCCTCAGATCTTAAAAACTACGGAGGCTAGAGTGCTGCAAATTTGTATGTTGATCATCCACCCTCCAATCATCAGACACACCAGTAGCCTCAGTAATTTCTATTTTATTTAAGGTTAAAGTTAGCCATGATCGTGCGTCTGGCACAGCAGCAACACAGGCCACCACGGCCTGCTAAGAATTTCATGGGCCGTGGCTGAGAGTTTCGTACAATATTATACGCTGTACTGAAAACTCGATTGCGCCGAAGAAACATCGGAGCATTTTTTACTTGTGTTTTTCATGGTCTCAATAATTTTCTCACGAGAATCGGCCAGCCCTTCACTCTCTGTTAACCCAATTCTTTATCCTTTTTTGTTTTGTCTTTTCCTTCATTCGATGCTTGTAATTGTTTGTAATTGGTTAACGTTCCATTAAAATCCCCTGTGCCTCAGTTAAAGTAAACAGTGAATTAAGTATCAAGTAGTTAGTAGTCTACGAAGGGTCTCTATCAGTGTGGATAAGGGTACGGGAAGGATAATGCCTTCTGAAATCACCGTTTGTACGGGGAATAGACATACATCATATATATATATATATATATATATATATATATATATATATATATATATATATATATATATATATATATATATATATATATATAATTATGCATAAATGTGTATTTATACATACATATAAATATACGTACAGTATATAGATAGATAGATAAATAGGTAGATAGATATTGTTGAAGAGTATCGTATAATGTAAGCTAATGTCAGATAATCAATGGAACTCAAGAAAACATGGTGATGATAGGAAAGTAATGTTAGACAAAAAGTGAAAACGAAAAACTGTGCCTCCAATTCTAGATTACCTTAGAAAACTCACCTCAACCCTTTAAATCATCTACAAAAGCTTTCTGAAAGCAATATAATCAGTGCGTTCCTCTGACTCTCCTAGCGAGTTTATAATGTCGTTTCCCGTGTGAAGCCACGTGGTTTTTGGTGGACTGAGAGAAAGGTTTTGCGTCTAAGCGTCAGTTATAGACGTAAAGTAACTTGAACATCGAGTCTGATCCCCTGTCAGTGAACATCACGCGCGGTGCACTGTAGGCATTACTTAAGGTTCTTTGCAGCGTTCCTTAGGCCCCTAGCTGTAGCCCCTTTCATTCCTTTTACTGTACCTGCTTTCATATTCCTTCTTCCCTCTTACTTTCCAACCTCTCCTAAAAAGTATTTCATTGTGCAACTGGGAGGTTTTTCTCCTGTTACACCTTTGTAATCTTTTACTCAATTTTCCTCTCAGTGCTGAATGACATCATAGGTCCCAGCGCTTGGCCTTTGGCCTAAATTGTAAATTCTATTCTATTGAGTTTAATCAGAGTTTAGATGGGCGACCGAAAATGGAAGCCAGTAGTCACTGCGATGTCATCTCCGGTGATCATCTGTGGGGTTATGGACATGGGGCTAGCAACCTCACTTCAAACTTAGAAACTTTGAAGGACTTTCTGGGATTAGTGTATCGGGGGATAGAGTAGAGTGGAGTCGTGGTGGAGTCGTGAGAAATGAATAGATGAATATAATTATGGAATATGTAAATAAATGGACTGATAGATATACAAATATATGGATATGTATATAACAGTCTATGAATGTTCTCAAGACGAATTTAAATAGTAAATGATTAATTACCATAAATATATTACTTATGAGCAGAACTCCCCATGAATAGCGGCACACAACGCAACCGAAAAGGAGGACCTTATATGGAGAAGTTATATATATATTTTTATTTTATACTGTTAAATATTCTATTTCTATTTGCATTCATTCCAGCTAATTTTCCTTTGCCATTCTCTTTTATCGTTAACAGGCTCGAAAGGGCACGCGGGGGCCTCATTGCCGTTTGCATAATGTCTGCGCAAAGTATCATATGTTCGTGTTTTTATTTTTTTTAATTTTTTTATTTTCTCGAGGGCATGGACGTACTACATTTCAGTTAATACACTTTAGGAGTCTTCTCTTGGGAGCGAGATGGGTATGCATTTACCGAAAAGTGGGACATCTTTTCATTCTCAAAGTTCTTGTAAGCAGGGTCATTTTTGTGGGTCCTAAGAGTCAGTAAAAGTTGAATGCAGTGAAAGGAAGTAATTACTACAATGTATAGACAGTTATTGGCAGATGCCAAAAGTCGATGCTGCAGGAAACACATTCGAACAATACCTAATGTATTAGTTTCTTCTTTGTTTCTTTAATTATATGATTAATTCTTTTCAGAGAAGTCATTGCTAGCATTTCCATTAAACCTGGTATGTGAAGTTCCAACTGCATCAAGCTTAATCCTGACCATTATACAACTTCCTGTTTCATTCAGATATAAACAGAACTTCTGGGAACTCGGAAATCAAGACTTTTTATTCATTTCTTCATTCATTCAGTAACTCCAATGCTATTTAGATTTGCACCCGACCTCTAAAGTCTGTGGGAACTTTTTGTAACGATTTTCCTTCGTCTTCCAGCTTCTTTTTGCTGAAATATTAAACTCTGAATACAGCTCTCAGTTGTTTTGTCTCTGAAGGCCTCATTTCACTATGAACATGACGACTGGTATATATATATATGCAATAACTGTTGTCACTTATGTGTCCAAATTAAGTGCTTGTTTTGCTTTTTTAAGTTTTCTATACAAGGAAACTATTGTGCCGGCTTTGTCCGTCCGTCCGCACATTTTCTGTCCGCCCTGAGCTCTTAAAAACTACTGAGGCTAGAGGGCTGCAAATTGGTATGTTGATCATCCACCCTCCAGTCATCAAATATGCCAAATTGCATCCCACCAGCCTCATTAGCTTTTATTTTATTTAAGGTTAAAGTTAGCCTTAACCGTTCGTCTGGCAACGATATAGGACAGGCCACCACCGGGCCGTGGCTCATAGAGCATTATACCGAGACCACCGAAAGATAGATCTATTTTCGGTGACCTTGATTATACGCTGTACAGAAAACTCGATTGCGCCGAAGAAACTTCGGCACATTTTTTACTTGTTTACATGCTATTCTAAAAATTATTATCGGTTGTTTATAGACTCACCTGACCAGAAAAAAATAAATCGTATAGTTTCTATTACGAAAACTATGACATAAGACAATATCTTATAATTAAAACTTGTTGCAACTTGTTGCAGCTATTGTGCTTTCACCTGCATGAAAGAAGTGTCATGCTAAGGAAAATCTGAAGACTTTATTAACTTAATTAGTACAAGAAGCCAAGCAACAAAGACAGATAAAAGGTATAAGATAAATTAGTACCTTCTTATGAATTAAACGTTCATGAATTTGTCCTCCTGCGTGACGAAAATTCCTTCTCTCAAAGGTTGAAATATCATAAAACCGGAGGATATTACGTTTAAAGGCAAAGACATTTATACATGTTTGTATATATTTTTAACAATTATTGAAAGCATCAATAATTCAATCGCAAGAAAATAAACTTATCAGCATCCACTGCTCTCCAAGAACACTTAAAACCGTATCTCTTCCGCTAATATTGCCATTCATAACCTTTGTCGTTGTGACGCCAGTTTGCGGCCAAAAATGAATCGATGTGGCGTTATAACGCGTTAAGAATTGACGAACGTAAACTTTGACACGGCATGAATAAAGCCAAGTCGTGATAAAACGTGCCCAATCTCTCTTTTATGACAGGGATATCCCTCTTCATTCAGGTGCATTATGCCCACTTAACGACCCGGGCGTTTTGAAACGAAACCCAGGTAATGACAGAGATTGGCGCCATAAATAAGAGCGGAACTGGGGCTGACGCTGTGTCGACCATCACGCGAAGACACTACTCGGCTGGAACAGCGCGTGAAATGTCTTCATATCATGGAGGCTTGGAGTCGCTGTCTTTCTTTCTACCTATCACTTAGTAAGAGCAGTTTTCTTTCAAATGGAAAATATTAGAAGCCTTCATATTATGCTGAAGTAAGGTCTTCTTGATACTTGAAGTAAAAGCCGTTCTCTGTCAAATAGAAAATAATAGAAGCCTTCATTTTATATTGAAATAAAGCCTTTTTGACACTTGAACGTAGTTGTGTCTGTGATCATTATTACTGCTGTGTAAGTGTAGCTCCGCTATTCAGTCTGTGAGTAAAATAGTAAGTGAATGGCTTCTTCGAGCGCCACTGCTTATGATTTGCGCAAAATATAGGTCGTTTCAGCAGAATCGAATGGTTGTTATTGTCACTCTTCCTGACATACGACCAACAGACTGCAGTCGCATGTATATTCTTTAGTGTCACATTAATAAGTTGAACTTGGGGAGAGTAAAATGACAGTCTATCACTCATAAGGTTCAACCGTTTTAGCCGAAGCATAAGTCATTTAGTCAATCAAGTTTTCGCTTACCAAAAAGTTTACTGCCCTAACAGCCTGCCAGTCAGTCTGTCATTCTTTAACCAAGAGTACAGTATGTATCCAGCCAGGCAATAACTGTAACTAAGCAAATGTAGGCTGTGAAATTATTCAGACAAATTTTGCGCAATAATTAATGAAGTTATTTAGCCACCTTTTCAAAGTCTTATACAAAATCATTCATTCATATTATGCACATTCATATATGAAATCAGTAATTCATTCGCTTGAAAACAGTGGCTAGTCAGTGAGCCACTGTGAGTGTGTGTACACTGCACATAAACATACAAATTATGTGCGCGCTTTAATACGAGCACGGTTTGTAGCACAGTATATGCATCTATATACCTTATAGAAACAAAAGGAGATACAAAAATGTGAAGTACCGTACAAAGAGTTTTTCAGTATCCTCATCAAAACCACTGTAAAAATTCATGTAAAAATTAATACAAAATATACAGATAGACGAGTTACAATATTTAATGTAACTTTATCATGTTATTTAGCTGTAAGCAAAATAGAAAATAAAATTATTTATGGACTGTCTATTTATCATTATTATTATGAATGTACCTGTTCTGTAAAGAAATTTGGCAATAGTGAAACAGTTTTGAAATTTCCATCGTTCTTGTATCACATACTTTATGTTTCTTTTAATATTGTTGTTCAAGGTTTTGTGATAGCTCAACCGCGAGTTTACTGCCGTTAAACTGTTACACACACAAAAAATTAACACGTGGGTAAATATTGTCTTTTCTTTATCATCGTTACTTATATGTGCATAAATTCATGTAAAGTCATTGAGAATACTGTGACCTTCCAAAGCAAACTTCCCCAAAATAACAGAAGGAAGTTGCGTGAAATTAAAAACCTTAATAGTTGTGAGACGTTTCCTTTCATCGCGAAGCGTTAATTATTACACTTGAGGAAATATGTCATTGCTGAGGCACCGAGCCCTGAAAGTGCATTTCCCCACTAATTACAAAATTAAGTAATCTTTTTTTCCCCCTTTTTTTCTGTGACCGTAACCTCGCTGCGTTTCGAACTAAACTTTTCTTTTTCACTTTGACTTTTGGCGGCAATTTTCTGAACATGAAATTTGCCTTTTTTTTACCATCTCTTTTTTAACTTCAAATATGTTCATTCATTTCGAACAGCGTCTCTTCTTGATGTTTTGTTATTTGGAGATCTCGAAGTTCAAACTTTGAACTTAGGTCCCACGATCACCCTGAGAAGGGTCGAAGGTTCCCCGTCATATCGAACTTGACAAAGAGGAACGTGGCATGTTACAAGTTGCGCTACTTAGAGGGTAACTGTTAACCTCCTCGAGGAGCCTGACATAGGGGGAAAGCCATAACAAGGCTTAAACCCACTATGAGGTCCTTGTGTATCCAAAGCTTCTCAAATACCCCTCTGGAGTCTGTTGGCATATACGCGCATATGTGACCGTCCCTTTAGATGAGATGAGATTGTCAGGTATTGACGTGACACCCGCCTTTCGGAAGGCATGAGTATTCATTGGCTGCCATGCCACCATCTCTAAAAAGAAAAAATAAGGAAGCTGCTATTTTTTAGACGTGATAACACATCTACAGAAGGCTCAAGGTTATTCGGGGCAGTGATGAAGCCCCATCAGAAGGCATTAGATTGTCATGGAATAGAGAGCTGACAGCCTTTCAGAGGGTACGTAGTTAGGGATACGAATGCTTACACCCATTCCTAGGGCAAGAGGCTATTTGGGATAGGAATGCTTGTAACCCCTCAGGGGGCATGTGGTGTTCGGGAATAGGAATGGTGAGACCCTTTTAGAGAACATGGGGCTAGCAGGGAAAGGAATTATCTGTTTTCAGATGTCATGTGGTCTCCAGGGATAGGAATACTGACCACCCCTCATGAGGCTCGTGGTTTTCAAGGCTAGGAATGGTGGTGTCCATTCAGAGGGCGTTAGGCTGTCAGGGATAGGAATGCTGATAAGCCTTTCAGAGGGCATGTGGTTTTCAAGGAGAGGAATGCTGGTGGCCCTTTAGAGGACATAAGGCTGTCAGGGGTAGAAATTATGACACCCTTTCAAAAGGCACGTTATTTCCAGGAATAGGAATGCTGGCGTAATCGTAATGCATTTGGCTGGCAGTCTTGGAAAAGCAGAGACTCCTTATGAAGGCATGGGGTTGTCAAGGGTAAGGCAAGAGTTCTGACATCCCTTCGGAATATCTGAGGCTATTGCGGATAATCCTTACACGCCTTAAGTCAAGTGTACCTTAGTTTAACCAGACCACTGAGCTGATTAACGGCTCTCCTAGGGCTGGCCCGAAGGATTAGACTTATTTTACGTGGCTAAGAACCAATTGGTTATCTAGCAACGGGACCTACATCTTATTGTGGAATCCGAACCATATTATACCGAGAAATGAATTTCTATCGCCAAAAATAAATTCGTCTAATTCTTCATTGGCCGGCCGGAGACTCTAACGCGGGCCCAGCAGAGTGCAACCGAGAACTATACCGACCCGTCCAACGAGGAACTTTAAGAGGCATGCGGTTGTCAGGAGCTGGAATGTTAACCCCTTGGAATCTGTCGATGGCAAGAAAGTTAAGACATAGCTTGAAGACTTAATAACAAACGTTTGTTGCCGTAGACAGTAATCACACTGCTTAAATGAACAGGAAGCTTCAAGTATGTATGGTCTTGCCGTCTCATTAGCCGCTTCTCGTGGTAGGAATACACCTTTATGGATTTTTGGTAACTAGGGACTTTATTTTAATTAAATTATTAAGGGAGATTTCTTTTTTTGCTCTTAACATATTCTTTATTTTTTTTGTCACTTATCATCGTTAAATTATTTTTCAACTTTGAATATTTCTTTTTAAATATCTTCTTCCTGTGACTAGTTTTTTTTTTTTTTATCAGGTTTCTAATACTGATTTCTTTCATTTTCCTTATTTCGCTTTCATTAAGCAATTACCTTTTTGAAATAAATCGTACTCTCTTAATTGTTTTTGAGTCACTTCCTTTCTTTCAACAACTGACATTTGAAGCTAATTTTTTTTGTCTCTCTCTCTCATGAAGAATGTCTGTCATTTAATAGCGCTTTTCGGTATGTTTGTCTTTTTCGAGGTGATTCAATTATTTTGAGCAGCTTTTTCTAACCTTCTGTCCTTTTAAGAAATTTATGGAGACATTTTTACCTGAGGTCTTTTTCGTTTCTATATTTGGTTTGTCTATGAGCTTTTTGCCTTTTTTTTAAAAGCCTTAGCTCTGTTTTATATAAAACTTCCTTAGTTATTTTACAAAAATGCTTTCCGTGATTATTTCCATTTGAATAGAATTGTCTTTTCTGCAGACATATCTAAACATAGCGGCCCAAAGGATCTCAGCGACTTTGTAACAACGACAGCGATTCACAAATCTAAGATTTACTCTTCCCGCGAAAGTTAGAGGAAAACTAAGATTTTGTTCTTGCTTGGGCGAAAATAATGAATTTTGGACAAGAAGGAATAAATTAACATTATTGCCTGAGAGCAACTGCAGGTTTAACAACAAAAGAATAGAAAAGAACTTTTGCCGTTAAGAGAGCGTGACGTGCGTAGAGAATTTATTCTCGCTAAAGCACTCATTCATAACTGTAATATCTGTTAAATAAAGTGGTGGTTTTTTTTAGGAAGTTTGGGATTATATATAATAACTTCTTGCTGTGATACCTGAGAATTAAGCACCCGGAATTTATGGAGGTTTTGTTGCATTTCTTGTGCAATAACTATAGGCTCTTACACTAATGTATGTGTGTATGTGTGTATGCTTGTGTGCTAGAAGGGAGGGGAGGAGGTAATTGAGAAGATGTGGGTATGTAACGCATTCAGTCACTGTTTCTATCCGAGATGAATATTATGGTGAAGTTAGCGCATCCATACTTACTGAGGCATAAAGGGCAATGACTTTAACG
>JANJGK010000030.1:11426223-11449760 GCA_039081455.1 Macrobrachium rosenbergii
AACGTAAAACCTGCTTTGAATGGTTTGTAATTTATTTTTAAAAAATTATATTTTCGTTATTTGTTCGAGATGCGACAAATTTTCGTTTTTAAATTCCCTACTAAACAGCTGTCAAGGTCTTGATTGAAAGTAAAATTCGGCCATTTGTGTTCCATGGTTATCACTCATCCAGTAACACAGCTTGGGGATCTGGGTAATGAATTACCTCGGCGTTAGCGGAAGTATGGGATCTGATTCCCTTCTGTTTTATCGTTGTTTTTGTTATTAATGTAGTCATACCGCTGTTGAAATTATTAATTTTATTATACGAGGTGTGTCTGTTATATAACGAGACTGATTAAACAACTCACCTTATTTATGTGTTTTACAAATTTAATGCTTGTCCCCTATAATCTACTCCACATTTTCACTAATACGAGCCTTCGACCAGTGGAAAAGAAGACTGGAGCAATGTATAAGTCCAATGGGGAGTATATTGAAGGGGACAAGTAGTAAATTTGTAATACATATGAATAAAGGTGAGTTATTTTATCAATCTCGTTATTTCATAGACACACCTAGTAATATGACTTTTGCCGTCATGTGATCCGTAAAGTAGAAGCAGTTCAAGGGGTAATTAAGAATAGAAAGATGCTCTCTATGTCTCGGTAGGCATTTGTTGCTTTGGCGTAAGTCTGATAAATCAGCGATGGTCTCTGCAGGGCCGATAATCAAAAACACCCAACAGAGAGTAGCTGTTTTCTTCTTAAATATGCGGTCTGATATTTCATATCTGCGTAGCTTTATAGTACACCTGAAAAACTAGTTGGAAAGAATTCCGGGGCTGGGCAGTGAGTGAAAAGCAAATTTGACCTAGAGTAGATTGCTCACTTGTAAAAAAAAAAAAAAAAAAAAAAGAAATGGCAGTAAAAGTTGGGAGTAAGATGAAACAAATGAAATTGGTACTTGAAGAGCAAATAAATAAACAATCCAGAAAGTAAACAAGCGGTAGCAAATTAATAATGAACTTTGGACAGACAGTGGCCTTAATCTTAGTACCTTCAAACAAAGATAATGAAGCTGAAGCAAAGATGGTGTGGAACAGGACAAGTGTAATAACGTTGGTTATTTGGTTACCACCCAGGTAATTAAATATGGCACCTGACATGACCAAGATGTTACGGAATGCTATACATATATTCCCAACGTCTGAACAAACCTGAATTGAAAGGAGGGAATGCAGATAGCTAAATAAGAACAGCATAAATAAATAAATCGATCAACAACAAATATATAAATAAATAATCGTAAGACGAGGCGATATTCCTCGTAAAAGAGGAACTATAGATATCGGTACGGAGACAGACTTCCGAAGTAACCTGATTTTTGGCCTCTTGAAATTATATGGAATGGAACGTAAAATTTAGGCCAAAGGCCAGGCGTTGGGACCTATGGGGTCACTCAACGCTGAAGCGGAAATTGAGAGTAGAAAGTTTTAGAGGTATAAGAGGAAAACCTCGCAGTTGCACTATGAAACAACTGTTAGGGTTGGGTGGACAGAATATGAACGGAGGTAGAGTAAAGGGAATGAAAGGGGTTGCAGCTAGTGGCCGAAGGGACGCTGCAAAGAGGCTTAAGTAATGCCTACTGTGTACCGCGTGAGGTGCAGTGACGGCACTACCTCTTACGGGGTCTTCTTAAAATTAAAAAAGATGGGATATGGTGCAGTTTGGTGGAGTGGAAGACACTCGCACAGAAGCAACCACTCTGGGCTTTGCTGACCTTAATATATTAAACAGAAGGGGGTGTGCATACACACAAACTTCAGCAGTTAATTAATAAGTAATGAAGCAATAAACATCGAATCGATTGCTTAATATGCGATTCTAGTCATTAATTAAAACTGAGGAGTACTTGATTGAATCAGAGTCAAAATATTAAATCGATACATAGATAGAGAGCAACATTCATGAACGGATTCAAATACATATAATGAAATGAATAAAATACAAAGTTCCGAATGATTTTTAATTACTTCATGTTCACTGTCGACTCTTGGTACAAATGCACCGGAGGGGGTCATCTTAATTAGATTTTCGGCTGTTCTCCTGGGTGTATGAGAAATTGTATCCGATTCTGTGTCCGAAATCTATTTCATTTGCTCTGCTGCCGTGTCCGAATTCCCTTTTATTTGTTTTACGGTTTGGTTGTGTCCGTATTTGCTTTTATCAGGTTTAGTTGTATCTTAGTATATTCTGTTTACGGTTTAGTTATATGTGAATTCACTTGGATCTTCTGTATTGGCGACTTATATTTGAATTCACAACCATTTACTTTATATTTGAATTCACATCTATTTACTTTATATTTGAATTCACATCTATTTACTTTATATTTGATTTCACATCTGTTTACTTTATATTGGAATTCACGTCTATTTACTTTATATTTTATTTTCATATAAATTTACTTTATATTTTAATCCACATCTATTTACTTTATGTTTGAATTTACATCTATTTACTTTATATTTGAATTCACCTACATTTAGTTTATATTTGAATTCACCTACATTTACTTTATATTTGAATTCATATCTATTTACTTTATATTTGAATTCACATCTATTTACTTTATATTTGAATTCACACCTACTGTATTTACTTTATACTTGGATTCCCATCTATTTGCTTTATGATTGATTTCTGTCCGTATTTGCTTCTGTTTACTCAATGTTATATTTGTATTCGAATGCATTTGTGTTTACGGATTATATGTGTCAGAATTCTATTTCAGTTTTCTATAAGACTTATATTTGCATCAACATCTATTTACTGTATGATTGATTTCTGTTCGTATTTCCTCCTATTTACTCAGTGTTATATTTGTAATCGAATGCATTTCTGTTCACGGATGATGTGTGTCAGAATTCTAATTCAATTTTCTCTAAGACTTATTGTGCCCGATCGCCCTTGGTTAATTCCTAGAGTTACTTTACTGCTGAGCTGTGTCCGAATTCTCCTGTGCATTACTTTACGGTTTAGCTCATAATTTTCTTTTGTAAACAATTTCCCGTGCGCAGTGTCTAGGCTTTGTTGGTGTTCGCAGTTACGTTTTACTGTGCTTAATCTTTTGCTGTGAAGTTTTGAATTATAGTGAGCAGTTATTATTATTATTATTATTATTATTATTATTATTATTATTATTATTATTATTATTATTATTATTATTATTATTATTATTATACAGAAGATGAACCCTATTTATATGGAACAAGCCCACAGGAACCATTGACTTGAATCTCAAGCTTCCAAAGAGTATGGTGTTCATTAGATGCGAATGTCAACTTGTGGCTGATGGTGTTCTTTGTAGAGGCTTTTAGTGAACTGTGTTTAGTGATTGATTTTACTTCACAATGATTAGTGATGAGTTTGAGTTCTCATTTTTGTACTTCAGAGTTTAATTAATGTGAAATATTTACTTGTGGGATTTTACTCCTAAGTCTGTAACTTATTTTTGGTCCAGAGTGTTATAGATTTTAAGGGTCAGTGTTTAGTTTTGGATTCCAGGTTGTAATATAGTTTTGTGGGTTTAGTTTTCTGTAGAAGAAAACCATTGTGCCGACTTTGTCTGTCTGTCTGCACTTTTCCTGTCCGCCCTCAGTTCTTAAAAACTTCTGAGGTAGGAGGGCTGGAAATTGGTATGTTGATCACCCACCTTCCAATCATCAAATATACCAAATTGCAGCCCTGTAGCCTCAGTAGTTTTTATTTTATTTAATGTTAAAGTTAGCCATAATCGCACTTCTGGCACCGCTATAGGTACCAACAACACAGGCCACCACAGGACCGTGGCAGAGTTTCATGGGCGCGGCAAAGAGTTTTATGGGCCGCGATTGAGGCCACCACCGGACCGTGGCTGAGTTTCATGGGCCGAGGCTAAGAGTTCCATGGGCCGTGGCTGAAAGTTTCACACAGCATTATACGCTGTACTGTTAACTCGATTGCGCCGAAGAAACTTCGGTGCATTTTTTCCTTGGTTTTTTGTGTCTAATGTTTTATTGGTAACGTTTAGTACACAATATTGCCTTGAGGCCTTCGTTATGATTGCAGTGAATGTTCATTTCTGTCCAGAGAAGATTCATAATATACGAGTTTTAAAACTACAAAACGAAGGTAGTGCGGTCATAACAACAGTAATGATAATTAGTATTAATAGTATTGTTATTAATAGTATTGTTGGCACATATTCATATGAAAGTAGCCGAACTGAACACTGTCTTGCAAAGCGAGCTTTCACGGTCTAGACCACTCTTAAGTCCAAAGAAAAAGGTTCCTTAAAAAGAAAATACACACGACAAAAATACGTAAGAAAATACTAAATAAACGTAAAACTGCAACAGACAAACATGTAAGTGTAAACGCAAATAAACAGCAGTTACCTAAGTATGTACCTGAATAAAGTACCAGGGATGATTAAGCGAAACATCCCCCACCAAAAAAAAAAAAAAAAATAGAAAGATGAGGAATATTTATGCGCAAAACCATAATAGGAAGACCAGTGTCAACAGGGAAGATTGACACCAAAGGCAGCATGTGAATATTTCAGTGAATATTTCAGCCAGGCCGATTTTCTCTCCCGCAGCATGATATGCTGTGATATATTCCTGAAAGCCCAATGAAAATGTGATGCCTATTTGGGAACTCCATTTCAGTGTTGATGATGTTCCCGCGGTTGGTGGAAGGGAGGTGAGATCCGCTGGAAGAGCGTGGGTGGGAATTGGAATTCCGGAGGAATTGGGAATTAGAACGTCGGAAGAATTGTGAATTAGAGCGTTGGAAAGTAACGAAATCGGATCGACTGTCGGAAGGTCTAAATGGAAATGTGAATAAAAAATCGGATCGTCTGTCCGAAGATATAGTTATGTGAACGTTGAAAATAAAAAAAAAAATCGGATCGTCTGTCCGAAGATATAGTTATGTGAACGTTGAAAATAAAAAAAAAATCGGATCGTCTGTCGGAAGATCTAAATGGAAACGTAAGTAAAAAATCGGATCGTCTGTCGGAAGGTCTAGCTATGAGAACGTTGAAAAATACAAAACTGGATCGTCTGTTGGAAGATATAGTTCTTTGAACGTTGAAAAGAAAGCGAAATGCGATCTCTTGTCGGAAAATCTAAATGGAATCTTAAAAAAAAACACACACACACACACAAATTGGATTGTTTGTTGGAAGGTCTAGTTATCGGAAGTTAAGAAATAAGAAATTGGATCGTCTGTCTGTAGATATAGTTCTTAGAACGCTGAAAGAAAGGGAAATCGGATCGTCTGTCGGAAGATCGAAATAGGATCGTCCGTAGGAAGGTGTGATTATTAGAACGCTGGGAGAAAGGCAAAATCGGATCGTCCGTCTGAAGGTTTAATTATTAGAACGCTAGGAGAAAAGCAAAACTGGATCGTCTGCCGGAAGGTTAACTATCGGAACAATTATAAATACGAAATTGGATCGTGTGTCGGAAGATATATTTTTTTAGAAAGTAGAAAAAAAGAGAAATCAGATCGTCTGTCGGAATATCTAGATGGAAACGTTAAAAAAAATCTGAATCGGATCGGCCGGTGGAAGGCTTAGTTATTAAACTGTAAGAAGATATATTTTTAGAACGTTGAAAAATAAAGAAGACAGTGGGATCGTCCGTCGAAAGATCTAGATGGAAACGTTAAAGAAACGAAGTTAGATCGTCTGTAGGAAGATACAGATATTACAAGTAAAAAAAGAATGAAATCGGATCGTTTGTCGGAAGATCTGGCTATCGAAACGTTAAAAGGATGACGGCATATGATCTGTAAGAAAATACAGTTCTCTGAATACTAAAACAAGTAAAAGATGCGCCGAAGTTTCTTCGGCGCAATCGAGTTTCCTGTAAAGCGCATAATGTTGTATGAAACTCGCAGCCACGACCGGGGCAGCGCTCAGTTGCTCCCCAGATACGGTCAAGTGGAGATGAGGCGGCGAATGGCACCTATGGTGGTGCCAGACGCACGATCATGACTAACCTTAACCTTAAATAAAATAAAAACTGCTGAGGCTAGAGGGCTGCAATTTGGTATGCTTGATGATTGGAGGGTGGATGATAACATACCAATTTGCAGCCCTCTAGCCTCAGTAGTTTTAAAGAACTGAGGGCGGACAGAAAAAGTGCGGACGGACAGACAAAGCCATCTCATTAGTTTTCTTTTACAGAATACTAAATAAAAAGCCAAATCGTATCGTCTGTCAGAGGATATAGTTATCAGAATGTTAAAAAAATTAAAACAAAATCGGATCGCTTGTTGGAAGATCAGGTTATTCGAACTTAGCGAGAAAACCTAGTTGATAGAATAACGGAAGAACTTGAAATAAGAACGTTAGAATAACAGATATTAGATCGTAAAAATAAATGACATATGAAATGTTGGAAGAACAGGAAATCCTAATATTGGAAGAGCTTGGAATTCGTACGTTGAAAAATGAGAAGTTAGGATGATAAGGGACCGAGGAATTAGTTATTTGTAAAAACTAGGATTTAGACAGTTGGAAGACATAAGGCATTTGAATAGTGAAAGAACTAGGAGTTAGGAATTTGATTAGTTTGGAAGTAAAAAATATATATATACTGTATATAGGAATTATGTCATTGAAACAGCAGGGAATTAGAACGTACTAAGATAACAGCTTAAAATATCAAACAGGTTAAAAATACGCTGAAGTTTCTTCGGCGCAATCGGGTTTTCTGTACATCGTATAATCAAGGCCAACGAAAATAGATCTATCTTTCGATGGTCGCGGTATAATGCTGTATGAGCTGGGCCCATGAAATTTTAACCACGGACCGGTGGTGGCCTATCCTATGTCGTTGCCAGAATCACGATCATGGCTAACTTTAACCTTGAATAAAATAAAAACTGCCGAGGCTCGAGGGCTGCACTTTGGTATGTTTGATGATTGGAGGGTGGCTGATCAACATACCAATTTTCAGCGATCTAGCCGCGGTGGTTTTTAAGATCTGAGGGCGGGCAGAAAAAAGTGCGGACAGAAAACAGTGCGGACGGGCAGACAAATTTCAGAAAACTAAAAAGCAAGGAATTAGGACGTTCCAATGCTACGAATTAGAACGGTGGAAGGATTGGGATTAAGAATGTCTGAGAGAGCTCTGGAGGAGCTCTGATTCTGAATGTTGAAAGAGGCGGAAATTAAAAGATTGAAAGAAATTGAAAGCATTGGTAACGAATTCTGGGAGATTTTCAAGTGAGAAAATAATGGAAGTGAGAATAGGGAAAATACCGAGAATAATCATAAAGTCTCGAAAGTTTTAGGAATTACAACGTTGAGAAGACGGAAAGTTGAACATGAGAAGAACTAAAAATTAGAACGATGAAAGTCCTGAGAAATACAATGCTGAAAAACTAATATTAAGAATAACAAGTAATTAATGCGCCAAAGTTTCTTCGGCGCAATAGAGTTTTCTGTACAGTGTATAATGCTGTATGAAACTCTCAACCACGGCCAATGAAACTCTCAGCCGCGGCCCATGAAACTTTCAGCCACACCCCGGTGGTGGCCTGTGTTGGCACCTATAGCGGTGCCAGACGCACGATCATGGCTAACTTTAACCTTAAATAAAATAAAAACTACTGAGGCTAGAGGGCTGCAATTTGGTATGTTTGATGATTGGAGGGTGGATGATCAACTTACCAATTTGCATCCCTCTAGCCTCAGCAGTTTTTAAGATCTGAGGGCGGACATAAAAAATGCGGACGGACAGACAAATAGCCATCTCAATAGTTTTCTTTTACAGAAAACTAAGAAGGCAAAATGCTCGAGGAAAAATTGATATTTTATAAATGCAAAAAATATGCTTATTTAGATTATAGATTAAACCATTACTTTTAATATTCATTTATGGTTGTTATTATTACTGGAATCCGTATGCATAATGCAGTACATGATCACACACACATAAATTTGTTTGTGTGTGCTTGCGCCCGTGTTCGTATTATTTATATTACATATCCGCATTAAATCTAAAATTTTAGGGATTATTCATGAAGATAACATGGTTAAGTACACAATAGTCGAGGTCTTCAGTTGTATGACAACCTTTGTTTAAGCTCCAAAGGCATTCACATTTGCATTGCGCAGTAATAATACCTCAGTGTTCAGCGGAGAGTAAACCTGAATATTTGTTTATTTAAGAAAGGGAGACTTTATGCACTGTTGTATGCACGTGGGTGTTGAAATACCTGTATGAGTACAGTATAGGGATATAGGGAGTCTACAGTCCATAGCTTCATGTTCTCTTGTAATTATTACAGTAATGCAGTTGATTGTGGAGTGCGATATGAGTTTATTTCTGTACGTAAGAAGTCTTTCTTGTATTTTCTTGTCTGTTTGCGAATTCAATATCGTGATGTTCTTTTGTGAATGGTTGGTCAATATACTTCCCAATGCACGAAGATATTCAAAATTCTCTCTCGAGATGAGGAATCTGCATGAATAATTGTGTTTACTTATACCTGGGATTTAGTAATGTTTTGGGAATGGAAATGTAATGCACTTGGATGGACATGTGTGTAGTAATATTTCTTTTTGGATACGAGTGTTTAGTCAATGTCCGTGGATGTTTAGGAATGGGATATCTTAATGTTCAAGTTGGGTACAACAAGAATCTGTATTTATTTACGAATAAATCATCGTAATGTTCTTTGTGAATGGTAGTGCGATACGCTCTCGCAGGCCGGAGGGTACTAAAATTACCGTGTGAATGTGGGTTGTTTGCCATGGATTTGCTTATTAGTCTACTACTGATGACAACTGGGGACGCTATAACATTTTCCTCCGCTTGCTTGTCCGTAGCTCTGTCTGTACATCCGTCTGTATTTCTGCCGAAATTGCCTTGTCATCGCAACTTCTCCTACGCCGTTGAAGGGATTTTAGTCAAACTTGATACAGCGACAAACATTTTTGGATAGACGCGCATGAAGGTAGATCGTCCTATAGTCTTCTAGCTCGTCTGTGTGTATGTGCGATTGCTAAACTTACCTTGTCATCACAACCGATCCTAAACTAAGGAATCTTATTAATAAATGTAAAAAATGAAAATTGACAGTTTATTTCTTTGTCTGTCTGTGTGCATGAAGAGAGATCATCCATGTGTCTGTTTATCCGTCTGTCTATCTGTCTATCTGTCCGCCGCGTGTCTGTCAAGTTTGCTTTGTCATAGCTGTTGCTTATACGAGTGATGGATTTCAGATATACGTACAATCAACCTTTGTAAGAACCATAAGGTGCCTCCTTGCATATTGCATCAGTAGGAATGCTATCATAGAAAAATGGGTCCGTTGGGGGACATTTATTGCCACAGCAATAATTCTAGTCTGCTTGTTTATAAATTAGACAGTATAATGGACCTTTGTGAATGGAGAAGTAAAAAGGTCGTGTGCTTATGTGAACATTTTATATTTTTTCACGAAGGAAACTCTTTTGACTCTGGGCAGCCTTTGTCTTAAAATGATATATCACGTTTATGTCTTGATTTTATGGGAATTAAATGCTTATCATATATTTTGTTTGGAAATTAAGGCTCATGTTTAATCATCGTGTTCACAAAGAAAGAATTCGTACTGACTTAAATCTGCTCATGTTTTGGCACAAGGAAATTGCAGGGTGATAAGTAAAAAAATATCAAATATAAAACATTCAGTGTATCGAGGAATATATTGAGAAAAGTAAAGTATATATTTTTTATTTTGGGATCAAGCAAATGTAGTGGGGTTCGTTTTTAGAGGTCATTTAAGAAAAATATATTAAAAGGTAATCGATAGTGGCAATCAGACGATAACATATTACAGGCATTGCCACGATGATGGAGATGGGTCTATTCCAGCTCTTAACAAATGTACCTGAATTCGACAGGTGTATGTATATATGAGCGGCAATAGACTCTTAATCCTCTCGTGGTCAGATGGGTAACGTGACCTCGTTCTGATACTCCGGATGCGGGTTCGAATTCTGCTGCGGACGTCAGAATTGCTTCATACTCTTTCCATTGGGATCTTAGGCTTTGTAGTGACAAGCGCATCCGAAAAGTGTGAAGAGATCGAGAAGCTAAGAGGGCGTTGTGGTTATTACAATTACGTATTACTTAGATATCTGAAATTACTTTCTGCCTGTATACCGTTTTGCATTTAATAAAAAATGTTAATAATTATGATGCTTATATTTTATGTATTATTCCTGTTATTATAATTCTGCCATTGCTAATTTTAATAACAATGAAATAGAAAAAACTGTTGAATTAATTAATTTCCTGCTATAAAGCGTATTGCGTAAACATTATTGTATGAACATTATCTTGTTGTTATTAATAGTGCTGCTGCTTCTACTGTTCAGTGTTACTACGTATTATTACCACGCATTATGTAATTTCAAGCTAAACAAGTAAGAAATGCGCCGAAGAAACTTCGGCGCAATCGAGTTTTCTGTACAGCGTACAATGCTGTATGAAACTCTCGATATGCTGCAGTATGCTCTCAACCACGACCGGGCAACGCTCAGTTGCTCCCCAGATGCGGTCAAGTGAAGATGCTTCGGCGGATGGCACGATCATGGCTAACTTTAACCTTAAATGAAATAAAAACTGCTGAGGCTAGAGGGCTGCAATATGGCATGTTTGATGATAAGAGGGTTTATGATCAACATACCAATTTGCAGTCTCTAGCCTTAGTAGTTTTTAAGATCTGAGGGCGGACAGAAATAGTGCGGACGGACAGACAAAGCCATCTCAGTAGATTTCTTTTACAGAAAACTAAAAAGCGGACTATCCGTAGACTGCCCAGATCTCAAATTATAAAGTATTACGTCTTCTGTCTTGAAAAGTTCAGGAAGTCAGCATAAAGTTCTAATCGGGCCGAATCTTAAAAGAAAAGTTGATATCATCTCGGAGAAATTAAAACAGAATCCAAAAAGATAAAGAGTAAAGTATTGTACTTTGTGAAACGAGATGTCTGGCAAGTTTCGAGGATGGGGAAATATTGCTCTTCTTTGTGGAAATTATCAGGTGATGCAGGAAGTTCAACCACAGAAAAATAATGATATGCTTTTTGAAGCTGAACTATGTAAGAAAAATTGTGACGTTTGACTTTTGGGAAGCGATTAAACAATAGGAAGAATTACGGGAAATAATGAGGTGGAAAAGAGTGAAATGTTATTCTATGTAAAATAAAATATATACACACGAAGGAAATATATTCAATGAATTAAGAAGTTATGTTAAATTTTTTGCACTTGTAGTTAGATCAGATCACAACCTGGATGGGTGACCAAAAAGGTCAGTCAGACGCTATTGACATCAGCTCCCGTGGCTATCTGTTGGATAAGGGAATTGGGCTATTACAATTTAAGCGTAAATGCATATGGCAACAGACCTTAATGTAGTAGTTTGGGCGGAAAATAAGTGAATGAAAAATTCTCCGAAAATATTACATTTAAAGTTGAAAAAGATAAGTTGTCTATTATATAAAACGTAGTATGTATGCATATATTTATTTAATTATTTATTTAATTTATTTAATCATTTCTATGTAACAAAGGTGGCGCACTGGTAAGAGAGTCCACGATGAACTGTCACAAAGCCTTAAACAGTAAAATACAGAGCAACATTATTATATACAAGTACAGTGTCACTGCAAAATTCTCTTAATATTTCCATTGCTTAGAATAAACATTTGTGAAGATAGTTTATGCGAAATTACAGCTGACAGAACAAAATAACTAAGATAATGGTAGTGAAATATTATATGTTAATCATGATGATTTAAAAGGCAATATTATACTTTTGAATCTAGGGAAGGGGAGTTTAATTAAATAAAGCGTGCTTTATAAAGCAGAAAACTTACGAAAGAGGTCAAATAATAACGTGTTATATGTAGTTTATGAAATAAAAAATGTAAAGAAAAACGAAAGTATTCAAACTGTAATAGCGGCTGACTGTAGAATATTCTCTATGTTTTATAAAGCTATCCAGTTGAGCTTGTAATTAAAGGAAGAACGGATCTCTATAATAGAATTTGATAAATGATATCTCTGTCAGATATTGCGTAAAGAGGAATATCTTTACAGCAGAAGAAACTGTGAGAGTTGGAATGACAAACAGCTAACAAGAAGCAGAAGGAATAACATTTAAACTATGTGTGTGTGTGTTATATATATGTATATATCTATATATACAAAAATGGATGTATGTACGTGTGTGTATTTTCCAGCACAACTCTGAAACTCACTGAGCACTTTCAACCAAACTTGTTATACATATGACTTACTGTCTTGAAAAGAATGGTGTGGGGGTTAAGACATCACTAGAACCAAAGGCACCAAACGGGGTGGGGGTGTGAAGGGTTTCCCCGAAACATGGCTGGTTCTGCCCGTAGACTTAGTAACTAAATAAACTCTACGAATTTATCATACCTCATTTCGGTATACATATGACTTACAATCTGGAAAAGCATACTGGGGGGCGGTTAAGAAATCATTAGCACCAAAGGGGGTGGGGGTGGGAAGGGGGTGATGCGTAAAAATAACCGAAAACGACAGATATTAGTGTCTAATCCATAGTTTTCAAGGTCGCTGAGATGAATGGTGACACTCCTGATGCCCTTTAAGTCCAAGTTCAGCCCTAATAGGAAGTGAGGTGGGAAGGGGTGAAAAATAAAATGTAAAAAATGACAGATTTTAGTGTCTAATCCATAGTTTTTGAGGTCACTGAGATGAATAATAAAACTCCCAATGTCCTTAAGTCCAAGTTCAGCTCTGATAGGAATGGGAGATGAGAAGGGGTGAAATATGTAAAAAATGCTGGGCACTGTAACTGAAGCAATATCTTAACAGGAAATGGAGAGAGTGAGAGATAGAGAAAGTAAGAGGGAGAGAAAGTGAGAGATATTGAATAGAGGGGGTGTTAAGGAGGAGAGAGAGAGAGAGAGAGAGAGAGAGTTGGGGGGAGGAAGTGAGAGAGAGTACAGGGGGTGTTTGGGAGGAGAGAGAGAGAGAGAGTTTATCTGCTGTCATTTAGTTTTCCTGGGCATTGATGGGTTGGTCAGCTAGTACATTATATATATATATGTATATATATATACATATACATATATACATATATATATATATATATATATATATATATATATATATATATATATATATATATCATATTACCACAGGTGAAAAATAAGAGACGGGGTGTAGGTCCTGACCACTTTCGACTTTGTGTCCAAGCCAATGACTTGGAAATAAAGTCGAAACTAGTCAGGACTTACAGTACACTACGTCTCTTATATTTTACCTGTGGTAATGTGTGATAAACGAACCACGTCTTTAAGTGATTATAATTATATATATATATATATATATATATATATATATATATATATACATATATATATATATATATATATATATATATATATATATATATATATATATATATATGTACGTATGTATACATATACATGTTGAAAGGCTAAAGAATGGAGAGGCACTAGGATCTGATGAGATTGCAATTGCAAGAGAGATGGAGATAGCTTCCAATAGAATGGATGACATGAATTTTTACTTCATATGAGGGGAAAAGTGACAGGTAGTTGTAAGAATGATTGAAACATAACACATCTGTGATATGGGTTTTGATTAAAAATGATTGATAAAAGGAATGATAAAAAAAAAGCGGTACAGGTAATGACAAGGGAGATGGAGTGTTGCAGGTCGAGTGTGCTCTGTTGAATAATGGTGTGAAATATTTTAAGTAAAAGGATGAAGCTTTCTGGTTTACTTATAGACCTATAAAAAGCTCATGATAGATTGTTGATAATCACTAAAAGAGGGTTCAATGCGCATCTTTGTTTTAAGCAAGGGATGAGAGAAGTGAGGGAAAGAACAGGGGATGCCGATGCAAGTTGTGAGATCGAAAAGTTATGACTAGAGTTCAGAGTTCAGACGATGCAGTTGCTTCTTGATAGTTAAGAGAAACTGCCGAGGCAGGTGAATTAGTTTTAAAAGTTTTAGCAAGATTAGAAAGTGTAATGTGGATGCTTGCAAGGCCAGGGTTGTAAGGGTAGATGAGTGAATAGCTGCCTCAAGCATTACTGCTCATGGTGTGCTTGTGAATTGATCAAATTGATAAAATTGAGTTGTTACTGTCCTTCTTCCAAACCGACAACATTCACAATTGAGCCTTGGAAGTGCACGACTCGCCAAGGAGACAGGTGGTTGCTATGTGTTTTCCAGACACGTGTACATGGAACCACCATAGTAAGATAAACCAAGGCAGCCAAAGAATGGAGCCTCTGCTGCGACAGATTTGAAATCGTCTGCCACCTATCTAAGGTGTAGGTATTTAGAGTAATTGCAATGGCGGATGCTAGGATTAAAAAAAAAAGGACAAACAATTGTGAATCACAGAATAGCCCGGGAATTAACTGGAATTCTGTAAAGAGCCAAAGTCTGTAGATGTAAGGGATACAATGGACGAAAGGATTGTTGACCCAACTCTTCTTGAAGGAAATTAAGTATGATGTTGAATGCAAATGACTGAAAAATTTGTAAACGGGATGAATTGTTTGTGCAGTTTAATTAAGATTAAAAAGTTGTGTAAGGAATATACAGTTACGATGAAAATGTTTAAAAAGGGGGTTTAGTATAATGTGAAAAGATGATTAGAATGCTTTGATGCGGTTTGGTCACGCAGGAAAATGGGAAACAGTTCCTCAGTGAAAAAACAAATAATTCGTCTGTTTAGAGAGAAAAAAACGAAGGAAGACCGACAAAATTCTTATTAAGTCTCAAGACAGTTTGTAAGCGATGTTGGAATGGTAGCTCCGTGGTGGGTTAGGGATGTGTCGACCCCACCGCGGTGTTATCAGGAAAAGTGGGCCTCGTTGCTGAATGATGCAGCACTCAGTTATGTTTGTTAGACTCGTGGATCACTCCTGGCCTACCACCCACCAGTCCACCTGGCAGCTAGTGGTGTCTGCTGGGCTCTAGAAAAAGGGCGTGGCTAGCAGTCTCCTCCCTAAAGACTTTTGAGAAATGAGAAAGCTGGAGCACCCTAGTACCACCCCTTCCATAAGGAAATATAGGCTTATGAGGAACATCTATCTGTTTGTCTATCTATTCATATATATATATATATATATATATATATATATATATATATATATATATATATATATATATATATTTATATTTATATATATATATATATATATATATATATATATATATATATATATATATATATATATATATATATATATGTATACTGCTTTTTTCCTTATGGATGTGGTAGCAGCGGAAAGGTAAGGCCATCCGACTTAGCAGCGGTTGCTAGCCGTATACCGGGTGAACTAGTGAGCGGCAAACGTGAGCCGAGTTCAGGACCGCTCAACCACAGATCCCATTTTGGGGCAGACTGCACCTTCCAAAGATGGCTGTTGGATTGCCATATTCCTGTAGTAACTGCATGAAAAAATACATTTGAAAAAAACATACGCACAAGGCTAATGGACGTGAACGATTACAATATAGAAAGACAGAGATCCCATATTTTTGTGGTAACGATGAGCCGTGATTTGTTGAATGGGAATGTTACCTTTTTTTTCACCGATGGAGATATTCATGTGTTTTTACCTGACTGACTCGTTGAATGAAAGAGATGGCTCGAATGTTTACACATTCTCCTGCTTGGATGAAAGAGTGAAAGATATTGGACGGATTAATTGGATCATGTAGACTGGCGTGAAGAGAGAAAGAGTGGAAAAAAAAGATACTCTTACCTGACTTACCTGTAATTAGTTAAATGAAAATGTTAGCTGGGCTTCCTATATATTTAACGCACAGAAAAAGATAAAATCCTTTCATCCTCTGTGTGCACTGAAAATGAGAATTGTTCTCATACACTTTTTCCGACATTTTGAATTTATGAAAGCTTGGTGAAATTATTCGCTAATCTTGTATTCTTAGGTTACTCATTTATGTTAATGTATGAGGCACTAAATTCACTTCGTTAATCCATGGAATAAAGTGTGCTAAAGTCGCTGCTGTGCATTATAGTGGTTTTGTTCCTATATTTTGTGTAGGCCTAATCTATTTCTTTCGTGGTTGACGTTTTCATACATAGAAGGGATAACAGTTATTCTGTATATACATACATACACACACAAACACAAGCACACACATATATAAATATATATATATATATATATATATATATATATATATATATATATATATATATATTACACAACACACACACATATATATGTGCCTACATGCTAGCTCTGATAATATATGCGCATTATTATTATTATTATTATTATTATTATTATTATTATTATTATTATTATTATTATTATTATTATTCCGAAAATGAACCCAATTCATATGGAACACACCCACGGGGTACGGAGTTCATCAGGAAGAAATAAGAGGAGGTAAAGGGAAATACAGAAAAAAGAGCTCTCACTTATTAAGAAAGAAAAAATAAATTAATAAACAGATAAAAATGTATTCAAATGCAAGGAGATTAGTACTAGGGTAGCAGTGCATTGCATCTTCGCTTGAACTTTCGAAGTTCCAATTGCACGATATCCTCAGGGAGACTGTTCCACAGTCCAATGGTGTGAGGAATAACGGACCTCTGGAACTGAGAAGTTCGGCAGCGAGGCACATTTACTGCATATTGGTGCTCCTGTTCAGCAAATCCGGTTGCTCTCGGCAGGAGAAGGGGATCGGGAATCAGTTGAGGATGTGAAAGATCTCTGTTAAAATACAATAACTTTTAATATTAGGAAACAGAAACCTACCACCACGAACCACTCTAGCTAAAAGAGGTAAATGTATATACATAAATGTTTATTAGCAAGCATACACGACATTAGTTACTCTTAAATTTTGTTTTATTGTATTAATTTTTAGATTAAAGGTTTAATGTTTCCAAACATTTTACACTGTGCATTTCAAAATATACTCCATGACATTTGCAGAAGCCTTCAAATGCCATGGCTAGCTAAGAGTGCCTCCGCATCGATTTTTTTTTTTTTTTTTTTTTTTTGAAGTTACACGGCACTTCATCAATTCAAGCCAGACCTTCCTCACACCAGTCCTTTCAGTCAAGGCCTACTCTGTGTGCATTTATAGGATTAATCCACTCTTTTCTTATAGCTCACGACAATTTTTTTTATTGTTGAGCAATGTTTTATTAACAGGAATAATCTGTAAAAATATCAGTGGTATAGTGAGACCAAGGAGAGTTAAAAATTCTCTCCTGAATATTATCTGAAGAGAGAGAGAGAGAGAGAGAGAGAGAGAGAGAGAGAGAGAGAGAGAGAGAGAGAGAGAGAGAGATTTTCGTATCTACTGCTTAGGCTTAATTTGACAAGTGAAAATGACAGCGCCATTTTTCATGTATTTCCCAGAAAAAGAGAGAGATTTCCACATCATTAGCTCATCTTTGATTTCGTAAATGCAAATGACAGCCTAGTTTCTCGCAAATTTGACAGAGAAAGAAAGAGGAATTTCTCATAAATTTCTATTGGGAGCAGGACGGCAAACCTGCGCCTCAAGCAGGGGAATAATGCTAAGTGAATATCATATTATATATATTATATTATATATATATATATATATATATATATATATATATATATATATATATATATATATATATATATATATATATATATATATATACGGTATTTTTTCATCATAAGCGTTTTTTGCCCATGCGAGGGTGACGGTAGAGGTTGTTAGCTTTCAGATTTTCATCAGTACGGTTGGATGAAGTTGCCAGGCCTGTGCCCTGTTATTGTGACTGAAACGCCCATAGTCATCTAACTACCAGGTGCATAATTTACAGACTAAATCAACATAGGTACCGTAGAATTGAAATGAACCTGGTCAGCTGCCGTTGTCTCTCAGAAGTCGAGCCTGGGAGAGGTGCGGCACACACATACATACACACACACACACACATATATATATATATATATATATATATATATATATATATATATATATATATATATATATATATATATATATATATAACAAAATAGGCGCACAACTTCGCTGTGTATATATGTATATATGTATATATATATATATATATATATATATATATATATATATATATATATATATATATATATATATATATATATATACACCTACTACTCGTGTAAGTCTTCAAAGAGGCGGGATCGTTTAGATTCAAGATTCCTTAGTTAACAAAGAACCATTTACCATGCACTAGCTTTCGAAGACATGGAGTCTTCTTCATCAGGTACCGATGCACTGAGGCGATAACAACTACTCTTAGGTATATATGTGCTCCTCTCAGAATCTGCTGTTTTCCTTTTAATAATCCCTGCGATGACCTACCCGTTGATCTTCAGCTTCTCCTGCCCTTTCCTGAGGTCAAGAGACTGCATGGAAGGGCAGGAGGAGCTGATGATCAACTGGCAGCTCATCCCATGAGTTAGAAAAAGGAAAACAATAGATATGGGGAGCAGGGGCGTTATTTTTTTTTTTTTTGGGGGGGGGGCTGGGGCGGGGGAACTTGCCCCCCCAAGACACTGATTGCCCCCCTAAGACTTGGTTTGCCCCCCTAGCCTTTGAAATATAATAATAATAATAATAATAATAATAATAATAATAATAATAATAATAATAACACCTGTTTGCTGCCCTATTAACTCAATATGGCTGTTATATGGCTTCAAAATGCTCCAAAATGCGCACAAATTTCCAAAAATTTCCCCCGGGGTGCTTACAGCGCCCCCCCCCCCCCCGCAACCTACCCCCAGCTGATACCTCTCGCTTCGCTTGCCACCCCACCCATACCATAAGTTAAGTTAAGTATATCTAGTTTAACCAGACCACTGAGCTGGTTAACATCTTTCCTAGGGCTGGCCCGAAGGATTAGATTTATTTTACGTGGATAAGAACCAACTAGTTACCTAGCAACGGGACCTACATCTTACTGTGGAATCCGAACCACATTATGACGAGAAATGAATTTCTATCACCAGAAATAAATTCCTCAAATTCTTCATTGGCCGGTCGGAGAGTCGAACGCTGGGCCAACAGCGTGCTAGCCGAAAGCTCTACCCAACCCTCCAATGAAGAACTACCCATACCATAAGTTCTACACCTTTGCACCCCCAAGAAAAATCTGGAATGACGCCGCTGTTATCTCCTCAGTGCATCGGTACCTGATGAAGAAGACTGTGCGTCTTCGAAAGCTAGTGCTTGGTAAACTGCTCTTTGTAAATTAAAAAAGCTGTAACTTAAGACATCCAATCTCATTGAAGCCTAAAACGAATAGTAGAAATATAGGAATAGTAGGAGTAGGAATACAAGAAAGTTTGCAATTCCTAAGGGATTTTATATTCTAGTGGAATATATGAAGGGTAATAAACTGTGGTTAAAAAAAATTTCTGCAAGAACCATTAACAGTTGTCTGCAATAATGAGTAGTCAACAAGAAACATGGACCTCGCTTTGAAATAGTTAGATAGTAATAATGAATAGATACATTCAGGGACAAGAACTGAGGTAGTGATCTTTCACTTCATAGAATTCATTATGAAGAGAAAACAATACATTATAAATATATATATATATATATATATATATATATATATATATATATATATATATATATATATATATAATATATAAATATATATATATATATATATATATATATATATATATATATATATATATATATATATATATATATATATATATATATAGTTCCTTGCCCTTGAATGTATCTCTTCACTATTACTATCTAACTTTTCAAAGCGAGGCCCTTGTTTCTTGCTGAATACATTACTTCTCATCATTGCAGACAACTGTTAATGGTTCCTGCAGATATTTTTTTACCATAGTTTATTGCCATTCATATATTCCACCAGAATTTATGATCCCTGAGTAATTACAAACTTTCTTGTATTACTGGGTGCATTATAAAACAAGGTTTATTGCTTCTGATGTATTCAATATGGAGTTAATCGGCCGCTTCCCGTCATATTCAAAACCTTAATTAATTGTTCCTTGTGTTTCTTCGTAGGGAGTCTCCGTTACTCGGGAAGTCCAAGGGTCCACACCATCCTCATACACCCTTTAACACCTAACCGCGTGTACTGGCCTTACGGCAGGACTTAAACCATGAGCGGGACAGTGTAGATGTTACTCAATGTTCTTTGGGGCGTTTTTTTTCGCGTCTTCATCTGCTTCACACGTTCTGCTGTCCAACTTCTTTAACTTAACCTTGCTCTTATTTTCCCCTTCATTTAAGTCCAAACTTTTTTTTTATTAGATTTCTCACTTAATTTACCTTGACGCAAAATCTCTTTTGTGCATCTCGGACATTGGGTTGTTATTATTCTCAAA
The DNA here is from genome assembly GCA_039081455.1 of Macrobrachium rosenbergii. NCBI lineage: Eukaryota > Metazoa > Arthropoda > Malacostraca > Decapoda > Palaemonidae > Macrobrachium > Macrobrachium rosenbergii. The sequence continues at coordinate 11,446,689 of JANJGK010000030.1, forward strand.
ATCTTGCAGGGTGAAGCCCATGACTCCGGAAATGAAATTGTGACACCCACATGTCATCTCGTAGAATAATAATAATAATAATAATAACAACAACAACAACTTACGGCACATAAAATCTCCATGATTTGTAAATGGTTAATGATTACTCTTCTCTCGTTTAAAGTTACGTACTTCTCTAACCATTATATATTCTTGAGTACTACCACCAGTATTTGTTGAGATTGTCATTTGAACTACTATGTATCGCAATCCGTATTTCATTAATGTAATAATGTCCCCTGGTACAGGTTTGGATGTTCCTTATAACACCTGGTTTATTGTGGTGTATTTAAGGGTATTATGCATCACACGTGGGTTATGGTACTTCCTAGGATGTAATGCATTACACCTTCTGTATTCCATATTGCAATGTAATACGTTATATTAACCATGATGTCAAACAGAATTTATGGAAAACAACACTAAATGCATCTTATGATGTGGTGTATAAAATTAATCATAAACTTCCCGGGGGGACGGGAATGGTTTACTTGTGAATGCCTAGTACATTGGAATAGCTTGCATTTAAATGAAAATATACTGGTCATAAGATTTTGGGCGAAATGTAACCAGAACTTATCTTTATGTGTGTAGACTTTTTAATATAATTATTATATTTCATATTTGAACTTTTTAGTAGGCAGAAAAAAATTAATAATTTTTTAAATTCATCTCAAAATCTGTTTCCCTGAAACACGTTAATAAATTGTCTTTTTTTAAACTCAAATAGTTCCCAAAAACGAAAGTTAATAAAAATCTCCTAGATATAATTGCAACACTTCTAAACTCAGAATTTGGTAGACGTTACAAGAACAAATATAATTATTATAAGTCTTTTGAGATTACAGTTCAGACATTGTGTACATTTATACTGTCGTCATGCACCGAAAAACAAAAATCTGTTTCACTGAATTAAAAAGTTCACTTATCAGTGATAATCTTTAAAATGAAGATTTTCATTTTCAAACAGAAAAATTTACTTATTATAATTGATGTAAATACTGTATATTTATAACGCGGACACATTATTATGGAACAAAACAAGTGGTGAGTGACTTGACTAGCAAAACAATCACGCAGTGAAACGTCCATATTTATAGAAAATAAAATAAAGAAAAAGTTAATAATAAAGAAGCGTAACGGTATGCAAGTAAGATTGAGACATGAACAGCAAAATAAACAGAACCTTCGCAAAACACAACATAAAAGGCAAAAAGAAATTGGTAATAAAGTTACACACCGAGAAATAAAAGCAGAAGTATGATTCAATGCGGATAAAATTGTGCTTCTTCCAGTTTAACTTTTTTCTCCTGAACTCGTAAACACCGAGCTCAGTTTTACCTCATGAATGGATATTAGGTGTCATGCAAAACGATTCTAAAATAATTTTTTTGTGTGTGTGTTTTTTTTTTCTCGGAAACGTGGCAATAACAGTAGCCTCATGATTTTATTTATAACAGCAACAGTGCATTGTGTTTTGTCATTTAGAAAAACGAAGCTGTATTTTTTTTTATCTAGAAAAACACTTGTTTTGTATTTTTATCTATAGAATAAACATCAGGACCTTTGTGTTTTTGTTATTTCAAGCAAAAATGGAAGTCTTAAATTTTTCTTTAAAACCAATCATTTAGGTAAGTTGTTTTTATGTGAAAAAAGTACATAGATGTGTTTACGTTATTTAGAATAGAAATATGTATTTTTTTGTTATGTAGTCGAATACATATATATACTGCATGTTTTCGTGGCCTAGAGCAGATTATATTAACGTTGTTGTGGTAGGGAACAAAAACAATAAATTTTTTTTATGTTTTATCTAGAACAAAAAACAAAACAGTATAGTTTTCAGTGAAGAACAAACTCGATAGATTTATGTTTGGCTTTATCAAGAACAAACAAAAAAATAGCAGTGAGAATGTATGTGTAAAGGACTTTGACAGTTTTAACTTAGAATATTACTTGTAACGATCAAGACATATTATATTAAAAATAAATCCGCGTCGAAAAAAATAAACAATAAACCAAATTTATTCATGAGAAATTTTCTTGTACTTTTGAAAATAAGTTTAATTGTGAAACCAAATCTTTTTATTCAGAAAAACAAGCAAAACCATAAAACGCAAATTAGAAAACATTCCAGTTTAGAATGGAGTTAATTAACTTACCTGTATAAAGGTGTTCTTTGACGGAAATCAAAGAGATCATCAAAGTTTAATGTAGGAGAGTGTTGCCAAAAGTTTTCGTTCGTTTTCACGGCTGTTCATTCATTGTAACATTCTTTAGAATCCTTATATTAAAATTTAAACTTCTTTTTAGTTAGGTGTTTTTAATACTTTTTCATAATTATCCTTTTGGTAAGTTTATGTGGCAAGTATTAATTTAAGGAAATTACCATTTTTCTATTTGTTGCAATTTATATGATCTTTATTAGAATTTGTTAGAAATCATTGCGATCGACGGTTTAAATCGTGTCAAGATTGACTGTATATTTCATATGAAGTCACTTTCTTCTGGTCTTTCCAGTCCAAATTATAATTTCGTTGACCGAGTTACAACCACCACCTGTTGCCTGTCTCGAAAGGAAACAGTTTTAAAGAAATAATTTCCCTCCCTGTCATTCTAGCTGCAACGTGTTCCCCCTTCTTAACGCGTGGAATGAAACGTCAATTATTTTTATGGCCCCCGTCCTGCGTCGGGGAACTGCGGTGGCGAAATGCACGTTCTTGACTTCGTCACCAACCGAGAGAGGAAAAGTATGCGGCTCGACGCCGTGAGGAGCGACACGTCCGCCGCTGGTTGGACCTGCCGCCACACTGACTGGTCACAGGCGAGGTAACAGTGCTCTAACTCTCCACCAAGTACCTGCAATATTGCTTGTACATTCCATGTAGCACTCGGTCAACACCCACTGCCCCTCCCCCCTTCCACCCACCCCCACCCCCCACCCCCCACCTCCGCCTTCCCAGCTCTCTCTCTCTCTCTCTCTCTCTCTCTCTCTCTCTCTCTCTCTCTCTCTCTCTCTCTCTCCCTTATTCA
>JANJGK010000030.1:11449860-11472360 GCA_039081455.1 Macrobrachium rosenbergii
CACCGTTCGTCTGTCTTGTTAGCAGTAAAGAGCAATAGCCTCTCTTCTAAAAGGGCTTGTTAACCACCGCCCCCCCCCCCCCACCCGTGAACATTTCTATTTTAATCTAGTCTTTCGATTGTCTGTGTGAAAGGCCTTTTGCGGAACACCAGCATCCAATTTCTGCTGAGGTGCCACGCCCCCGATGGTTGGCAGAACTCAGAGGTCCACACTAGGCCTCATACTGCTTTTCACACCCTACGGGAGTTATGTGTTGTCACTCTGTCATATCTCCGAGCACGGTTGGTCTTCTGAGAGTTCCAGTGTTAAACTGTAAGCCGGCCTACTCAGTGAATGCTGTTGGATGGTATTATCCTATTACCAACTAGTGATGTATTTTCATTAACGCCTTGCAAAGGGTCATCCGTGTTTGTCAGGTTGCGTAGTTATTGTAACCAGTAATATTCATATTTGAAATCTGGATAGGCAAGAAATTTCGATTTGTCATGCTTTGAAACTAAGCGGAGACAAAGTTTACTTCCAGCATTCTGATAAGGATGCGATTCCCATTTATCATCAAAATCTTTCATGTGTTTTTGTAGGCTGACCTACCTTGCTAATTCGGTATTTTGTTTGTTGGCTGTCGTGTTAATTTCAGTTTTAAAAGATTTTTTTATGCATGCACATTTAATGTGGTGTGTGGTTGAATTCACAGCCAATCATGTAGTTTACACCTGCGGCGGTATTGATTTTATATTACAGTTCATCGTGCCATATTGACGGTATATCGTGTCATAGATATTATTATACAATAAAAATATAATAATATTTCGTATGTTAGTTGTTTTGCATAGACATTCTCTTTATTTCAGAATACTTTTATAGCTTCCTATTCTCTCTCTCTCTCTCTCTCTCTCTCTCTCTCTCTCTCTCTCTCTCTCTCTCTCTCTCTCTCTCTCTCTCTCTCTCTTTATAAGAATTTTCTGGCCCCAAGAAATATTTTTTACACAAGAAAACGGAAACAGATGAAAAGTCCTTATTCTTTGCTTGTTTGAATACTGTAGTGTTTTTAGATTTTATTTTTTTTATTAGCTCATTATACACGTTACTCTAGAAATTGAAATTCCATTTAATAACCTTGATTCTTTACTAATAAATTTCGTAATTTTCCATCTACGGCCAGGCTTTGTGCCTCACTTAGCTCCTTGACTCAGTTGCTTCCTTGCCCTGGGACAGAAGGAAGAGCTTAATGCTGTGTTTCCCATTGGCCTCAGCTTTATGATATGATCCCATTCTGGAAGAGAATCGAGACGAGCCGAAATATCACTAATTTACTTAGTCACACAATTTTTAAGTCATCATTCCCCACCCCCCTTTTCTCTCTCTCTCCCTCCCACTCTCTCAGTTCTTCATTGGACGGGTGGGTAGAGTTCTCGGCTAGTACGCTGTTGGCCCAGCGTTCGACTCTCCGACTGGCCAATGAAGAATTAGAGGAATTGATTTCTGGTGATAGAAGTTCATTTCTCGTCATAATGTAGTTCGGATTCCACAATAAGCTGTAGGTCCCGTTGCTAGGTAACCAGTTGGTTCTTAGCCACGTAAAATAAGTCTAATCCTTCGGGCCAGCCCTAGGAGAGCTGTTAATCAGCTCAGTGGTCTGGTTAAACTAAGATGTACTTGTTTTCTCTCTCTCTCTCTCTCTCTCTCTCTCTCTCTCTCTCTCTCTCTCTCTCTCTCTCTCTCTCTCTCTCTCTCTCTCTCTCTCTCTCTAAGTTAGGAAAAGAATAAATGTTTCGAGTTCTGAAGAGGGAGCAGAGACTATATAAAATCTAGGCTTAATGTTTTTTATTGTAGCAATAATTAATTGCCATAATAATTTGAGACACAGATGAGAAACGTGTTTGGTAGCAAACTGTGAATAATCGTGATTCCTTTACGGACGATCTTTTAGAATATAGAAATTCAAAATATTACATCATGAGAAATAGAGGATTATAAGATTCGTTATTTGTAGATATCATTGCAAATCCCATGCATTGCTTTTCCATTATTTAATAATGAATTATATACGAATACTTGTATTAAAATACTGTATGTATTTTATTTAGGATTAATCCAATTTTTTTATTTACTTTTGCATAATATATTGTTCCGCTGTTTTTCTTTTTTTGTACTAAGAATTATATTCCATTTAAATTTATTGTTATTTGTTACATAAATTAAGCCCTAGGATTTTAATAATATAATAAAAATATTGGTGAAACAAATCCACAATAATTTAAGTGTAAAATATAAATATATATTTTACTCTTGTAAAATATAAAATATATATTGTAAGCTTTCCGTCATCGTAGGTTTGTTTCACTGTTTTAGTGACGCTTGTGATTATCACATTTTCATATATCTATTTTACTTTTGTATAATATACTGTAGTGTAGCGAAGGCGTGATTAAGAGGCTGGATCTACAAACTTACAAATTTATTCAAGATGTTGTTGTTGTTTTTGATTAAGCTGGCTTTATGCCAGCACGGGCTCTTGCTCATAGAGCAGCCCGTAATTGTTCAAGACAACAAACACGCAGGTCAGGAGCTCTTGCGAGCGGAAACGTAGTGCCTGGCACGAGGCGAACAAAATACAGATTAACATACATTCAACTGTGTTTGAAAATGGAAGATGGTACATAGCCTAATCCTATATACAAGTTCTGATAAATATATCTGGAAAGCTGACATTGTATTGCTTCCAGTAGGAATGGTACATTTGAAGTGACTTGATTATGGACGATAGTATACATTGACAAGAGTGTATGGTGTCGGCTGCGTTTCTTAGCACGGGTTCTCTGTGAGTAGTGGATGCCCGCAGGGTATGAGTTCGGGCGGCCAGGTAAGATGGACGGTCGTGTAGGTCCATGTGGGACCCTACAATAGACTATAGAATATGTATTTTACTCTTACCTCATCATGGGGTTGTTTCACTGTTTTAGAGACTTATGTGATTATGAAATTTTTTATAAATATCGATATGAGATTTTCGTAAATAATATTATTATTACTATTATGTATGCTTGGGTGTTTGTGTGTACCCTCCGCTGGCGAGAAATGTATTAGTTTTCGAAAATGTATTAGTTTTCGAAAACGCTCAGGACGTAATGCAATATACATTTTAAGCAGACCATTGTAATCTGGTATGTTATTTATTTTTGGGAAGCAGAAGTTTGTAATCTGCAGAATGAGTGACATATCCTGAAATCGTTTCCCATCAACAGAGCCGCTGGTGTTTTAAGGAAAGAAACACTTTTCGAATCATGATCAAATAATGAATTCTAGATTCCGAGAGTCTTTATTTTTATTTTGGAGACTTATGTTTATAAGCCCTTAATCGAGACTTATGTCTATAAGCCCTTAATTGAGACTTATGTTTATAAGCCCTTAATCGAGGCTTATGTTTACAAGGCCTTAATCAACACTGGACTTGTTGCCCAATGTACTCGCAGTTCATCCATGAAATGCCCAAAATATATTCAAGGAATTGCGATTCCCAAAACCCGTCGTAATCCCTAAATTTTATTGTTTATCATTCATTCATTACCTTGCCAATACCCAACAGATACTCAAGCGAATCCTACCCAGTACGCAGTCTTCAACTTTCCTACTGCTATGTGCTACGATATTATTCCCTTCCCCTAGCGACTCAATACCCCACCCCCCATCTTTCCCTGTGTATCCCAGTCCCCGGTCCCCGCTCGGGATGCTTCCGTTGGGGTCTCCGCGCTGTAATTTTGATGTTATTTCATGACGAACCGAAGTGTGAAATAGATTTGGTTATCCGGGGAAACCATTTTCCTCTCTCGCGTGAGATACGGTGCAGGAAATTCATCAGGAAATATTTAGATGGAAAAACATTCTCTTTAACGATCACGGGGGTTGCGGTAAATATATTTAGAGATACTCTCTGTCTCTCTCTCTTTCGCTCTCATTAACGTAGGGAGACGTACTATTACTAGCTAAACAGATGCAGTAATCTCCCTCCCTCTCTCTCGTTCATTTAATGTAAAAAAAAGTTGCGTTAACGTCACAGCCGTAATTGAATAATCTCTCTCTCTCTCTCTCTCTCTCTCTCTCTCTCTCTCTCTCTCTCTCTCTCTCTCTCATTTTCCAATTACTCTCATTTCATGAGAGCTTTGAAAAACATTACAGTTCCGGAATGTCAGAGAAATTAACTTTGATGAAATACATTTTGCCAATCATGACTCTCTCTCTCTCTCTCTCCCTTTATAGGAAATGAGAATAATTATAAAGTTAAGTCATGAGTGGGACAAGCAGCTCCGTGCCACTGAGGTCATGCATGACTTAGAATAAAGCTCATCGTTTGTGATATTTCAGCATACGTATGACTTACTATCTGGAAAAGAATACTGTGGGGTGGGGGTGACATCACTGGCATCAAAGGGGGTGGGGGTGGGAAGAGGGTGACATGTAAAAATAACCGAAAACGACAGATATTAGTGTCTAATCCATAGTTTTCGAAGTCGCTGAGATGAAAAGTGACACTCCCAATACCCTTTAAGTCCAAGTTCAGCCCCGATAGGAACTGGGGGCGTGAGAAGGGGTAGAAAATAAAATGTCAAAAATGACAGATATTAGTGTCTAATCCATAGTTTTCGAGGTTGCTGAGATGAATAGTAACACTCCCAATGCCCTCTAAGTCCAAGTTCAGCCATGATAAGAATGGGGGGTGAGAAGGGGTAAAATACAAAATGTCAAAAATACTGAGCAATGTAATTGAAGCAACTATCTTAAAAGGAAAGGGAGAGGGTGAAACAGTCTTTATCCCACGGATACCACTCATTCCGATGGGCCTCCGTTTAACTTTAAAAGATTGCAATTTCCAGTGAGACTTGCCTCTCCGATCACGATCATCAAGGCACCGGACACTTTATTAAGTACTGTGGAGTGGATTTGAGATTGTCATGGTTTTACCAGGGACAACTTTATGTTGCTTGCTCCAGCCCTATGTGAGCTGTTAATCAGCTCAGTGATCTGGTTACACTATTTTGATAATAATAATAATCAAGGGTGGGTTCATCCAAGAATTTATTTATTCTTGCTCCTGATTTTAAATCTAAATATGTTGTTTACAGGCAAGTTTTGTGGTAAAGTAGTATTATACTGAATTTATGAAAGATTTTAGTCTGTAATTTGTATACTATATTTATATTTTTAAAAACCTATAAATAAAAATTCTTTGATATTACACTATAGAAAGATTTGATTCCTTTTCCTGTCTAATAGAAGGTTGGGATAAATAACCATCCTGGTATGTTCTGCATTTTGAGTGTGTTCTATGCTTTGGGTGTATTCTATGGTCTGGATGTATTCTACACTTTGGCTTTGAGTTTTTACTGTGCAATGCTGGGTACGTCAGCTAATATATATATATATATATATATATATATATATATATATATATATATATATATATATATATATATATATATATATATATATATATATATACACACACACACATATATATATATATATAAATATTATATATATATATATACACACACACACACACACACACACATATATATATATATATATATATATATATATATATATATATATATATATATATATATATATATATATAAAATCATCAATGAAGGGCAGAGGGGACACAGATATACAAGCTGACTTTATTCCAACGTTTCGTAATTATCGGATTAATTACATCATCAGGGCTGTTAAAATATGAAAATAAAATTCTTTGTAAAATCATAAAAGCTAGAAATAAAGGCTAAAAGTTATTCATACAAAATTTTCACAAATGTACACAAACGTTAAAATTAGAGAACAAAAGTTTTAAAAATCATTACATTAAAATGAAGGTAACTGAATATACAGTAAACTAAAATTGAAAACCATCTGTGAAAGGGGTTACAGAACAAAAGATTAAGGACCGACCTAGAGGAGTGACAGCTTTAAATTAAACATAAACATAAATAGAAAGAACACAAGTCAGGATAAATATAGAGGAGAGGAGGACGTGTGAGTGTTTAACGACGGAACAAGTTGTTTGATGAAAAGTGATTCCAGGATAACAAGGTCTTGAGGGTTGGTGGTATGGCCTAAAATGTGGAAGTCTTTATTATCAATGTGTGTTTTACAAATTTTTGAGTGATTTCTGATGTTGGAATGTTCTGGGTTTGAAATTCTGCTACCTGTACGGAAGCTTACGCCACGATGAGAATCGATTCGCACCTTAAGGAGTCTACTGGTGGATCCCACATAGGTCCCTGTTTGACATTCAGGGCAAGTATATTTATAAATGACACCAGATGACATATAAGGTGATAACCGATCTTTGGTTTTAAAGAGTGAACCAATGGTTTGAATTTCAAACCCAGAACATTCCAACATCAGAAATCACTCAAAAATTTGTAAAACACACATTGATAATAAAGACTTCCACATTTTAGGCCATACCACCAACCCTCAAGACCTTGTTATCCTGGAATCACTTTTCATCAAACAACTTGTTCCGTCGTTAAACACTCACACGTCCTCCTCTCCTCTATATTTATCCTGACTTGTGTTCTTTCTATTTATGTTTATGTTTAGTTTAAAGCTGTCACTCCTCTAGGTCGGTCCTTAATCTTTTGTTCTGTAACCCCTTTCACAGATGGTTTTCAATTTTAGTTTACTGTATATTCAGTTACCTTCATTTTAATGTAATGATTTTTAAAACTTTTGTTCTCTAATTTTAACGTTTGTGTACATCTGTGAAAATTTTGTATGAATAACTTTTAGCCTTTATTTCTAGCTTTTATGATTTTACAAAGAATTTTATTTTCATAATTTAACAGCCCTGATGATGTAATTAATCCGATAATTACGAAACGTTGGAATAAAGTCAGCTTGTATATCTGTGTCCCCTCTGCCCTTCATTGATGATTTTAAGTATGGATTGACTCCTGACTCCTCACACTAATATATATATATATATATATATATATATATATATATATATAGTACATATACATACACACACACACACACACACACACACACACACACATATATATATATATATATATATATATATATATATATATATATATTATATTTATATATGTATATATATATATATTTGCAGTGGCAAATATTCTGTACCCCACTCCTACCATAGAAGACCCTATCGACCTTCCTCAGAGTGCAGAGGTTACCTTTTCGTAATTTAAAACCTGTTTGCATCATATACATTTACCCTCCATAAACATAAATTCTGCAAATGCCTTTCGGAAATGATTTCCAAATGTAATGATCTATATTCCGCTATAAAACATTCCGAAGGTCAAAACGAAGGAGGAACTAATAAATTAAGGAGGAAATTCGCATTTGAACGAATAAAAAAAATGAAACAACGTACAGTAGATCATGTACGGCGAGTTTAATCAGAAGCTAATACACATGCATGGATACCGATGAATTTGTTTCGTCTCGTCTTATAGAAATGATCAATACAGGTGATTCATTGTTCATTTTATCAAAGTAATGAACAATTATATTAATATTTATCATAAATTATGATCAAAATTCACGTAAATTCTGATCAAAAATTGATGTTATAGCAGACTTAGTGTTGTAGGCTAAATAGGATGAACGGTAGGTCTTGATCTCCAAAGGTATGCCCATAACTACGAATTGTTTTTATAGTACATTAAGTACTTAGATGTGATGATGGTAATACCTCAAGGTACTTAAGAATTTGTATTTTATTGGCAGGATATAATTAAGATACGTTTGGCTTAAGATAAACACTGAAAAAAGTGGTAATTTCATCGCATGTAATTTTTTAATGTAGGGGTAGGTCTGTCACAGAAGCATTTGGTCTTCTAATACGCATGAGCGGATGGTTATGGATTTGTTTCATCTCGGCAATGAATTAGTTCTTGACCTCCAGAGTTGTGCCCATAACTACGAAGGTTTTTTTCATGGATTAACTACTTAGATCTGATGATGGTAATATCACAGGGTATTTAAGAATTTGTATTTCATTGGCGAGGTATGATTATGATACGTTTGGCTTAAGATGAACACGGAAAAAATGTGGTAATTTCAGCACGAGTAATTTTTTAATGAGGGGGTAGGTCTGTCACAGAGCGTCTGTTACTACTTTTTTCCATGGTGAGGATTGTAAGGGCTTGTGAGGACAAAAAGGTCGAACTGGGTACTAACTGATTTATTCACCTAGGCTCAGGTATACATGGCAGAGTGCGGACGGAAACGTAGTGCCTGACCTCTGATTGCCGTGACCTGCACTCTGAACAATTTGTGTCTGTTGACAGTCAAACAAATGGCAATTTTAAGAGACATAACATACATACAATGATAAAATATATATAGGCGGAAAGGCCAGGAAATTTTACATATGAATATTTACATGAGATTCTTGACATGCTAATAAGTGTGATGCATGAACGTGATTGATGCGAAATAAAGAGACATCTGACGTCTTTACAAGTACTCCCCCTCCGGCCCAAGACAATTATTATGAAATAATGATTGGAGGACTTCTTGAAAATCAATCACAGAACCTGTGTGGGAGCAGGAGCCGACCCCGAGTTCTTGATACCTGCAGCTGTGGAGTGGCTTCGACTGCTGAATTGTCCGGCGGTTTTGCCAAGCAGATGACTTCCTTAATGCGGCCCTTGGGACGTTCTCGACCACGTTTCGGGATGCCGATGAGTTCATCCGAGACCTTGTTTTGTGGAGGAGTTCTGGGATACCTGCCAGTTTCCTCCCGAGTTCCACTGTACATCAGGAAGGGTGGCTTTAGCCTGTTGACAGAAAGCCAGTCTTCCCGCCCGTGGATGTTGACGAGGTAGGCCTTGGATGCCCTACTGACGACACGGTGTGGGCCTCTGTGTGGTCTGATCAAGGGTGGGCAGTGGGTGTCGATCCTGATGAAGACGTGCGTGCAGGAATCCAGGCCTTTTGGGCTGTAGATGTGGGTCTGTACGTGAAAGTCTTTCGGCAGGACATGAACCTCTTTGCTATTTCCCTCTGCCTTGGAATGGGCGTATCTCCAATGTCTGGCTCCTTGGGGAAGAACTCTCCTGGTACGGCCAGTGTTTCACCGTAGACTTTCTCTGCAGGAGATTCATCGCCGTTTGCCCTTGGTGCGGTGCGGAGACCCAGCAGGACCCTGGGGAGCTGTGCCTTCCAATTGTCATCGGTGCAATGTGCCATCAGAGCTGCCTTCAATGAACGGTGGGTCCTTTCCACCGTGCCGTTGGATGCAGGGTTATATGCCATCATACTGTGGAGAGTTGTCCCCATCAGGTGTGCCAGGGAGACCCAGAGCTCCGATAAGAATGCCGGGCATCTGTCTGTAGTTATGTTGTTGGGCACACTGAAACGGCTTATGCAGCTCGACAGGAGGGCTTCTGCACAGGCACTCGTTGATGCTTCCGTCATCGGGGTTGCTTCCAGCCATCTTGTGGAATGGTCTATGACCATCAGGAAGTATCTGGTGCTCCCTGATTGCGGTAGAGGCCCTACGAAATCTACATGGATGTGCCCAAAACGCCGACGTGGTTGAGGGAAATCCCCGATGCCTGATTCTATGTACCAGGTGATTTTGCTCGTCTGGCAGGGTATGCAGTTCTTCGCCCACTCTTGAACATCCTACCTGACCCCGTGCCACACGAACGTTTCTGTCATCAGGCACGCTGTTGTTCACCCTGATTGATGGAAGAGCCTGAGGATGATATCGAACGTCTGCTTTCTCCTCGACACGGGTATCATGGGGCGCGGGCGGCCAGTGCTGGTTTCGCAGAGAAGTGTTGAACTGGACCCACCTATTGGCACGTCTTCCCACCTCAGTGCAGTGAGTGCCGTGCGGTAGGCTGCTGTTTCCGGGTCCATGACTTGTTCCTTCACCAGGTCCTCGTAGTCTATGCCCAGGTGGACTGAATTTATCTCAACTCTTGATAGGGCGTCGGCCACTGGGTTCTTGCCGGGGATGTAGCTAATGGTGCAGCTGAACTCAGAGATAGCGGCCAGGTGTCACTACTGTCTCGCCAACCATGCTTCTCCCGCCCTCCTGAATGCATGCACCAATGGCTTGTGGTCTGTCAGGATGGTGAAAGGGCTGCCATCCAAGAGGTACTTGAAGTGTCGCACAGCTTGGTAGATTGCCAGCAGTTCCCTGTAGAATGCACTGTAGCAGATCTCTGGCAGCTTTAACTTGCGGCTGAAGAAGGCCAGAGGGTGGGGGGAACCGCCTATTACCTGCTCCAGCATGGCTCCTCAATCGATGTTGATGGCGTCGGTGGTAAGTCTCAGGGGGGCGGTTGGGTTGTGATGTGTTAAGGTGGTGGCTCTGGTGAGGGCTGCCTTCGTCTGTTCAAATGCCTGCTGCTGCAGAGCTGCCCATGTCTGAGCTTTCAGCTTCCCCTTCAGTACTCTGGTTAGGGGATACATGATGTGGACGATGTCTGGTACGAAGCGACGGTAGTAGTTGACCATGCCGAGGAACTCTTGCAGAGACTTGATGGATTTTGGTGTTGGAAACTTCTTCACTGCGTCCACTTTGGAGACCATAGGGCTGACACCTGCCGGAGAAATCTCGTGGCTCAGGAAGTCTACCTTTTCTGCTCCGAAGGTACACTTGTCGAACCTGACAACCAAACCGTTTTCCTGCAGGTGCTTCATCACAGCCCGGGCGTGGCATAGATGTTCCTCCGGGGACCTGGAGAAGCTCAGGATGTCGTCTACATAGCAAACGCAGAAAGGTAGGTCCTCCAAGATGGTATCCATAAGGCATTGGAATGTGGCCCAGGTGTTCCTGAGGCCGAAGGTGGAGTAGGAGAAGGTATATGTCCCAAACGGCGTGATGATGGCTGTCTTCAGAACGTCGTCGGGGTGCACTGGTACCTGAAAATAAGACTAGAGCAAATCCACTTTGGTAAATACTTTGGCCTCGTGCAGAGAGCCTGTTAGGTCCTGCATGTTCGGCAAGGGATAGTGGCCTGGTGTCGTTATTAGGTTCAGCCGACGATAGTCCCCACAGGGCCTCCAGGAACCGTCTGGTTTCCTTACCATGTGGAGGGAGGACGCCCACAGACTCGATGCCTTCCTGCAGATTCCTGTTCGTTCCAACTCGGCAAAGGCTCGTTTAGCGTCTTGAAGTTTTTTGGGTGGCAACCGGCAGAATTTGGTGTGTGTTGGTGGGCCTGTCATGGTGATACGTTGATGGATGCCGTGCTTGGCCTGGGCTCCCGGCAACTGACGCAGCTCTGGCTTGAAGATGTCTGGGAACTCGTGGAGGAGGGGGCTGTATCTGTTCGAAGAGATGGAGCAGACGGCGGGCATCCCTGGCCCGGTGGAGAGCGGTGGGGAGCAGCAGGTTCCGGTATCCAGCAGGCGTTTTCGGTCGACGTCAACCAGAAGTCTGTGGTGTGTGAGGAAATCGACGCCTAGGAGAGGAAACTTGACGTCCACGATGATGAAGGGCCAATCGTATTTACGGCCCAGGATGGATATTCTGCGGGTCAGAGTTCCATAGCAGCGGATGGGGCTTCCATTTGCAGCAACCAGCATGTTTGCGGTCATCCCTCAATGGTGGAAACAACAATTGCAAAGCCCCAGTGTCTACCAGCATCCGCCGTTTCGATATGGTGTCGTGGATGAAGAATCCTACTGGCTGGGGCTCCTTAAGGTTTGCGACCACTGCTGTTATTTGTGGCTGCCTTTCTCATTTTTTGTGAAAGAACAGGGGGCTTTGCAATTTCTTGCGGCGCTTCTGAAACTCCAGTGGAAGTAACACCAGGCTGGGTTTGTCCACGTCCTCTGCTGCTGCGGCGGCGCCTTCTTCGTGTCCTCTGCCTCAGCTTCTTCTGTTACCTGGTTACAGGCTGCGGGTGTTGAGGCGTGTTTGTAGGCCTTGGTGGCCTCATGGAGTTTGTGTGTGATGTTCACCAATTCGTCCATTGAAAGGGCATCCACATCCGTGCAGAAGGCACCGCAGGAATATTTCTCACGACAAGCTGATCTCCTTCTGACCGTCTGCGTCGACGCCTGGCATCATCAGGAGACCTCATAGTTCATCCCAGGCATCCCTGGGTGATGCATCCCCCAGGGGCTGGGTCATCAGGTCGAGGACGCGTTGGGCTCTCTCTGGGTTGAGCTTATCTTGCAGGTCTCTGTACTTGACTTTGCCCAGCTGCGAGTCCAACCATGGAGTGATTTTGTTGATGGCCTATTCTGGTAGCATTGTCATGGTTATGTCCGCCTTGGTCTCTTCGTCTGTAATTTTCACCACTCAGAAATGGACATCTACCTGCAGAAACCAGGATGCGGTGTTTTGTCGCGAGAACAGAAGGAGTTTTATCACCTGGCTTATTGTCCTCGGAATGACTTTCTACCTCAGTATCTGACATTGTTTCCTCACACCAAAATGCGAAATACGCACTGTATTTAGTCCGTTAATGGTGTTTGGGGCCTATCAGAAGTCAAAACTATACACTGTGTGGTTCTGTTAATGATTTCTGAGTACGGTTGGCATGAATCGTAAATGGCAGGGCCAAACCGTTCGAGCATGCCAGAACGTACCTGGAGGGGTACGCCATAATTAGTCTGTTAGTGGCGTGGGTGTTCTCCGAGGAAGGAGCTTTCAGAGGCCTAGACTTTTGTCGCCATGTGGTTACGTTAAAGGCTCTCTGAAGGTAAAGCAGCGCTGTAGTGAGTCCATTAATGGCGAATCCAAAACCGCTGTGTTTGCTGTCACTCCTCGGGTCACCAGTTGTGAGGGCAAAAAGGTTGAACTGGGTACTAACTGATTTATTCACCTGGGCTCAGGTATACATGGCAGAGTGTGGACAGAAACGTAGTGCCCAACCTCCGATTGCTGTGACCCACACTCTGAGCAATTTGTGTTTGTTGACAGTCAAACAAATGGCAATTTTAAGAGACATAACATACATACAAGTACAATGATAAAATATATATCGACGGAAAGGCCAGGAAATTCTACATATGAATGTTTACATGAGGTTCTTGATATGTTAATAAGTGTGATGCATGAATGTGATTGATGCGAAATGAAGAGACATCCGATGTCTTTACAGGCTGACTGGTGTGGTGGTAGAAGTTATATTTTGAATTACATTGCTTTATGACTGAATGAAAGTAATTCTGATACAGTCAAACATATCTGTTTAATTTTTTGGATGCACTAAACTGGTTATAGGGTTTCAGTGGGAGGAGTTTAATGACATCACCAACAGAAAAGGTGGTGGTTTTCTGCCCAAGGTACTGGTGACTCCTATAACATTACTTAAGAAAAGGTGAACAACACCAGTAAAAACAAAATTTCATTTCTTTTGTCTGTGTTCGTATGTCTGTCACAGGGTAGGGGTCTCATTTTGAGTTATAACCTTTCTGGGGTGACATAGGAGCGGAGTGCAAAATTTTGTCTATGTCTGTCAAATAGTTCGGATTTCTGTAGCGGACAAACATTCACTTTTATTATATAGAGAAGATAGACAAAAGAAGTTATATATATATATATATATATATATATATATATATATATATATATATATATATATATATATATATATGTATATATATATATATATATATATATATATATATATATATATACATGTGTGTGTGTATGTGTGATGTCTGTGTATGGACTTCTTACTACTAGTCATGTATCCAGATGAGAATATAATGAATCCTTCTCTTTCCTTCCTCCTTGATAGGATTGAACTCATGCACAGTAGAAAAGATTGAGAATTATCACTTAGTCCACTATGCTACCAATAAGGATATATACTGTATATGTGTGTGTGTGTATACAGTATATTATATATATATATATATATATATATATATATATATATATATATATATATATATATATATATATATATATATATATATATGTGTTAGGAGAAACAACTTATGGTTAAGCAATATATATATTAGTACATGCTGGGTCAGGTTAAATTGAAGTCAGCCTTAAGGGCCACACCCAGCATCCAATGCGTAAGCAAAAGGGTAATGAACGATAGACTTACCTTGTAATTACATTGAAAACAAAAGGAAAGGAAAAGTTGCCAGGAAACCAGTGATTACATTAAATTGATTTATTCTGTACCCTTCAAACAAATATAATTAACCTCGGCTGGCTTGCAATCCAGCAGTTAATTGCACAGTCAATGTGCCACAACAATTGTATTTACAAATGAAATAGAATAAATCTGGCTAGGATACAGCCAGGTAAAGAGAGCAACAGGAGTCTTATAACAACAATTCAGTAATTGGTTTCCACAATGAAATGATAATTATGCAATGACAATGCGTGACAGAGCCGTCATGATGACTGTCAATTTCAGAGGATATCTTGCAGGCGGCAAGACTAAGTTGAAATCTTCTAAGGTAATCGGTCATAAGGTTGCAGGTTGCAGAACACAAGGGGCAAGATGACCAGTATCTGGAAAAGATTCCCAGATAAGCATCCGTATACACAAAAGATTCTCTCACTATGGAGGGGTGTATTATTCTAGATTTAATTAACACAAATTTAACACAGCGAGGAATGCTTTCAATTATATCACTGAGCAAAATTAATTTATTACTGGACTTAAGTCATGAGGGAAAATGTACATGTTAGGTTTGCAAACAAAGGGGGTTTGTACCGGGGTGAATGGCAATATGAAATGAGGAAAAATGAGAGAGCTAGTACAAGAATCAGACACTGGTGTTAATTGCTAAATTCAGACCTACCAATAACACCTGTGTAGTAAGCTCGGTTTCTATGAGGTTGATCCAGTCTGCCTGTCATTATCAACTACGAACACGTGGTCGACTAGTGGACAAAGAGCAACGCACCGAAGAGCTAATGCTAGGAGACAACGTTCTGTCGTGCGGCTGGCGGAGAAGTGATAGCGAATTTAGGTGTCTTGGTTCTCCCTCGGCTTCGTAAGGTGGGCGACGTCCCAGGGTGTCTGGAAAAGCAACTAACGCCAGCAAGAAAGATTCACAGGGAAACAGGTCATGGGGTCAGTATATTTAAAGAGCAATAGCATGCTGTGCCACATGAAGACTTTCCAACGTTTCGCTGACAGTCTGGCACCAGGCCTTCATGACACCTGCATTGCGGACCACAATTCCCACACCATGCTCCTTAGCAACAAATCAAGCTAGCAGGATGGCGCCACTTCCAGGACACACCTGGTTTCATATATTCAGAAGACGCAAAGTGTAAAATCAAATGGATGTGCATTATTGGTCTGTTAGTTACCATGTCAATTTCCTGACCGCTGATTGGTCAGGGATTCGTATAGATAACACTGTAGTTTGTTAATAAAGCATCACTCTAAGGTCATAATTCTCGTCTTAGTCATCTTGCCAAAATGCCTACTTACTACCACGACTGATCAGGCTATTCCTAAGTCTTGCTTCTTTCTCACAAACATCCCCTACAGTGTACTGCTAAGGGGGGTGAGGAGACCCTTAATCTACCCCCCATTTTTGCTGCCCCAGCTTCAAAGGAAACTGGGCACTAAGTTAACAGCCTGGAGAGACTGGAACAGCGAATATATATATATATATATATATATATATATATATATATATATATATATATATATATACACATTACCAATAAGGAAAGTGGTCGGTATTCTCTCTCTCTCTCTCTCTCTCTCTCTCTCTCTCTCTCTCTCTCTCTCTCTCTCTATATATATATATATATATATATATATATATATATATATATATATTTATATGCAGAGAGAGAGAGAGAGAATATTGACCACTTTCCTTATACATTGTTTATCCGTAAGTCGTTTCTCCTAACAGAGGCTGGCTGAAGGGAAAGAATAGCACATTCATACTTAACTTTAACTGCTGAATTCCGATGAATCCCCTGTGGAGTAAAACTTACACAGGACTGGCTACTTCATTACCTCCTTAAGGGTTCATCAGCAGTGCACTGAGCACCTTACACGCACTGCGCTGTTAACCCCTCCCGGATATATAAGCCCTCCTTTCCTGTACCTCCTTCAGCCCATCTGTCTGAATCTCTGGGTCCAAAAGACTAATTCATATTTTCATTGCACACGTATCTTTTTACCACTTTTGTTAAGCATTTCCACATTCTTGTCTTCAGTCATTCTTTTTACACCATATTTCATGTGAACTGCAGCTACATTTTTCTCTTTCATTCACATTCAGCGTCCAGTCCTAACTTCCACATCGGAGAGTTGGCTCAACAGTCCTTTCATACATTGTATCTTGGCTTCCATAGACAGTTAAAGTGTCTTCTCAATCTGTTTCACGCACCCAGTTACCTTTCTTGCTTCACCTTTTATATGACACACTTCTTTTGTCATAAAACCAACATCTGTTACAGTGACCCCAAAGTAATTATTTTGATTCAATACTCCATCTTTCTTGTTTCTATATACCCCATAACCCTCCTCTTGCTCATATTTACTCTCGTTTTTCTTCTTTTGCAAACACTTTCAAACTTTTACTAGTTTCTGCAGGTTCTCTTCACCATTCCCAATCAACATAGTATCAGCATCAAACATTAAGGGTTCAACACTCCACTAACAACTCTCTTCGTTTTAGAACTTTGCACCGACAACCTATCCTTTCTGTGGCTTCCTCAGGCTTCTTTAGGTACTGAACGGTGAAGGCGACTTAACACACCTATCTTCTTGATTTAACACGTTTCACTTCTTTGGTTAAATCTTTGAATCACTCTGAGTTATTTAGCTTCTTTATATGAACCTTTAAATCACTTTCAGATATTTAACTTCTAAATAATATATTCTCAACACTGCACATTGCCTACCGATTCTACCATAAGTTTGTCTTAGTTCCCTGTCAAACTCTTTCGCTTTTCTCTTTACTTTTAAATTTCTCACTTAGTTGTTTCATAAGAAATACAAAATCCACATACCTTTTTCCTTATATAAATTCACACTTTCCTTCCCCTTCATTCCTTCCATCTTAATGTTTCACCTTCACAGTCAAAATCCTAAAATACACCTTTTTTTGGCGTACGAAGCAACGTTATGCCCCTGTATTTCTTAGTCTCTTCTATCATTTTACTCACACACATGCATACATACATATATATATATATATATATATATATATATATATATATATATATATATATATATATATATATATATATATATATATATATATATAATCAACACACAATCACGTGTGGAACAGAAATAAATTTCTGACTCACATCAGGATCGAACCCAGGTCTTTCAATTAAAAGGCAAGGGCGTTGCCCATTAGACCATACAAGTTGTATGACCTAGTGGGCAGCGCCCTTGCCCTTGCCTTTCAATTGAAAACCTGGGTTCGATCCTGATGTGAGTCAGAAATTTATATATATATATATATATATATATATATATATATATATATATATATATATATATAAGTAACTGTATATATGTATATACATTATATATATTGTATATATATATATATGTATATATATGTATGTATATTTATATATGTATATATATATATATATATATATATATATATATATATATATGTTTATATAATGCACATTCCCATGTATGCATAAATGCAAAAGAACACACTCAAACAAAATGTTTGTGCCTCAAAGAAGACACACCAACCAGATTAACGTCTAGAACCATGATACTGCAATTCCAGCAAAATCGGCCGCAACTTAGGAATGCTTTTCATCCAAGTTGCATTATTGATCAAACGTGTGACTACATTCTCTCTTTCCTGCGTAACGCTTTAGGCTTGGTTTCGAATTTGATTTAAAGATTATTGGTAATTTTTTTTGTCCGTT
Organism: Macrobrachium rosenbergii; assembly: GCA_039081455.1. Taxonomy (NCBI): domain Eukaryota; kingdom Metazoa; phylum Arthropoda; class Malacostraca; order Decapoda; family Palaemonidae; genus Macrobrachium; species Macrobrachium rosenbergii. Next base: position 11,467,727 of record JANJGK010000030.1, read on the forward strand.
AGAAAATCATCATGTTTTTAATTATTATTTTTTCTTCGGTAATCTTAAATCTCTCGTACGTGCCCCATTCTAGTTTTTCTAGTTGTAAGAAATGATTTGATTGCATATTATCGGACATACAATAGTGGAGTGTGTGTAATATATATATATATATATATATATATATATATATATATATATATATATATATATATATATATATATATATATATATATACATACGTATATCTATATATATATATATATATATATGTGTGTGTGTGGGTGTGTGTGTGTGTGTGGTCTGTGTATGTGCATGTATGTATGTGTGTATATGTATGTGTGGGTATTCATATTCATAAGACAACCAATGAAAATGGTAAAAGAGTAGGAAAATGTTTGAAAGAGGAGAAAATTAGGAGTAAATGTAGGTAAGAGTCAAGTTATGAGGGTAAAGGTAGACCTCAAAGATGGAGCAAAGAATGGTAACATGGATGGTGGAAGAATATAGACAGGAGATTCATATGAGTATCTTGGTATAAATATGGACGGTAGGATTAGAAAAGAGGAGAGTCACAGAATAGGAGAAGCTAGAAAGATTGCAGGGTGGGTACAGAAGATTGAAAAGAATTGTTTTTGGAATCAAAGCTTCAAGTGTGATACTGAATGTAAATGTAAGAGCAGAGTGAAGCTGTTGATATCGTTTATTTGCTTAGTATATACAGCTTGAGAGGAACTGAAAAGGCGAGAATTCTGGAGATACACAGAAGTGCTAAGAAGTCTAATGTTGGTGAACGGGTATAACATAATATTTTGAGATGGCTTGGCCATGTGGAAAAAATGGGTCATGATAGGTGTTAGAAGGAGAGAGAGAGAGGAAGAAGATCTAGAAAAGGTTGGGTAGAAGCGGGGGAAGAGGTTTTAGAAAAGAAGGGTCTTAATATTCAGAAAGCGCGAGAGTGCGTGCAAGATAGGGGTGAATGGGGGAATTTATCCAGAGGTTTCAAAGTGCTGCTGACGAGCATTCTATTTAAGTGTATAAAATGATTAATCTCGTGGAGATATTACTGCACGGGCTTCTACCACGATTCAGCTGGCAAAGTATGAATGTGACAATGATCGTTGTGTTGTTTTTTCTGGAGACCCTATTTTAGCAAAAAGAGGTTCAGTGTTGAATACATACATGCATATATATATATATACTCGTATATTAGATAATCACAAACGCATAAATGTATGTATATATATATATATATATATATATATATATATATATATATATATATATATATATATATATATTTTTATATATATATTTATATATATATATATATATATATATATATATATATATATATATATATATATATATGTGTGTGTGTGTGTGTGTGTGTGTGTGTGTGTGTGTGTGTGTGTTTGATTATCTAACTTTTATACCTGATGTAAGTAAAGGCACACCCTTTGTCACCGGCCTTCTCATTTGTTTTTATCCTCAATCATTATTACTCTTAAATCCATCTTCCGCCTTCTTACGCGACCCAATAAAAGGTCACGCATGTGTGAAGGGGAGAAAAGTTTACTTTTTAGTGGTTTTCTGATCTACAAGGCTTCAGGGTGGTCAGTTCTGTACTGTCGAAAACAAAAGAAAAATACAAATTTTGCTTCGTACCTGTAGCCAGTATTTATTTTTACATTATTTTCTTTGATTGCTAAATGCAAAAGAAATAAGAAGAATGGTTTTCTGACTGTGGCGTTCACTGCTGCTATTTCGATTGGTGTATCGAATGAAAAAGAAATCGAATAATACGGAGAAGAGATCACAAATTTTCGCAGAATGCTCCATATTTATTTCCCGTAAAGTATGTCTTCGAATAATAAAGACAGTGTCGAATCAATATGAAAAGTAGAAATGTCTATGCGTGCCATTTTTCATTGCTGTTATTTGTGTCAAAAATAGTTGATGAGACTTATACCAGTAGCTATTTTTAAGATGTTTTCGATTTTAATTCAATACTTTCATATTTATGGTGTAATTTGTCTCGAATGCCATTTGGGGGTATTAAGAATTGAAGGTATTTCTTAATTGCTTTTTGACTGATTAATTGTAACGCTTGCTAAGAAAATAGTTCCGTGATAGGAAAGAGGAGTTTTAGTATGGCCTCTTTGCTTAAAAATAAATGACAGTTTTTCAAGAGGAATCTCTCTCTCTCTCTCTCTCTCTCTCTCTCTCTCTCTCTCTCTCTCTCTCTCTCTCTCTCTCTCTCTCTCTCTCTCTCTCTCTGTTTTGCCATTAGTGTTTCAGGTTAACCAAATTAGAGTGGAAAGGCAAGGCTCATTAATATTGATGCACCCCTAAACATGCGGAAGAGGGAAGAAGGGGAAAAAAGATGTGAATTTGTATGAATTCAAGGCACCAGGGACACGATATGTGTGCCAGTCAGGTTAGAAAGGGCAAACAATAATTAAATGAACAAGAGTGTTGGGAGACCGCAAGCCTTCACTAAAGCGGAGCACTCCGGTTCCTCAAAATTTACTTTCTCCCTAAAATTAACATTCGTATTTCACTCTAAATATAACTTTTTGTTAGTAACGAAGCTCACCTTCGGTAAATTTTTCACTAAAATTTACTCGCAGTTTTTGTTTAATATGCTAACAGACAAACAGGCCAAAAGTATGTCCTGTTTAGCAGAGGTAGTAGATAGTATTTAGTAAGTTTGGGCAAAGGAAGGGCCTATTTAGCTCAGAATTTCAGAATAGTTGTTAAGATAGCCGAAACCCTAGTTTGAATTGTGACTCTTTGGAACGAAACACTGAATGCTCCTTAGGATATAGTTCGTTTAAGAATGGGTGATAAGAACAGTAATAGATGGCTTGTTACTTGTTGCAAATAACTAGAGAATAGTGTAGAATATGGCATATTGTTCTGGGGAAAAGAGGAAGACTTTTCAGGTAGGAGTCGAGTTCCAGGTAATCTAGAAAATCATTCAAAAAATAAGGAAAAGGTATTGTTCGTGATTCTGTGGATATTTAGTTGTATAAGGTAAACGAAAATGGAGATTGAGAATTTCCGGTCTAGCTTGTAACTAACATGAAAATCAAGGGAGCTCTGAAATATTGCGACAGCTTTACATGAAACCAGATTTTGGCTTACTGCGATGCTTCCCAAAAGAGCGCTAGCGACGGCGACTTCATCATGATTTTACCTTTTAGTAATGCTTCTTACGGATCAAGGAAATGCATTAGACCTGAGCTTCGGTAATGCTTCTTTGGACGTGATGACGTAGTCAGGATTGACCTTTCTGTAATGTTTTTCGTTTGATGCAGACTTAATCAGTGGTAAGGCTCTTTCCCATTATTTGAACGTCCATCAGCGACTGTCTTTGAGAGAAGCACAACAGCCTGAGTCTGTTTCTGTGGATTCGGCATTCAAGGAAAACAAGAAGAAACAGAAAACGAAAAGCGACAACAAGTGTTATTATGCCTCCGTGCCTCTTTATTTCCCAACATCCCCGCTGTTATTTTATTCACATCAAGCTGTTTCCCCTTACGGTGGAAACTGGGGAGTAAAACAACACAATTATCATTGCCACATTCAGACTTTGATTGCAGAATTGTGGGTGAATCCCTTGTGCAATACTTCCTTAGTATTAGCGTCTTCGTACACGTTCACAAAAAGGCTCAGCAACAGGACATCGAACCATTGAAACACATGTGGCATGGATAATTATAATATTCATATGGAATTACGGTTTAGCTTACAATTACTCCATTGACTTCTGTTTTAAACAGCTAAACATTGGATGATATGATTTAATTTCTTATAATAATCAGACAGATAGGTACGTCATATTCAAAGTACGTATTTAATATTTCGGTTTTAGGTACAAGATTCTGACATTACAGGCAATCATATGTAATACGAAGATACAAATGTAAAAGATGATCTTAATTGCTTTCGTGGCAAAGTTCTCAAAAGGTTGCAGTTAACAGATGCAGTTGGGCTGTGTTAGGAGTGGCAGAATTACTACCTGTCCTAAGCTCTTCGCTGGGAGAGTCGGTAGAGTTGTGGGCTAGCACTCGGTAGGCCCGAGTTCGAGTCTCCGGCCGGCTAATGAAGAGTTAGAGGAATTTATTTCTGGTGATAGAAATTCATTTCTCGCTATAATGTGGTTCGGATTCCACAATAAGCTGTAGGTCCCGTTGCTAAGTAACCAATTGGTTCTTAGCCACGTAAAATAAGTCTAATCCTTCGGGCCAGCCCTAGGAGAGCTGTTAATCAGCTCAGTGGTCTGGTAAAACTAAGGTATACTTAACTTTTAACTACCTATACTAAACACACACTTTGTCTGTGCTGAAGTGGTCATGTAGCCATGAATCTATACAGCAAGGTGCTTTCATTGGAGCATCGTTTGAGGAGATTCCTAGTAGTGGACCGAGGGATCCACGTCAAAAAGAGGAGCGCCCTTCATAAGATTTGGTCCAACTTTTCTGTCTGCAGTAGTGGTTTTGGTCACCTTGAGCTACAGGAGGCAAACATGAAGAAAGGTGAGGTCTTTTTGGTAAACATATTGAATTTAATTCTCACTTCCTCTACTTGCCATTTGCTTCCATAGTTTTCTTCTGCATCAGGGATTGCTCCAAACCAGTAATTATTG
>JANJGK010000030.1:11477360-11494860 GCA_039081455.1 Macrobrachium rosenbergii
ACCCCAAAAGAAGAATGTTAAAGGAACCTATTGGAGGTGTTCAAAAATTTACTGGCTTTCCCTAGTGGCACTAAACAACACAGCCGAATAGTTCTCTCTCTCTCTCTCTCTCTCTCTCTCTCTCTCTCTCTCTCTCTCTCTCTCTCTCTCTCTCTCTCTCTCTCTCTCTCTCTCTCTCTCTTGGTGTGCTATATTTTTCAATATAAAAAGCAATAAAATATTCCACACTAAAATATGACAATGAAGTTTAGCGTTTAAAAGAAAAATATTTCATGCAATACTATTTTGAAATAAAAAGAAAATCACACTGTATACAGTGTTTCAACGTAAAATATCACAGTGCAAAAAATTTTTTTACGATGGAATTAACAGAAAATATTGTGTTTAGCAGAGAATCTCACAATTCAAAACATCATTTCACAATAAAGTAGTGTAAAAGACTATTTTTTTTACAATAAAATATGAAGATGCAGTGCACTATTTCACCATGAAATAACACAGTACAAGGTAGTTTCACAATAAAAGTCAAAATGAAAAACAATATTCCAAAGTAAGATGACTATGAATGCGGCGTTTGACAACCATACATTATAAAATAGTGTTTGTATCTATCTATCAGTCTATCTGTATAATAAATATAATATATATATATATATATATATGTGTGTGTGTGTGTGTGTGTGTATATAGAAACTGTTATTGGTGTGTAACACTGTAATCGCTATGCCGCCACCTACTGCTGATCGTGAAAGCTCTAAGCCATAGATCACACACACACACACACACACACACACACACATATATATATATATATATATATATATATATATATATATATATATATATATATATATAGTGTGTGTGTGTGTGTGTGTGTGTGTGTGTGTGTGTGTACGTTAACGTATTAGAGTAGACACAATGATAATAATTATATGAAGACTTCTGCAAAGCTTTTTTTTTTTTTTTTTTTTGCAAATGTTCACTGAGATGATCTAGCCAAGACAAAACTCATGACAATCTTGCGGCACCCCTAGGCACTGTCTGTGGCACCCCAAGGTGCCACGGCACCCAGTTTGAGAATCACTGCCATAGATATTTCGCATTCATAGGTGTGTGTAAAATTAGTTTTTATGCAAGATACTGATTTTGATTAACTTTTAAAGATGAATTATTGTATTTTGCTAGAGTATATTGAAAAATAAGCAAAATAATAAAAGTGATAGGATTTTTAGCCAAAACAAAAATATTTATACTTTACTGTAGGGAAATGTCTTCCACTTAAAAAGTATCAGGAATATACTTACATTTTTTTGCGATATGCAGAACTTGATAAATTACATTTTCAATATGATACATAAGTTTAAGCCAACAACTGCTCATTAAAATTTAAATTAAATGTTGAAAATATTTTTATGATTCTATGTCGAGATCTGGCTTAGCATTACATTTCGTTAATATATATATATATATATATATATATATATATATATATATATATATATATATATATATATATATATATATATTTATATATATATATATTTATATATATAAATTATATATATACTGTATGTATGTGTGTATATATATATATATATATTGCGTGTGTGTGTGTGTGTACAATTATGTTTTACCCTGTGACGGTTAATTCGGTGTCATTTCAAGCCGAATAACTGTAATATATAGCAATTAGTGCAAAGAAACATAATGAAAAATAAAACGTGGATGTGATGAGTTGATGTATGGCAGAAACAAACATTTATGTAGATCGCCGTAATGGGAAAATTCTCCAAAAATGAAGTTTTTGTTTCACCATGTAAAACTTTCCAAGATTATTTAATAACATTGTTTTTTTACATTATCCAAAGCGTAGTAACCCGTATTTTGACGGTTTAGATACATTGTATGCACACATTAATGACTATTTTCTTCTATTAAGCCGGTAATCGTTTTAGTTTATACCACTAGATCCAAGACAAAATACTGCTGTTGCATTAGGCTCATTTTTACCTATGTTTATTTGCGTGCAGGAAGCACTGAACATGATCATATAATGAACATCATTTACGTGATGGTTGGTTATATGATAATTATATTGCAGCTGCACGTGTTTGAATACAGTGCGATACATGTCAGTGTTTCACGATATCACAATGCTAAACATGATGTTTCCTAATACAGAGGAAAAAGTATATCTTAGTTTAACCAGACCACTGAGCTGATTAACAGCTCTCCTAGGGCTGGCCCGAAGGATTAGATTTATTTTACGTGGCTAAGAACCAACTGGTTACCTAGCAACGGTTCCTACTGCTTATTGTGGAATCCGAGCCGCATTATGACGAGAAATGAATTTCTATCACCAGAAATAAATTCCTCTAATTCTTCATTGGCCGGTCGGAGAGTCGAACGCTGGGCCAACAGCGTGCTAGCCGAGAGCTATACCCACCCCTCCAATGAAGATCTATTATACAGTAATATAAGCATATGGTGTAGTGTTTTGCAAAAAAATGTAAACCATGAAAGCTTAATAAAGCAAATCTTGGACGCATTTTCGGTCTCCTTAACCTCAGCCTTTACATGGCACAATGGCAGCACTTAATGGTAGTTACCAATATTGCTTTGTAGACAGTCGCCCCCTCAGAATGGGCTCACTTTATCGCTGAGTCTTGCATATGTTATGATCTTTATGTACCCTGTGTGTGTGTGTCTGTCTGTAGACAACCTCTATTCCAGGCACTTATATATGTGTGTGTGTGTGTGTGTGTGTGTGTGTGTGTGTAAAGTTCTCTCTCTCTCTCTCTCTCTCTCTCTCTCTATCTCTCTCTCTCTCTCTCTCTCTCTCTCTCTCTCTCTCTCTCTCTCTCTCATGCGCGTCCAAAGGCCACCATACATATCAATTCCGGCATACTTATGGCCGTATCGGAATTTGCCGGAGGGCCCGATAATCTTAAATAAGTGAAAAGGGACTTTAGGAATGACACTTCCCAAATTGGAATCCGATAAAAAGTCCAAATAAAGTACCAGGAATCGTGGAGGCCATTGCTCTCTGGACTCCCTTAGGCTGTTTCGTGGAATAAATCACCAGACAGGAAAAAGAAACAAAAACAAAGAAAAGAAAAAACCGTCAGCATAACGCTTTTGGTTATTCGTCTCTTTGGATGTGACATCTGCGATAAGGTTTTCGTTAGTGAGGATTTTTATGTCTTCTGTCCAGAATCAAGTGGGTTACTGCAAAGGTTCTATTAGATGATTTAGGAAACACGGAGGAAGGTAGAGAATCCCATATTCTGTGAGAGTGAATGTTGAACCCGTTTCACTCTCGAGTTTGTAATTTCCTCACAATGCGATTGGGACCCCGAGGTAGACCGTGAGAGTGCATATGTTGTCGAAAATGATGGTCACATAAGAGATGATCGAGACATAAAGTTCCGAGCGTAGGGGTATTATGCACCCGTCCCGAAGTTCTAACCCCGAATTGGACGACGGAAAGTCTAACTGTGGAATTCATTGCCCATAGAGTATCGTTGTTACACGAAGAAAGAAAAGTGAATCCATATACATTAAGTTTTATTACACTGAGGTTTAGAGAATGATGTTATGGTTGTTCCGATAATCCCAGGATAAAGATGCAATTTTGCTATAGTTAGTTTGTGTGACTTTTGTTTGTTTAGGGATTATATGCTATTTGACAATATTTTTTGTTTTGAGAGCATAGGGTAAATTTTTAGGATGATTGTATGAACATATAATTACCTTTATAGTTCTGTCATCGCCATTCTTCCACTATTTATACATATAGCTTAATCATCATTCAACTTTCTCCTTGCACAAACAATTTGCATCTCAACACTAATTACATTGCATCACTATCATTTGCCATGAGCCAACCCTAGACCCTACCGTCATCAGTATGCTTGTCCCTTGATTTTCAGATTACCCGTATTATACCTACACCTTCTTTCGTTTGATTTAAACCACACTGCTCTCTTCCTATCCAACCTTCATTCATCTGTCCCTCTTTCTTTACAAGAACTCGTAATTACGTCATTTCAGGTATGCAGCATTAAGGATCGTGGTATGCATTATGTTCTTAATTTAACTTTTTTTTTTTTTTTTTTACAAAACTCCATAATTGCGTAACACTATTTTAACCTTTAATATATAAATTCGAGTCAAATGTTACCAGATTTTATTTCCTCGTGTGTCTTGTGCCATCTTACCTGTATGCAAATCTGAAGCATTTAAACAAAGACTTTCTAAATTACCCGTCAGGAGAGGAGATAATTGAAATGTAATTTGTATTTACTAATTCCTGAGACGACTCATTTCCTTGTCGACTTTTGTTATACGCTTCGATAAAGCTGAACGTGTCTTGCGTCGTTAGAATAGACTGTATCTTTTATTATTATTATTATTATTATTATTATTATTATTATTATTATTATTATTTTGAATTGCAACCGTGATCGTAGTAGAAGCACAAGCTTTAGTAATTGTTTTTGTTATTTTAACTCGAGAAGACGTCGATATTTTATCTGTTATAGAGCGCTGCTTAAGAAATTTGTATCGTAAATGAGCAACCGTTTTATCGAGAGCTGCTTAAGGTGTGCATCTTGATGCTCGTCTTAGCAGTAAGATCTTCGGAGTTCTGTTCTTGAAAATGCTTAAGACATTTTCTGGAAAACCTGTTGTACTTTTGTTGAGCTAATTACCCATCTAGGTACCCGTGGTTACTCGACCATGGTAAGTCACAGCCCATGGTATGGGGCTAGCAGCCTCATTCCGTAAGGACTTGCTGAGAACCTGAAGGCTTATACATTGTGGAGGCTTCCTTCCTTATCATAGGGGAAAGGTAAATTAAAAAATCGAGTAAAAGGTAATATATGTATATACAGTCTCTCTCTCTCTCTCTCTCTCTCTCTCTCTCTCTCTCTCTCTCTCTCTCTCTCTCTTTATATACAGTATATATATATATATATATATATATATATATATATATATATATATATATATATATATATATATATATATATATATATGTATATATATATATATATATATATATATATATATATATATATATATATATATATATTCCCGTAGGGGGGTAATGCCGTCAGTGCAACTCATGCGGTGCACTGTAGGCATTATTTAAGGTTCCTTGCGGCGTGCTTTCGGCCCCTAGCTGCAACCCCTTTCGTTCCTTTTACTGTACCTCCTTTCATATTCTTTTTCTCCCATCTTACTTCCCAGCCTCTCCTAACAGTTGATTCATAGTGCAGCCATGAGGTTTTCCTCCTGTTATACCTTTCAAAATTTTACTGTCACTTTCCGTTTCAGCGCTGAATGACCTCATAGGTCCCAGTGCTTGGCCTTTGGCCTAAATTCTATATTCAGTTCAATTCTATATATATATATATATATATATATATATATATATATATATATATATATATATATATATATATATATATGAATGTCTTTTCCTGTAATACTACAGTGTAATATGAATATAAGAAGGCCCATAAAACACTATTTAAACGTTGAAACCATATATTTCGGGCACTTGCTTCTGTGCCCCTGTTCACTGGTAGAATATGGACAGATGAAATTTTTACAAGGGTATATATACAAAACATAAAGGTGTGGCGTTAAGTCTCCGATCGTATGAAGTGACCGTTTCCTAAGAAAGCGGAGAATGTACCATCGGAGACTTAACGCCACACCTTTATGTTTTGTATATATACCCTTGTAAAAATTTCATCTGTCCATATTCTACCAGTGAACAGGGGCACAGAAGCAAGTGCCCGAAATATATGGTTTCAACGTTTAAATAGTGTTTTATGGGCCTTCTTATATATATATATATATATATATATATATATATATATATATATATATATATATATATATATATATATATATATATATATACAAAAAGTATACCTTAGTTTAACCAGACCACTGAGCTGATTAACAGCTGATACAGTATATAAAACAGGCGTATATACGTGCGTATGTATATTTGCTATATGCGCTTGCAAGACGACGACACTTATCAACAACGATCGCTGCATGAATACGCAAATGTAAAGACAGATGCACAGCGACGGGCGCCGCTCATATAGAAATCCCGGTGCAGGCAATCATGCTGGAATTGGCAACATCCTCGCCGAAAACGATTTACCAATAGCGCGTTTGGAACGTGTATGGAATCGACTTCGGGATTTGCCTTGCTTGTAGATTGAATTATCCAGCCGATGTGCCCGGTGTCTGAGTTGCAAGACAACTCCGAAGGGCATGTCTGGCGTGTCTGGCGAGCGACCGGGATTGAGTCGGCTGGGTCTTTGCGGCAATGTTTACAAACTGCGACATCAGTTTTTGCATCGTGATGTGGTGGGGGGAAAATTTTATTTTATTTTTTATTTTATTTCGTTTGGTTCAGTGCTACACTTCTGCGGCTTCTTTTGTATTATTATTATTATTATTATTATTTCTTCCTAATGTGTAAAAAAATGTACTGTTGGCCGCTGCTGTTAGGTTAAGTGTGTAAATCCGAGAGCCTATTATTATTATTATTATTATTATTATTATTATTATTATTATTATTATTATTATTATTATTATTATTATTATTATTTTGAAAAATATTTGCAAACTTATATGTAACAAGCCAAAGAAGGCTGTTTCAGATGATGAAAGATGAAAACACCAAATTAATCGGGAAGGAATTCAGCAAATATAAAAGTAAATATTTTCATAAACGAACAGTGTTTAAGAAAAGGGTGTAACTAATCTTCAGTAGTAGGTAAATATTCTTGTTTCTGTTAAATTTATGAACATTAGGCTGTAATATCTCAGCACGTTCTGTAATCGATAGACTAAGCAAGCATTCCAAAGGTTTTGCAAAAAGTCCTCTGAATTTTTATACATTGAGAGTGCGGCTTCGCGTTGATTATGTTCATTAGTTCGTTTGTCTGTGCCTGATAGTCAGCTACTCTGCATGCTTATTGAATTGAATTGACTATAGAGTTCAGGCCAAAGGCCAAGCACTGGGACCTATGAAGTCATTCAGCGCTGGAAAGGAAATTGAGAGTAGGCAGGTCTGAAAGCTAGAACAGGAGGAAAACCTCGCATTTGCACTGTAAAATAATTAAGAGAAGGTGGATAGCGAGATGGCAGAAAGATAATATGAATGGATGTACAGTAAAAGGAATGAAAGGGGTTGCAGCTAGGAGCCGAGGGGATACTTCTAAGAACCTTGCGTAATGCCTACAGCGCACCCAGTAAGGTGCACTGATGGCAGTACCTCCCTACGGGGTTCATTCTTATTAACCTTTTTTACCCATTTCATTTGGCATTATTTTCCTCACAGAAATCTAAGACATTGTCCATCGGTATGGAGCTCAGCGACCGGCAAACAACGGAATTTGCTCCCTCTTGATAATATTAACATCTAGAGTCTGACTATATCTCTTTTGTCGAACAAGTAAGCCATTCGACACCAACATTATATGATTCAGTTGCTCTTAAATGTGAGCATTGAAGCATGTAACTTAATGAACGTCTTAAGGTTTTGAAGTCAATGTTTTTGCAGTCGAAATATCAATACCAACCCTCAAGGTTCATGAAGATAAGAGAAAAATACAATATTGCCTGTAAATTGACTTGCGGCCTTGAAAAATAGGCTAAGGTAAAAAATATGTAAAATAAATATTGAGACTTAAATTCAGAATACCAGAAAACGCTAACCTAGAGAAATAACGATGAAATTGTTTACCTTTAAATTCATCTGCAACTTTGGAAAACAGGTCAAGATTAAAGTAAAAATACTTGAGCTAAATAATCACCAATCATATGGGTACCTATGTGCCAAGTTTCTTAGACATAGAGGCATAAAGGTGAGAAAGAGACTAATAACCGAAAACAAAGATTTTGACGTTTGAATAATAATAATAATAATAATAATAATAATAATAATAATAATAATAATAATAAAGTTCTATTCTGGAAACATGTTTTGCTTGCATGTACACAACTTGTAGCTACAAATGTCACGAACATTCTAAAATCAGGGCAGGCGGGGTGCCGTGGCTCCAGCAGATGCACAGATAATCTAAGTGACAAAGAGTATTCAAGATGAAAATGACATTGATAATACAGATGTAGAATTAGCAACTTGACCTTATACAGTCATAATTAGGACCTATTATTATCAGTGGCAAGGTATCGGGAATGCTTTGTGAGTTACCAACGAACAGAGCAAGCAGGACTGACCTGTAATTTGCCGAAGCATTTGTTTTTGTTCTTGTTTCTCTCCAGAATTCTTAAACTATCTCTCTACGCTGGGTTAGTAGTTTTCCAGTCATTCAGAAGAGAATGAAAACGATTAACACCTGTTTAAGGAACACGGAATTATTATACGACCACTCAGTCACACCCACCAAGTTTTTTACGGGCTGCTCTATGAGCAAGAACCCGTGCTGGCATAAAGCCAGCTCAGCCAATAACAACAACAACCCACCAAGCGCAAGACGACAGGGAAGGTAGACGTTAATATTCCAACATATGAAGTTGGGAGCTGACGTGCTCTTGATGCTATTTATTTGCGTAGATGTAATATTTAAGGATATCAGTATCATGTGTAATTCATTTAATTCTGTACAGAGTTGTTTTCTTTGTGTCCGGGGGAAACGTAACGCTGGCGCTTGTTTGTATTGAAGTTTGTAAACGTAAATTTTTCGCTGGTGGTGATCAGTTAACTATATACAGTATTTTTTCATATTTATGCTGTATGAACTTTGGAATTTATATTTCATTATGTTTTATTTAATCCTGGCTTGAGGGAGAACAGAATATTTTTCATTTCAGAAAGACAAAGATAAAGACGAAGGGTGGGGGCCGATCTCTAAGAAGGTAAAAAGTGATAATATTCGAGGAAACATTTCCACACAAAACAAAATATGTGTCTCGAATATGATGTGAAACAGCGATGTATATAGAAGAGAAATATATAATTTCGTTATTCCTACAGTCGTGAGAGGGGATTTTAGCAGGAGGGATAAGTGAACAAAAATTAATTTAATTTTCACTTCTTCCTGGAATGTTTCCTCCTCCCTCTTTGCTTTTAACTTGCTAGTATGCTAGGTTCTTCCAGCACTCATATGCCTCAGGTATGTCTAAGTCACAAAAAAAAGTTTGTGCAGTGTTGTTGCATTACTACCCTAACAATGTTCTTGCGTTTTAATACATTTTCAGCTATTTATTAGTTTATTAATTTATTTTTTCTTTTTTAATGAGTGAGATCTCTTCTTCTGTATTTCCCTTTATCTCCCCTTACTTCTTCCTAATGAACACCATATTCTTTGGAAGTTTGAATTTCAAGTCAAATGGCCCCCTGTGGGCTTGTTCCTTATGCATAAGGTTCATCTTCTGTAGGATGTTTCCATATGTCGAATATAAAAGAAGCAAAATGTGTTTAAGGCGGGAGATATTGAGTCTGCCGGGCAGTCTCGCTTGAGTGAGCGTGGCACCAACATTGTTAGGTGCATTGCTGCCCACGATGTTGTATTGGATTACGTGAATATACAACTATTCCATATTGCTCGTGTTTAAGTATAACCTGCTTACATGGCGCAGTGATATAAGGACCTGGGAAGCCTTTAAAATGTCGGGTGCAAGATATTCGACAACACCAAGAAGCCGGGCTGCATGTGGCCGCACCAATGGTGGGAATGAGGACCTTCTGAATGCTATGGCAAATCTTTTCTTGCAGCAGCGACAGAGTAGTGGTGCCCCCTCAGGTATGAGAACAATTATGCCTGACAAATGTTCCTACGAAATGTCACAAGGAGCATTTAGGAAGTGGCATAGGTCCATGACAGATTGGTTCCAAATTGGCAGAGTTTCTACTGAAGATGCTGTGGTAAGCATTTGTTTGAACTGTGATTATCAGTTACAAAGGGCATTGGACGCCTGTTACACGTCCGACGGATGGAAAGCCCTTTCTTTACATCAGGCATTAGATGCCGTTCAAGAAGTAACCCAAAAGTCTGTGAACTGTGCAATTCTGTGGGATAAATTTTTTAGTGCACAACAAGGGCCGATGGAACCTGCTAAGACATATACACGTCGGTGTCAGGAATTGGCTTTAGACTGTGCTTTCCGCTGCCCTCAGTGCCAAAATGACATGAGTGACTATATGCTGACTCACAGGTTAGCCAGTGGATTGAAACAAGAAATACTCCACGACTACGAAAAATATAACAATGTCGCCAAAATACTACAAAAGTGTGAAATATATGAGGCATCTGAAGGGGATACTGGGGCCAGCAAAATTAACCAGAGATTCACTAATGCCAAGGTGGATAAAGAATTGCTGCCCAGTAATAGCAATGTTGCGGCAGCAAAATCGAGCCTTCCTCGACAAAAGGATAATAAGCTACTCATGTCAGATAAAAGATGTGATAATTGCGGGCGTATTCATGAGAAAAATAAATCTAGCTGCTATGCAAGTGATGTGTATTGCCACAACTGTGGTGTAAAGGGCCATTTAGTTAGTCATTGCAGAAAAAAACGTGTAAATAACAAGTTGATCATAATGACGACACCATGTTGGTGACGTCATGCAGGTTAGTGCAGCACTGTGGGGTCCATCAGGTGACAGCAGTGGCAGGAAAGTTACCGCATGTGTGCATAAAAGTTGAATATAATATGAGATGTGATGTACCAATGTATGGAGCATTTATCGATGCTATTGCTGATACTGGGGCTGAGGTTTGTATTAGGTGGGGGGGGGAAAGTTTTGCATTAATTAGGACTGAACGTGAAACAGTTTCGATCTAACGCAAAGGTTAATCATGCCGCCAAAGAACCTATGAGAGCACTGGGTAGTGTATGGTGTACGATAACTTTAGGTAGAAATACTGCTTTAAATATAGAGGTGTTAGTTGTGTGCAGTGTCTCTAGGCTATACTTATCCATAGATGTAAGTGTTTAGGATTAGTGGATGCAGATTTTCCCCATCATGTTAAGGTAGATGGAATTTCAGTAAATAAAACTGGTAGGGAACGGCCCAATAGTGTGGGTGCCAATGACGTCACCAATGGCGGGAGCAATATCCATGATGTCATAGAGTTGTCGTTCTCCCCTCAGGAGACCAATGCGCCTAAGCTCAAAAGGAGGATTTTGGAGCGTTTCTCTGGTACAGTGTTTAATATTAAATGAAATCCATTACCAGTAATGAAGGGAAAGCCACACCACATCCACCTTCTCCCTGATGCAGTCCCATACACATGCTATGGCATGTGTATGGGACTGCCAATTCCAGTTCCCAAGCACTGGGAGCATTTGGTGAAAAAACAGCTGGACGACGATGTAAAACTGGGAATAATCCGCCCCGTTCCTACAGGAACTGCAACTGATTGGTGTGTGCAAATGGTAGTGGCAGCTCAAAGGAATGGAAACCCGAGAAGAACAGTGAATTACCAAAAACTAAAGAAATATTGTAAAAGAGAGACTCATCACACTTTTGCCCCATTCGACATGGTATCCAGTGTACCTGTGTGTTCATACAAAACTGTAATAGATGCCTATTCATGTTTCCATCAAGTGGAATTAGATGAGGAGAGTGGGCAGTTGACTACCTTCATATCCCCATGGGGTAGGTACCAGTATTGTAGGACCCCAATGGGACATGCATCGGATGCATATTCAAAGCGCTTTAATGATAGAATAGTGCACATTCCAAGAAAATTTAAATGTGTCGATGATGTTCTCCTACATGATGATACTGTGGAAGGAGCATTTTTTCATATGATGAATTTTTTACCGGTATGTGATGAAAACGGGGTTACCCTAAAAACGGGGTTACCCTCAATCCCGATAAATTTCAATTTTGCCAATGCGAGGTAGACTTTGTAGGCTATGAATTAGGTTGAGACAATTTCAAGCCAGGCGAGGAAAAGTTGTCTGCAATCAAGAATTTCCCAATGCCAAATCAACCAACCATCACTGACATATGGTCTTGGTTTAGCCTTGTAAATCAATTAGCACCATTTGTAGCCACCTCTCAATTAATGGAACCCTTTCAAGACCTTCTAAAAAAGTCTACTAGTCGAAAGGTATACTGGGATGAAATATTACAGGATGCATTCGAAAAGACTAAAGAAATTTTATGCAATTTGATTGGGGATGGATTAGCCTATTATGATAAATCTAGGTGAACTGCAGTAATCATTACTGCCTGATGGAATGGGATTTCTAATGTTACAACAACATTGCAGTTGTGAAGAGGATAAAGTCCCATTTTGTTGCAAAGGGGATGGAAGCTTGCCCTCTGTGGGAGTAAACATTTTACCTCGGCAGAAGTCAATTATGCAGTCGTTGAAGGAGAGGCTGCTGCCGTGGCATGATGTATTCAGAAAGCTAGATTATTCCTACTGGGATGTCCCAATATTGTCCTTGTTACTGACCACCATCTGCTGGTCAGAGTGTTTGGTGACAGAGAGTTGAAAGACACTGCAAATCCTTGCTTGCTTAGATTAAAGGAAAAAACATTACAATACAGCTTCACAGTGAAATACATCCCTGGGAAGAAAAACTCAGCGGCTGATACTCTCTCAAGATACCCAGTAATCAGAAGCCCAATTAATGTGAGTGACAGTGAGATGGGGGAGGAGGATGAGAGTGCGTGCATTGCAGCATTGATCACTTCGCTAAGTGATGACGTCATAACCATCAACTGGAATTCTGTAAAAGAAGCGGCTGAAAGCGATGTTGAATATCAGCTGCTAAAGAGTATGGTAGCCACAGGTTCTTGGCCTGTAACAAGAAATTTAGTCGACTCTAGCATAAAGCCATATTTTAACATACGGGACCTACTTGGCATCATGGACGAATTGGTGGGGTATTCATATGATGAAGGGCACATATTTATGTCTGGCAGTACCTTTGTCACTACGAGACTGAGTTGTCTCTAACCTACACTCAGGCCACCAAAGTTCTGATTCAATGATTTGTAGGGCACGGGAGGCTGTGTATTGGCCGGGGGTGGAGAGCCAATTGAAACTCAAGAGGGTGCAGTGCAGAACGTGACGCCATCACACCATCCCAACAAAGGGAACCACTATTGCCTACCCCACCCCGTGAATATCCTTTTCAACAGACAGCCACGGATATGTTTCAAGTATGTGGAAAACAATATCCGACATATGCAGATAGGCTTACTGGTTGGCTGGAAATTGCCTTCTTCCCAAGTGGTGCTACTTCTGCTAAGTTGATCCCACTCTTTTGACAATACTTCATGCCGTGGGATGCCCCGGAAGAAACCTCTCTCGATGGCGGCACCAATTTGGTAAGCACTGAAATGGCTACCCTCCTACAGAAATGGAGGGTTAAGATGAGAATATCCTCAGCCCATTACCCCCAATCTAACAGGAGGGCAGAGGCAGCGGTACGTACTGTGCAAAGAACTATTTAAGATAACACAAGAAGTGACGGAAGCCTCGATACCGATAGTTTTGCAATAGCCATTTTGCAATATAGAAATACACCCCTAAGAGACATCGATAAATCGCCGGCACAATTAGCGATGGGATGACAACTTAGAGACTCAGTCTCCATGATAAAAAGCTCTCATAAGATAACAGAGCAGTGGGCAGACATCATGATAGACAGTGAAGAGAAGATGGGTAGGCACTTGAGAAATGTCAAGTTACGTCATGATTCAAGTGCAGAGAGACTCAGCCCCCTTGTAAACAGGTACCACAGTAGCAGTCCAAAATGTCTCCAAAGCCTGGAAACGTAGTGCAAAAGTCATTTAAGTGAAAGGAGACTTCCAATATGTCATAAAACTAGATGGTAGTGGAAGAATATCGGCGAGAAACAGAAAGCATCTCTCGGAAATAAGAGAGCAGGATGCCCCACCCACTCGTACGCCTACCCCAGCTATCTCGTATGCTGACCGCCAACCTAGAAGTGGGATGAGGAAAATAAATCCCCCGAATTAGCATGAAAACTACATTATGTTATTTTTTATTTATGTACAATTTGAATTTTTTTTTTTTTTGCAATGAATATGTGACCATTTCTGTAATAACTTGTCAATTTCATGCAACTAAATGTTATCCTACTGTGCAACGAGTATGTAATCATGTTCAGCTTACATATATATATATATATATATATATATATATATATATATATATATATATATATATATATATATATATATATATATATATATATATATTTTTTTTTTTTTTTTTTTTTTTTTTATATATAACACCACTTTGCCGTTAGTATGCCATAAACTTATCTTCTGTATAATACTTGATAAACCTTCAATTTCATGAAAAGTGTAATGCATTTATTTTAGAGAAGGGATGTAGGATGTTTCCATATGCCGCATATAAAAGAAGCATTACTTATAATCCCGCCAAAATGTGTTTCAGGCGGGAGACATTGAGTCTGCCGGGCAGTCTCGCTTGAGTGAGTGTGGCACCAAGATTGTGAGATGCATTGCTGCCCATGATGTATTGGATTGCGTGAATATATAACTATTCCATTTTGCTCGTGTTTAAGCATAACCTGCTTCTGAGTAATAATGATAATTGAAAGAGAAAATGCGCAATTCGAAACTGACCTAGGCTGCTGATATATTTTTTTTTAAATAATGTAGCATTTTTCAGATTATTTTGTAAGAGAGATATAACTGTGATGAAAATGACGGGGGAAACGAGCTTAAAGGAAAGAATGAAATAGGAAAATGGTACTGAAAGAATTAAGATAGTTTGGAAAATGCCACTGAAATAATTAAAATAGGAAAATTACATTGACTGCATTAGTATAGTTTGGGAAATTACATTAGAAAAATAAAAATATGGAAATAACGTTATTAGAATGAAAATAGTTAGGAATGAAACTGAGAGGATTAAAATAGTTAAGAAAATGACATTGAAAGAATCAAAATAGTTAAGAAAATGACATTGAAAGAATCAAAATTATTAGGAAAATGACATTGAAAGAATCAAAATAGTTAGGAAAGTGACATTGAAAGGATTAAAATTTTTAGGAAAATTACATGGAAAGAATTAACATAGTTAGGAAAAATGACATTTGAAGAATGAAAATAGGAAAATGGCAATAAAAAATGAAGATAGAAAAATAACATTGAAAGAATTAAAATAGTTAATAAAATTATATTGAAAAATTTAAAATAGTTAGGAAAATGACATTGAAAGAATGAAAATATTAAAGTAAATGACATTGAAAGAATTAAAATATTAGAGGAAAAGACATTGAAAGAACGAAAATATTAAAGGGAATGACATTGAAAGAATGAAAATTTTAATTAAAGGAAATGACATTGAAAGAATAGAAATGTTAAGGGAAATGACATTGCAAGAATGAAGGTGGTTAGAAAAATAACATTTAAAGAATGAAGGTGGTTAGAAAAATAATATTTAAAGAATGAAGGTGGTTAGAAAAATAACAATTAAAGAATGAAGGTGGTTAGACAATGACATTTAAAGAAGTAGGATAATTTGGTAAATGACATTGAAAGAATTGAAATAGTTACTCGACAAGGTTAAGGGAGACAAATGGAGAGACAGTAAAAAAATTAACATTCTAAGAGAGAGAGAGAGAGAGAGAAAGAGAGAGTGGGTTTTCCCGATAAAAATAACAATTGAAATCAGCGAGAGAGTCGGGAGATGAGTGAAAGAGAGACGGAAAGAGAATACTTAATTAGCACAGAGTTCTCGAGTCGGGCGTGTGTTCGGGGCTCACTAGATATTCAGCAGAATAACAAACTAATTAAGCCCAGAGCCAAGGGTAATGTTTAGCCCGTGAATTAATCAAGGGTAGTCTGACGCCCCGTTCGATCCTGAAAGCTTGCAATATTGAAAGCAGTTGCAATAAGTTTTCGATAAAAAAGATATATATCGCTCCTGCGTTATTTTTTTTCGGATTAATGAATGAAGGATGGTTTGCGCAGGAAGAGAACGAATTCTGATTGATTGTTTGTTTTAATGTTACAAAATGGCGTGACAGTTTACCAGGGTCATCGAATCTTATTAGCAAAAATGAATCATTTATACCAAGATAATTTTACCACTGAGAATTAATTGTTCATAGTTAATGGCTTATCAACCTTCCACCTTTAAGCCAGTGATGGTAACCGTAGACTACTCAGTTCCTTGGAGAGAGAGAGAGAGATTAAAGAATTTGGCACCAACGAAGGCGAGATACCACCATGATCAGAATTATTTTTAACGAGCAAGATGGTAATGTGTGCCAGAGTGTACCACATTATGGATCGGCTTGAAAAGTACAAAATGGAATGATAAACCGGACGCCAAAATCATTATTATCACTGCTAGGGCGCTACCTTATCAAATGTCGATGCATGAACGCAACGCCGAGGAATTTTGCTTTAACAGAGGTGGCTTTGGAAGCAAGCAAGATGCCGTTGCACCAGACTCCAGAATTGCCGATGCAATACCTGTGAACAGATATCCAACTTTCAAAGCTAAGTCTCCTGAGAGTCGCATCACTTCAGATGCAACGCCATTAATTTCTGGCTGCCTCGTCGTCCTTCGTTTCCTGGATGTTTGATATTTCCTAGTTTAACATTTTCATTCTCTGCCATGTGATCATGCGATCAGTAAAGTTAAGTAGCGCTGGATCATTAGATCCTTAAACATCTGTTGGGGTGGGAAGTGTTTTTTAGCAACGATATCTCAATAAATCTTGCTGTAACCCGGAAGAATAGCAGTAATATATATATATATATATATATATATATATATATATATATATATATATATATATATATATATATATATATATATATATATATATATATATATATATATATATATATATATATATATATATATATATACAGGGTGTCTCAGTGAAATATACACGCACTTCAACAGCAGATAATTCGAATAAATTTTATTTCTTTTCGGATCTTACCCATAAGAATAGATGATGGGGCCAAGACTTAGCTTTGAGCAAAGGAAATTCATCTTAAAATTAAAGAACCGTTCTGGAAGACCACGGACAACAACCAGCCCCAGAAAGCAAGAAAGGGTACTGAAAAGTTTTCAGAAAAGTCCGAGAAAATCTTTGCGGCAAGCAAGTCGAGACGTACGGATTTACAGAGCATCTGTCCATCGCGTTTTAAGGCGCAATACTCTATTCTTCTGTCTGGATCATTGTCATTGATGGCATGGAAAATGTAGGGATATAACTTTTCCATTTCAAATGTCAGAACGGTTCTTGTGTACATTCTGCACAGTCCCGTCAGATTCAGACTTGTTAATGATTCGTGAGATAGTTACGCGCGTAGGTGGATCTAACTGAAACTCTGTTTTCTACTGTCTCTGGACTTCAGCTGTGTTTTCACACTTCCAGTAGCATTTTAAGATTAATTTCCTTTGTTCAAAGCTAAGTCTTGACCCTGTCACCTACTCTCCTGGGTAAGATCTGA
>JANJGK010000030.1:11499860-11542360 GCA_039081455.1 Macrobrachium rosenbergii
GATCTCTTATGCTTTTGGTTCGGATATTTGTCTGCCCTTCTGATGATTGTGAGTGGGATTACAGGAGAAAAAATTGTGATTTTATTTTATTTCTACAAAGGTTCATAATATTCCAAGTAATGTTGTTTAATCTGTCGGAAGTAATCCAAGTCTGATCTGTATCCATGATTATCGCTCTTTCTGGTGTTATTGTCACTGATTTTAGTTTTCTGTAAAAGAAAACTATTGATATGGCTATTTGTCTGTCTGTCCGCACTTTTTCTGTCCGCCCTCAGATCTTAAAACCTACTGAGGCTAGAGGGCTGAAAATTGGTGTGTTGATCATCCACCCTCCCATCATCAAACATACCAAATTGCAGCCCTCTAGTCTCGGTAGTTTTTATTTTATTTAAGGTTAAAGTTAGCCATGATCGTGTTTCTGGCACCGCTGTAGGTGGCAACAACACATGCCACCACCGGGCCGTGGCTGAAAGTTTCATTGGCCACGGCTGAGAGTTTTATCGGCCTTGACTGAGAGTTTCATAGAGCATTATACGCTGCACAGAAAACTCGATTGCGCCGAAGAGACTCCGCCGCATTTTTTACTTGTTTATTTCATGAAGATAGAAAATTCCTGTCGTAAGAGAAATAACTGTGTTAATTGTGTAATTGTACTTGTGACAGAACCATAATGACGTGGTGTTTTCAGGTAAGTATGCTCATTGCGTACTTATACTTTGAAGAGAGAATATAAGTGACTCAGGGCATTTGGAAAATTATACAAATTACAGTGTCGAAGGTATGCAGTCTCTGTCTTTTTGAACCTTTCCTCAAAAATGCGTAATTCGTGAACCACTGTCTCGTGATTGCGACAACATGGTTCAGTTTATACTTCATTTCCTCTAATGACGTCGGTGTTGAGTTTGTTCTTATTACTCCTGTCGTCGTTTCTAATCCAGTAGTTTTTCGTCATGTTCTGACACTTTTCCGCTGTTGCGGAGACGTTGCTGCTGCTGTTGTTGTTCATATAAATCACGTTCGTATTTCTTACGTTGTTTTTTCAGATTTACTTAGCTATTTCTGCTGTTGTTCATGAAAACTCTTGTTGTTGTTGTTCAAATACCAAAGATACTTTTCTGCTGTTGTGAAACGTCGCTGCTGATGTTGTTGTTCCTATTAATCATAGCCTTATTTCCTACGTTGCTTTTCAGTTTTCTGTTAAAGAAAACTATTGAGATGGCTGTCTGTCTGTCCGTCCGCACTTTTTCTGTCCGCCCTCAGATCTTAAAATCTACTGAGGCTACAGGGCTGCAAATTGGTATGTCAGTCATCCACCCTCCAATCATCAAACATACCAAATTGCAGCCCTCTAGCCTCAGTAGTTTTTATTTTATTTAAGGTTGAAGTTAGCCATGATCGTGCTTCTGGCAACGCTATAGGACAGGCCGACATCGAGCCGTGGCTGAAAGTTTCACGGGCCGCTGCTAATACAGCATTGTACCGAGACCACCGAAAGATAGATCCATTATCGGTGGCCTTGATTATACGCTGTACAGAAAACTCGATGGCGCCGAAGAAACTTATTCGCATTTTTTACTTGTTTTAGGTTGTCACTGCTGTTTCTACGTTGTTGTTCATGTTGTTGTTCGAGTACCAAAGACGGCTGAAGTCACGGCACGGTTTGCTGTCAAAATTAATTGAGTCGCTGATGATTCAGATCTGTTCAATGGGTTCCACATATCATTCTTGACACTGTATGAATGACTCAGAGTAATGGAATGTCACTTGGTTAGCACTCTCTCAGTCTGTGTCTCTCTATCACACACGCGCTTGCACACGCACACACACACACACACACACACACACACACACACATATATATATATATATATATATATATATATATATATATATATATATATATATATATATATATATATATATATATATATATATAGCAGAAAAGTTTTCCTTTTGGAGGGTATGGCTCCAGAGGGCGTTTAATTATCAGTCCTTAGGAAATCTTTTGGGATGAGGTTGATAGCCGCCTTGCCATTTTCCACCCCAGTTGCAACAACAGGAATCGTCTATCTACTAGGTACCTAATTCAATAATTACGCCAGTAGAGGCACGACAGATTTTTCAAGAAAAAGGTCTTTGTCGTTTCATCTGTGTGACTGAACTCGTGTGTCTCAGTCGTGTCGCATGATTCGAACTACTGTACTAAGCAATTCTGTATATATATATATATATATATATATATATATATATATATATATATATATATATATATATATATATATACATACATACATACATACATATATATATTATTCAGCAGTAGTAAGCCGTGACCACTGACAGGGGATAGCTTCAAAGAAAAGTGGTCACATCCGTAGTTGTACTTTTAACCACTGAATCCTAAATGAAATTCCCTTACAGAAGACTTCTGCAACCTTAGCCACAAACTACACCTTCACAGAAGGCGCATCACCAGAGCGTTGAACCCTCAAACACACACCACACCGTTCACCTTTTGCAAGTACTCTTGCACTTCCTGGGCCTAAAGGCTTTCCCTTTCTGTTATTACTACTTTGTTCCACCATCTTTCCAGCACTTTTTGATTGTTCTTCTCTTCCCATCTGACTCATACAAATGAAGCACACTCCACCACTAGCCTAGCCCTCTTCATTCTTTCCACTTACCCAGATCATCTCAAAACATCCAGATCCATCCTTTCACTAACACTAACCTTCATGCTAATATATATATATATATATATATATATATATATATATATATATATATATATATATATATATATATATATATATATATATATATATATATATATATTATATATATATATATATATATATATATATATATATATATATATATACATATGTGTGTGTGCGTGTGTGGTGTGCATCCGTTTATGTATCAGTGATGATAAGTTTTTTTTTACTAATTTTTAGATTCATTCCAGAGAAAAAGCTGATATAAGTCAACTTCACTTTCATTCTTCATCTACTTTATGAAATGTGGGCATCTGTGCCAGAATATTAAACTCTGAAAATTGCTTCATTGTAATTAGTTATATAGACAAGACATGGTAAATTACTGAATTTCCTGTAAGAGTTAAAGGTATACGTTGTTCAGAACTAAATTAGTTGATTTGATCAACGGTCATTGTGACTTGGAAAAAAAATCTCATAGCTACAGTTTTTGAAGGGATGAAAGTAAGAGCTGAAAAATAAATTATATCGCTGCTTTTGTGCTGTATAGAGGTATAATTTCAATATTTAGAGTTTGCATTTAGCCAATAAGGTTTGATGAGAAATTCATAAAAACTGGGATTTGTGAAAACTTCAGAGCATCATCATTTGAAATATGCTTCTTTTTTCCAATACATTAAAAAAGAAGTTACCATTTTTAGCCATTTTCTTTATCTTGATGTTCTTCAGCACCTTTTTGTCTAAACCAACGGTGGGCACGATTCATTTCGAATTTTTCCCTCTCTATTTATTTAGCATTTTTTTTCTACCTCTCTAACGTCCTCTTTTTCCTCTCCCCATCTTCATCTAAGCAACATTATTCTTCTTCCGTCTGTACTAGACATTTACATGCAGATCTTTCATAAAAGCAGTGCATTTTTGATGCTGTGCTTTCTGTAGTAAAACTTCCCTTGTATAAGTTTGCCTTTACGGTAATCTTTTTTTTTTTTTTTTTTTGAAGTGGCTCTCTTGAGAAAGGGTGTGCTTCCAGTCTTATTTATCGGTGGAATGAAAAATAATTTTTTTCGTAAATTTTAATGGATATCCTCTTATTCTCACATGTTGATTTATCTTTTTATTTCACTGATTTTTCCCTTCTTTTCAACATTAACAGGGATCCAATAAGTACAGTTACTTTTCATAATTTAATTTTCTTGTTTTCAGGAAGAAGTCAAAAGAGAAATTGGACCGAGGTATGTATTTATTAATATTTTTCCTTAAAGTTTTCCTTCTTTGTGTGCCTAGAATTTGTGATTTATTAATTATAATCTTGTTTTCAGATTTTATTTTTGTGTGATTGTGTTTTTTAAATATCTTTTATTTTTTGCAGTATTTGTTGTTTCTATTTTAATAGGAAGTCATGACGAGGTTAGAATTACTTGGTAGCTGTTACCATTTTAGCTGTCCTAATGAATTGATGAATTGCACTACTGTAGTACTTATTACTATTAGGTAATATTACTCATGATACCATGCTCTCTCTCTCTCTCTCTCTCTCTCTCTCTCTCTCTCTCTCTCTCTCTCTCTCTCTCTCTCTCTCTCTCTCTCTCTCTGCGCAAATGTAACTACATTTTTCTCACACACAAACACGTATATAGATATATATGAAAAAAAAATTATATATATATATATATATATATATATATATATAAATATATATATATATATATATATAAATATATATAAATATATATAAATATATATAAATATATATATATATATATATATATATATATATATATATATATATATATTTATATATAAATGAATACATCCGTTGTGTGTGAGAGCTAGGGTTGCTTAGTTAAAAGTGTAAGGTTCTATGATTAATT
Organism: Macrobrachium rosenbergii; assembly: GCA_039081455.1. Classification (NCBI taxonomy): domain Eukaryota; kingdom Metazoa; phylum Arthropoda; class Malacostraca; order Decapoda; family Palaemonidae; genus Macrobrachium; species Macrobrachium rosenbergii. Next base: position 11,504,449 of record JANJGK010000030.1, read on the forward strand.
ATACATATAAAAGCATTATTTGATGCGTTGGTCAACTTTTCTTCCCAAGTGGCTTTTCTCCTTTGCACTGCCCCTTGTCGATTTCGAGTTGGCCAAAGACGCCATGGCACATTGATATTGCAGTCCCTGTCTCTCTTTCCAGTGACAAATGCTAAGCTTGAACTGGAATATTCAGTCTCAAATATTCGTTCCCAGACACGTTTTATAGATTCTCTAAACGATAAGTGATTGCGCTAATCATCCACGGCGAGGTTTGAAAGCTTATATTTTAGTCAGATTAGCAAATTTTACGTCTCTTCTTTATATCTTTTTCACAAACGAGAGAAAAGAAACTGAATGTTGGATGCAAATAAAAGATATTTTAAGGTTAGGACCATCATCCAACTAGCCACCGAACGGGAATTCTTTAAACGTGCTCTGTTAAATTCCATTGTGTTTCTGTTGATTAAGCAGCGACTAGTGTTCCTCGACGTTGGTCGACTGTGGTGAGCTGAGTCCTTGGCGGGGAAGGGCATGCTGTTTTCAGCTTCACCCCAAAAGGATTGTTGTACACCAGGAGACCAATGTGTGTGTGTGTGTGTATGTGTGCGTTTGCGTGTGTGTGTACCATTTATAGCATCTTTCCACACACACACACACACACACACACACACACATATATATATATATATATATATATATATATATATATATATATATATATATATATATATATATATATATTATATATATGTATATATATATATATATATATATATATATATATATATATATATATATGTGTGTGTGTGTGTGTGTGTGTGTGTATTTGTGTGTGTTTGTCTGTTGGTGTTGTGAAATTATTTGCGTTCTAGATTTAGAGAACTACGTCATCATGTAATTCACATATGCGAGCATTCATAAACTATGTAAATGTGTACGTATTTAAAACCCTATTATTGCTACTCGTAATGAACTATTTTGTTGCTGATATGAATGTTGATGTAGCTGACATTTAATTGAGAGGAATAAATTTCAACAGGAGCTCGAACCCGCATCTCTTAGGAGATGCACCCAGTTGCAAGCACACAGCGTCACCCACGAGGCTGGTCGTTGATTGCTTGCAACTCGTTGCACTTCTTAGATGAAACTTTTAACCTGCTTGACAGGCGAAGGTTATCTCTTACACTTATTTTCCATTTACATTAACACTCCAGTAATCTATAATGATAAAATCCAAGCGGATCTTGTTTATCCTCCCCCGGGTGACAGTAGGGGAGACATGACACAGCCACCTACCCCCTGCATACCGGTTTGTCTGCCCGGGTTGGGGCCGGGTAGGTAAAGGAGCGGGAGGGTAGGGCAGACATCCACCCTCCTCATGCAAACCTGTTTGTCCATCCATGATGGGGCGGAGTAGGTAGGGGAATGGAAGGGTAGGGGAGACATCCACCCTCTCCCCTGCAAACCTCTTTGTCCGCCCTGGGTGGGGGCGGGGTAGGTAGGGGAATGGGAGGGCAGTGGAGACATCCACCCTCCTCCTGCAACCTGTTCGTCCACCCTGGTTGGGGGCGGGGTAGGTAGGGGAGACAGCAGTGCCGGGTTCCAGTATGTGTAGCACGCGCCAATAAGCTCGTCAATAATATTAGCATTCGCTTCAGATTAAAGTATATCTCGGGAACATCAGTTATTGTTAGTTTCCGTTAATTCTAATCGTTACTTGTCCAATATGAGATTATCTTAAATTGTGTCGCAATTATGTTTCAGAATATAATAATTTTATACCTGGTCAGGACCTTCGCTGTCACTAAAGCAAAGACCAATGTTTCACTTTCTGTTTAAATTTGTGGAGCTCCTTTGGAATGAAGAGCCTATGTAATTATATAATTGAACTGGTATAACAGGCTCACCCATGATTCCGCGCTTAAAGAATAAACATGATTATATCGACTTATTTTTCCTAAGGAATTACATCCTAAGGGCTCTTTATACACACACACGCACACATATATATATGATAATATAATATATCTAAATTAAAAACAGCAGTTACATTCTTTAAGATTACAAAATATATAAAAGTAAAAAGAGAGCAAAAGAATTTTTTAAGACTGCCTGATCAAAAGAAAGGGAAAGACGAAGCGAGACCACAAGCTCACGCATGCCCAGAGAGCACTTAGGCCAAGTGCAAAGAAGACATGGAGTTTAGAAGAGGTGCATGACGTTTAATAAACAAAGACTCAAGGATCGTGAAGTAAGCAGATTGTTTGGTAGTTCCAATTATTGAAAAATGTTTTTTATCAGTATTAATCTTGCATTTAACGGCATGATTTCTAATACCAGAAAATTCGGGGTTAGTAATTCGTGAGCCAGTTCTGTAGCTCAAACCTAAGAGGCTGTAATAACGGAACTGCAACATTCTCTTTGATGAGCCAACATAACTACCAAGACATCTTGGGCATTCAAATATATATGTAAATAATATTGGACTTCATAAAGGTCTGTAGCTTGTCCTTATAATTAAAAAAGCTGTCAATCTTTAGTAGATTCATAGGTATTAGATTCAGTTTTAGAAATCCAAACTCTTTTTCGATAATTTGTTTAACTTTGGATCGAAGAAAGTCGGATTAAGTATATGGCACCGTGGCGTACATAGTCAATTTAGGAAACGTCATGCACCTCTTCTAAACTCCAAAGTGTCTTCTTCTCCTTTGCACTTGGCCTAAGTGTTCTCTGGGCATGCGTGAGCTTGTGGTCTCGCCCCTTCTTTCCCTTTCTTTTGATCAGGTGGCCTTAAAAAATTCTTTGCTCTCTTTTTACTTTTATATATTTTGTAATTTTTAAGAATGTAACTACTGTTTTTAATATATATATATATATATATATATATATATATATATATATATAGATGGACAGCTAGATAGATAGATAGATGGATAGATAACATAATTACCATCCTTTCCAATATCTGTGTAGATTCATGTTGATGATTATGACAGAATAAGGTCCCTTCTGTTTCTCGGATCTTAATAACTTTTTTTTACCTCAGAAGCAGTGTAATGCAAGTGAAAATACAAATGAGAATTTACAAAAATATAGCAGAGTTGAGAGAGTCCCCGATGAACTCAAATTTAAAAAGAAAGAAAATCGTATCAGGTTTCATCCTGTCGTTCCATTATGGGATGCGCGGCTTTGTCCGCTAGCTTGGTCGAGCATTCTGAATGCCAGTTCTTTCGCGCGGTGGAAAATCGAGAAAATAAAGGGATAGAATGGATGGGGTTGAATGAAACGCAGAGAATTTAGTTTAGTTTAGTTATATATATATATATATGTACTAGCTGACCAACCCGGCACTGCCAGGAAGACTCTGAGGACTCTGAAAAATTTTCCTGCACCTCGTTGCACTGACTGTCCAATTTATCCATGAATTACTGTGCTGACTGTCCAATTTATCCATGAATTACTGTGCTGACTGTCCAATTTATCCATGAATTACTGTGCTGACTGTCCCTTTTATCCAAATATTACTGTGCTGACTGTTCCACTTATCCAGACATTACTGTGCTGGCTGTTCCATTTATCCACGCATTACTGTGGTGACTCTCCCACTTGTCCATGAATGACTGTGCTGACTTTCCCATTAATGCAGGTATTATTATGCTGACTGTCCCTCTTACCCAGGTGTTACTATGCTGACTGTCCCTTTTATCCAGGTATTACTGTGGTGACTGTCCCATTTACCCAGATGTTACTGTACTGTCTATCCCTTTTAAACAGGTATTACTATGGTGACTTTCCCTTTTATCCAGGTATTACTGTGGTGACTGTCCATTTTATCCAGACATTACTGTGGTGACTGTCCCCAAGGTATTACTGTGGTGACTGTCCCATTTATCCAGACATTACACTGCTGTCTGTCCCTCTTATCCAGGTATTACTGTGGTGATTGTCCATTTTACCCAGACATTAATATGGTGGCTGTCCCATTTATCCAAGTGTTCCTGTCCCTTGCTGTCTCTTTTGTCCAAGTGGTATTACTGTGGTGACTGTCTAAACCTTGATACAGAATTATTAATCACAGGAAAGAAAAGCATTTTCAATTATATATTTCTATGGTATCGAGTACATGAAATGAGGTATGATAAACCCGTAGAGTTTACTCACACTTGATATGAAGTATGATAAATCTGTGGAGTTTATTTACCACATAAGTTACACAGGGGGAGGGGGGGAGGGGGTACGGGTTTGAAACTTACCCTATTATCTATCTATCTATCTATCTATATATATATATATATGTACAGTATATATATGTGTGTGTTGTGTGTGCGCGTGCGCGTGTTGTGTGTATGTGTTCATCACAATCCATTCCCCTGATGCGGTGGCTGATGAGAAAGGCAAGATGGTAGTCACTGCCACATTCATACTTCAGCTGCTGATTCGTTGATGAATCCTCTGTGCAAAAAGTTTTACAACCTTAGGACCTCGTACACTTCCACAAAAGAATCATTAGCAGCTAATCGAACCCCCACATTGACTGAGATACTCATTTATATCTTCCCCACACTCCATTTTCGAGGATTCTAAGTCACTCCCTCTCAAGTACTTCCCGCTCGATCTGTCCAATACTCCTTAGCTCTTTCTTTCATTTATCCTCCTAACATGTTTTCACTAACCTGCCTGTTGCCCTTCATTCTCATCTTGAAACACTGATTTATTATTTCACAGTTGCTGACCTTTTTTACATTCACCAAGTTTTCGTATGCCAAATATAGTATGCAAACGATTCATCTCCCCAGCCTCAACCTTTTTTCATTCATTTGCATTCAACATCCGCACATCACTTCCATAAGTGACAGTTGGCTCAACAGCCCCTTACTACATTCCAGTCTTGGCTTCCATTGACACTCCAAGTTTTTCCCAGTTGTTGGCACACACCCTGTTCCCTTCCATTTTCAGCTGTTGTGCTATCCCCTTTTCCTCTCAATCTACTGTCATTCTTATGCAGTCCGTATTAACATTAATTGCTGCAGCCTTCAGGTTTTCATTTACCCTTGTATGTTACTTCTCCTCATAATTACCCGCAATTTTCTCTCGTTATTTCAACTGCTCCTAAATTCCTATACGAATCAACCACATGTATTCTTCTGCAGTCCGTCTTAACATTAAGTGCTGCAGCTTTCAGGTTTTCATTTAGCCTCATATGTTACTTTTCCTCACAATTGCCCGCAATTTTCTCTCCTTATAAATGCTTTCAAATTCTTTTATTGTTTGTGCGGCTTGTCATCACTATCCTCAATGAGTATTAATCCATCTGCAAACGTTGTCATTCTCACCCCAATTGTCGTATGCAAGAGGTTAGCACTAACATCTAATTTCATGTCCCTGACTGCAGCTTCATCTAGTGATGAGTTCCCGCATCACTTTATCCATAGAAATATTAAAGTGATGGAAACACGAGACACATTTGCCTAGGCCCACTTTTGCGCCAAACTAGTCACCCTAACAACTAAATAATCTTGACTTCCTTCATGAAAACTGTAATCATTCTCAACAACTTATCCTCTACACCTGAAATCCTCAACACCCTTTTATTGATTCCATCTTTAGCTTTTTGTTTGTAAATGTTCGTAAATACAGCTATTTCCATTTACTTTAAAACTTCTCACGCGGCTGTTTCATGAAATAGTTGATCCACGCCCTCTTCCTTGTCTTAAATTCGCACTCCTTCCGCTTTCAATCTTTCTGTCGTCTGTTTTATTTTATCCGTTTAACTAAGACAGCATCATATACTTTCTCTGGTATGCAAAGTAGTGGCAAGCCCTTAACATTGTTACAGTCTCCTCCATCACTTTTACTTATATAGAAGGGGCATAATTCTCCACTCGCTCGCCCATGCCTGTGAAATTTTTGTGTCATCCAAGCATACCTCACACGCCCTGGTCAGCCTTCTCCCCTGGACAACTTACTTGCAATCTCGTCCTCTCTTGATGTCTTTCTATCCTGCAGCCTCATGCCTTATTATGTCCTCAGCAGTCACTTCTAAAGGCTTTCTCAGTTTTGCACTGACCTCGTTTACGGTTGTCATCTAGATCAGCTTTTTGTTCTACCGTCTGTTTCCAACAAATCTTCAGAATACGCACCATCGACCAAGGACTCGTTCATTTCAAACGTCTGCCCAGTCGACCCTTTCATTTTGAGACCCATTAGCTCGCTAATCTTTTTCTTTGTATTTACTCCCTGCAAAACAGCTCGATCTCAATCAAAAAACTCTTGCCCATTTTCCCTTTCTGTTGTTACCATCCAACTTTTCTCTCTTTTACTTTCTTATTGTATATCTCATGTATATCTTTAACTGTATACTGGCAGGATGCACAGAGTTGCCAGGCCTAAAAATTAGCTGTAAATGGGTCAGAAGTGCTCTTGATAGAAGCATTTGCTGCTTAATAGAACACTTCATCTCGAGGCTTATTTTGGGTTGCGTAAGTTCCATTTTACGTTCGTATACTCCATTTGATTATTATTAAGACTCTCTCTCTCTCTCTCTCTCTCTCTCTCTCTCTCTCTCTCTCTCTCTCTCTCTCTCTCTCTCTCCACACTGATGTAGCAAAGGTATATTCACCTTCAAGGTTGAATATCGAGATTACATGACATTACAATGAAAATATTAATTGCAGGTAATCAAAGTTGAATATCTGTATGGGAAGGAATGTGGATGAGTTTTCGGGAAGGAGGAGGAGAGGGCAAACGATAATCCAGAGAGAATGACGGAGAAATCATTTCTCTCAGTACCATTCACATCTCTCCCTAGAGATAGATACATGTTTAAAGAGTGAGTACCGATCAGCGCCATTAAGGATTTTTTTTCTTAGTTATTTATCAGTACCGTACACGTTTGGAGGAGCTGACATTATAACTAAATTAGTTCATGTATCTTTAGCAATTTAAACAACGCAGAGTTCAGTGAAAGTAAAAGCAGTTTTATATGTCAGGAAAATTTTATATTTTAATTCTGGCGATCTTATGAAATTATTTTTAAAACGAGTGGAAGACAAGAAAATTTGAACCACTGCAATTGCCACTGCCTATCACCATCAGAAATATAGGTGATCAGCTCTACGGAGAAATGTTGCATCTGTCATTTTCCATATAAAAAGATAGCTTCGAAAACAGCAGGAGTTACAGACGCATAAACCAAGATACAGACATTGGTCCCACGTGGTCTCTAGAGCTTCCATCTCCATAATCGTAAGCTTATTTTTACTTAAATAATGCAGTCTTCGGCCGATATCCTCCCATTCCATTGATTCACAAATTCGGCTGATTCGGAAAATCATTAAATTGAAATTTTTGCTACCGACCTTGCAACGACCTTGCATGCTGTAATGCATCACACCAGATTCCTCGTAAAAATGTGTTAATTTAATTCGTCTACAGTTGGTTAAATTGTCAGTTGATAAACAACGCTGCTGTCTCTCCTACCCTCACTGTCCCCTACCTACCCCGCCTCCACCCGGGGTGGACAAACAGGATTGCGGGAGGAGGGTGGATGTCTCCCCTGCCCTCCCGTTCCTCTACCTATCCAGCCCCAAACCGGGGCGGACAAACTGGTTTGCAGGGCAGGGTGGCTGTGTCATTCTCCCACACTGTCACCCGGGGGAGGACAAACAAGATCCACTCGGATTTTATTATTATGATTATATATATATATATATATATATATATATATATATATATATATATATATATATATATATATATATATGTATATGTATATATATATATATATATATTATATATATATATATATATATATATATATATATAGGATATCCATTTCTTCATTTCTTATGAAGTAGAGTCTGTGACGTCTTGCCCTTCTTCTTCTTCATGGATTTAGCTCATCGATGATTGGTCCAAACGACTCAGTGAAATTTAACTGAATCTTTAAGGCTGTGTTGTAATTACACTCCAGACTTCATTAGCTAGCGAGTCAAGTATTCTTAGTCATTTATTTATGTGTCTATATATATATATATATATATATATATATATATATATATATATATATATATATATATATATATATATGCTATTATATAATCATAAACATCTATATACATACGTGTATGTATGTATGTATGTATGTATGCATGTACAGATAGATATATAGATATATAGATAGATAGATAGATAGACTGACAGTTAGATATTTGATTACGCCACAGAATCCATAGAACATTTACAGTTATATTTATCATTGTATTGTGTAGTGCACAGCATTTCCATATCACAGTATGCGTTTCCAAAGACGCACCACCGAGCAGAAATGGTATATTATAATATGCAGCCGAGAGAAAGACGGAGAATAAATTTCCAGTTCATAATAAATTGACCTTAATTAGAGGCGACACATTTTAATCCTGGAGAAATGGATAGCCCGAGCTCGACGAGCCAGCTGTGGGGAAGGACTTCAAAAGGAATATTAATTTCTTGTCGGTGTATTTTATAGAATTCTTTCCTTTCCTGGATTCTCTCTCTCTCTCTCTCTCTCTCTCTCTCTCTCTCTCTCTCTCTCTCTCTCTCTCTCTCTCTCTCTCTCTCTCTCTCTTACTTTGAAGATTGCCTCGAGTGATTAACGAAGAGGGCGCTTTCTTTCTTTTTTCTTTTCTCTTTCTTTTTTCTTTTTAATCTGCGGTCTCTTACAGGCAGAGATGTCTTCCTCGAAAGTAAGGTTCTGTTTTGTCTTATTCAAGAGGGATATTGTTAATTGAATGAGGTGAATTATATATAGATACGTGCTTGCGAAAACATCCACATTGAATATATATTATTGTGCTTTTGCCGTCAGAAATCATTGATAACATGAAAAAGGGTTGAGACAGCAAGTCCTGTCCTTTGGGACATTACGCGCCGTCCTGAGGCTCAGCCAAAGTACCTATACAGCATACTCATTTAGGATTTCTTATCTGTAGACTTTTGTTTTATATATAAATGGTATGAAATGTTACTGGAAAGGTGGGGCGGGGCCGCCTTAATACCCAAGGAGTACGAAAATGCATGAAAAATCCGGGTGCATTAGGCGTGTTTGGGAGGTGGGGTGGGGGGGGGCGGTTTCAACGCTCTTCTGATGAGTCGCCTGTCTAGGTGTATGAAACGGTTAATGCTGTGTAATGTAAGAGAGAGTCGGGATGGCAAGTAACAAAGGGCCGCTTGGAGTAAGATACCTTCTTCTGAATACTTATATAGGGGCCAGTGGTAAGAGAGGCTAGTATATATAGTATAAGTAAACAGATGTTTTGGAAATCTCAGTCTCAGCAGAAAAGTAGAGCGCAGGTTTTATATATATATATATATATATATATATATATATATATATATATATATATATATATATATATATATATATATATATATATATATATATATATATATATATATATATGTGTGTGTGTGTGTGTGTGTGTGTGTGTGTGTGTATTATGTGTGTGTTTGTATTTGTGTTTGTGTTTGAGCATACATATGTTGAGAGAGAAAGAGAGAGAGAGCTCTGTATGTTATGTGTGTGTGTGTGCTTGTATTTGTGTTTGTGTTTGAGTATATATATATGTGGAGAGAGAGAGAGAGAGAGAGAGAGCTCTGTATTACACAGATATTCTCTAAACTTTCAAGTTTTTATGCATATCCTTTTGCCTAAGAGTCAGAACTTGAATGAGGGCGGTTATACATATTATTGTGATGTTCACCATTTAATTTTCCTGCTTCCTTGTCGTAAATGCCAAATACACTATCTTTTGACCCTGTTCTACAATAGATTGAGGTTGCGTATTTTCGTAGAATGTGACGGGAAAGAAGTGAAAGTCCTCTTCAAGGAACGGGGTTACTTAGCTATTTTTATTTTCGAGGACAGCCAAGCTAATTGGAATCAATGATGCAAGAGAAAAAAATAATAATGAAAGTACCTGCAAGAATTACGTGACTGGTGATAATATAACAGTGGCACTATAGTAGTGGAAGCATTATCGTTCTGATATTCGTCATAATTCTGTTTTATTATTATTATTATTATTATTATTATTATTATTATTATTATTATTATTATTATTATTATTATTATTATTAATGCTGTCACTAAAGTTCATCTTCTCTTTGTCTAGTAGAACTTTATTCACCTGCATGGTCCTCTCTTTGATCAGTAACTGAACTTCAATTAGTCTCATATTTTCCCTTCAATAAACCTCGATTTCACTATTCCACCAACCACTTTTTCATTTCTCCTTCGTATCCCCTTATTCTTGCATATTCTTTTCAAATGCTCCTTCTGCCTTGGCCATTTTAGGATCATTAATCTAGCTAATTTTTCACCCATCTCTTTAAAATATTGCTCCCACTCCCTTCACGCGATGTAAAAATGTTCCGTAATAATTGCATTGAAAGCCGCATTCTTTACCCTTCTTTACTCTGTAAAATTAGCTTTTATTTGAAAATAACTTCAACTTGTACTGAACAGATACGCGTATGACCATTTCTCGTATCACTCTTGCATCCATTACTTACTTTTATGTGTTATCAAAACAAAATCGTAATACACTCAATAAAATGTTAAAATTCAGTTTATGAATACATCCATCGACTTACACTTTTATCTACCCTTGACGAACACATTATCCAGCAAAATCTTATTCAGGAGAAGTTTCAACTGAAATGACAAATTATAAAAAGAAAGAATACCTATGAAACATGGAAATCTTTGCATGCAAAGTAAATGTAAAAGAAAAACTGCAGAATAAACAAGGGGCTTTGGTTAAATCCCTCCTAAAGCTTTGCAACGGGATATTAATCTTCTCCGAAGCTTTTGTTAGCAGTTCATGTCACCGCCTTAAATTTTAGACATTTATCATTTAATAGTTTGAGTGAGTTTGGAGCTTACGCCTTGATTTTCACTCTGTCTTTCGCGTTCTTTCTGTTGTGTACATGCACGTATATATATATATATATATATATATATATATATATATATATATATATATATATATATATATATATATATATATATATATATATATATATATATATATATATATTATATATATATATATATATATATATATATATATATATGTGTGTATATAAAGTATACAGTGTATATATATATATATATATATATATATATATATATATATATATATATATATATATATACATATTTGTATTTACATATTTTGGCAAGTTTTCAGTGATAAGACTGCTTGTCCCACGCCCTTTTACCCGACGCCTGAAGACTCTAGTATTCTTTTCCAACTGGGTGACTGGTGGGCCATTGACCAGGAGCAATCCATGGACCTTGCAAACGCGAGGTCAGAGCTGCGCCACACAGCCACTGCCACTGCGATCACATCCCTACACCATATATATACGAGTATATATATATATATATATATATATATATATATATATATATATATATATATATATATATATATATATATATATATATATATATATATATATATATATTTATATATTTATATATATTTCTTAAAGTATTACTACTTTGCAGCCGTCTCTGCTAACTTTTAGGAAAACAACACAGAGACAAGGAAACACACCTTAATGCACTCCCTGCTAATTAAAATTTGACAATTTTAATTGTCAAATTACTCACTCGCTAAGCCTCTCCAAAGCACCTACCTCAATCTGTTTTTATGACTTTACTCACCGAAAGATTCTTCTCTCCATACAGAATCATTCCTTCCCGGGCAGCCATATGAATTGCCTGCAGCAGAAATTAACAGGAATCGCCCTTGACAGACAGTTCACCTGAATTGCCCAGGGCGGCAAACACCAGCAAGAACCAGAGGTCATATAAGGCCGACCTGGGGTCAACAACAGCAGAAGCAGACAGACCACTGACCCAGTCACACTGCTTGCGATACCTTGTCACCGAGCAACCGCTTTTGTCTGGCCGATCACCTTCCATCCAAGTGCTACCTTTAAGTGCCATGTGTAGAAGTCCCACTTGTCTGATAACTCATTATTCTGCAACCAAGGATCTTCGCTTAAGGAAATAAGGTACTTTGTGGTGGAGAGTGTTTGGTCATTTATTTTATACTGTTACTTCATTTCATTTCCTTTTCCCTTGACTTGTACTTAGAACCTGAACATTGTCAGTAATCATTTATAAGTGTTAAAGAATAATTTAACTGAACATGACTTGACATCAGCTCCTTAATACTTTGGCATCCTTCTGCAAAGATTAGTGTGTGTTTTGGCTTAACAGCGAACTGCTGTAGAAGCATCTGCCTCCACTGTGCCCTACATCCAGCAGTCAAGCTATTCTTGCATAGTTATTCATCATATTTGAGTCTTTATTGAGTGGCACTATTAATCTTTTCAGTTGTATAATTTAGATGCATTTAATGTAAATACATCTAATTAATTTGGACCCAGAATTTATCTCCCGAGTACTTCCATTACTTGCAATATAATTCTACTTCAGTTCATTCTTGTATGACGTGTTGGTCCCCAGTTAGATGCGTCAGTGCCAAGGTAAGAACTTGCAGATCAACCAACACTCATAGCAATATACAGTATATATATATATATACAGTATATATATATATATATATATATATATATATATATATATATATATATATATATATATATTATATATATATATATATATATATATATATATATATATATATATATATATATATATATATATACAGTATATATATATATACATATATATATATATATATATATATATATATATATATATATATATATATATATATATATATATATATACTGTATATATATATATATATATATATATATATATATATATATATATATATATATATATATATATATATATATGTTATCTAACTGAGAGTAAATTCCATTGCTTATCTTTGCTTATAGTCAAGAAGTCCCATCTATTGGTACCTTGATAGTGACCGCATCCAAGTGGCTACTGGCTTTGTACATTTGAACATGCACACACACATTCTCTCTCTCTCTCTCTCTCTCTCTCTCTCTCTCTCTCTCTCTCTCTCTCTCTCTCTCTCTCTCTCAGGTCTACAGTAAAACAAGCATTACCGAAAATAATTTATTTTAAAATAATCTAACATAACTGGATTGTGAGAAAGAAGATATGAAATCAAACGGAACACTAATGTTCACCAAATGATCAAACATATTACAGTCCACCATATTCAGCTAATTAATCTTGCTCGATAGTTTCCCCGCAACAGGTCAAAATAAGTCAAAGTCCAGTATATTCCCAGTGAGTACATCTTAACCTCTTCCTCAGCAAAACATCTGAAGAAGTCAAAGAAAACCCTTCTTAAATAAATGCATAAAAATAAAGATATGGGAATTCCTCCCGTGTTACTTATGAAGTGCACACAATGTAATAGATATATGTTAAATGAAAGGAACAATCTACAGTTTGGGAAATCAAAATGTTTCTTACCTCCAAATAGCCATGTTCACAGTTTTAATTGACAGGTCTCAAACCACAGAGTCTTCACCAAAGACTTCTATTAATATTCAGTGTTGATCTTTGAATGACAATTTGTTTTATACCTAATACCTTCACACCCTAGGGCTCCGCCCAAAAAGAACACACATATGAACGAATTATCTGGAACCTGGACGTATCCGGCGAACAAACTCACAGGGTCTTGTCGCTAGGCAGGGATATTCTCACGTCTCAAGAATATCTGAGGCATTCGACATGTATACAGTTTTACTAATCAGGATGCACGCCAGACGCCAGCTAAACATTCTCTCAAGGTTCTTCCAATGCCTTTAGCCACACTTATTAATAAAAAATCTACTGTGTATTGTAATTCATAAAATATCTGTGACCTATGAGCTTTTCAGATGCTTGACCACCACAGATAAGTGCTGCCTCCAGCAGTAGGGAAATAACAAGCATTAATTGCCAGATTCCCGCACTAAATGGACAGCCACACCCCTGGCAGGCTGATCTTCAGGTGAGGATTTACTCACACAATATTTTCGTACACGAGAAATACCCCACTTCACGAAGAGTATGATGACAAAGGCCCTGATCACCAATAAAGTAACAATGAGGAGGTACTGATTCGGCGTGGGGAAAGGGTCGTCTTCCAGCACTGGAGGAAGTGGTGGAATTGTAGCGATCACTCCCCTTAAAGGCGGCACCGGAACAACTTGATGTTCCCCATGAAGATGCTGCACGAAGATACAATTAGTAGAGTTGAAGACACTCTTGCCCAGGACTTGAAACTTCGGAGTGACCAGCCTACACACCGCATTGAAGAGGTGGGATCCTTGCAGAAGGAATGTATCCGATGAATTATGGCACTGGATGGACATCTCACATTTTTTTTCAGAACACCGCATTGAGAGTCTTTGTAGAGGGCACCGTGTACTCATGTTGGAACGTTCGAAAGTCACAGTCAGAAGGAATCTGGTTAGGCACTAACATCTTCTCACATCCTAACAAGTCAACATTTATGAGCATAAAGATACTACTGTCACAAATATATCTATCATGAACTAAAACACATCCTGTCTTATAGTTAACAGCTGAGGATTGAAACTGGTCCCCCAAAAGGAATATAGTCTCCTCACTATCCCATACTATTAAGGAACCATTAAAACCACTAGGGAAAGGTCGTATGATATAACTATGAAATGATTTCAAGTTACTGACTGGAATTTCCACAAGCAACTTCCAATCAGATGCACATACCTTCAAAATCTCATAATAATGATACGAATTCTCCCCAGTAAAAATTACCTGTGAACCATACAGATATGCTGCATTCATCAGAGTCAATTCTAAAGACCCGAGAGGTAAAATATCTCCAAAAATTCGCCCCTTAGAAGCTGCAAACACTGCCTTAACCTGTATTTGAATTTCCAATAATGTGGATTCCGCTCCTTTCTCAATATTCAAGAAGGTAGTTTGACAAGAAGACAAAACATCATAACCTATTTAAAGACATCCCTAATGTCTCAAAACCCTCTTGAAATTTCTCATTACTGTCTCATAAAGTCATCAAAGTTTTACCTTGGGTAGCTAATTATGCCGGTACCTGTTCAATTTTCACCAAATTAGCAATTGGCATACTAGCAAGCATTCCTATGACCAGAATGGCTCCAGTTAACAATGGCTCAGCCCTCTCATTCCTTCTAGAAGGAACCTGAGAAGTTGAAGAACCTAAATTTGGAAGCCATGTTAAAGTCTTCTCAATCTTATCCTGGACCGTAACAGCTGTAGCATTAATTCGGTTAACCAACCCCGCAGTGGATCAGACAGATCCCGTCCGGTATTCATCTCACC
Source organism: Macrobrachium rosenbergii (assembly GCA_039081455.1). Classification (NCBI taxonomy): domain Eukaryota; kingdom Metazoa; phylum Arthropoda; class Malacostraca; order Decapoda; family Palaemonidae; genus Macrobrachium; species Macrobrachium rosenbergii. The sequence goes on from JANJGK010000030.1 coordinate 11,519,777, forward strand.
CAATAAATTCCTAAGCAACTGAACTTTATTCTGGGATGCTTCAAGCTCATCCATGCCAAACCTATATCCTCAAACTCTATACTCAAAGTTACCACATCAGACGACAACCTCACATGATAGTCTTCTTTTATAATAACATCTGGGCCAAACCTCACTACAGAATTAGCCCATGCCATGACCTATAAGTTACCAGGTCTGGAAACAAAAAAAAAAAAAAGCAAACAAACAAACGAAGAGAAACCCGTATATCTATAAAACCCTACAGTATTTTGCACCTAATTTAACTAAGTTTTCCCCCTCTCAGACATTATTGCGACACACAGGAAAGGAAAAAAACAACTGCAAAAAAAAAAAAAAACAGAATTCCCACTATTAAAGACTTGTATAACTCCACAGGCAGACGTCCTCCCCAGTTAAAAAAAAACTACAAATCACACACCTTTAAAACCTATTAAAAAAACAAAATAGAGAAAAAAAATTATAAGAAACAACAATACATCACAGGAATTAACCCACAAGGCTTCCATTAACCTGTCTTTTTAATTTTAGATATATGTGCCAACCGAGATACGGTTGTTGTTCAGGATTTAGGATCTAGTTTATAATTCAACTGATTCCTAACATTTATTTTCATAAAAACTCTATCCCTCCCCCGGTAACTTTAACTCTATCGGGTTTCAAATTGCTCCTGTCAACCATATCCTAACTTTTCAGCTCAAGATTCTTAAAAAGACACGCATATCTCTCCTTAGCAGTAGAGGTCAACGATTTAACTGTATCATCACCCGATGTAATAGGTAATAAATGGAATGCACCCCATGCTGGGTGGCCAAACATCTCTTCAAATTGATGCCATGCTGAACCTGTGGAATATATCAATCCCAATTTACATCATTGCCTGCTACAGTAATTCTGAGAGCCTCAATTACTTTCCTATTTGCCCGTTCACATAGCACATTAGCTTCTGGTCTATAGGGAATAATAAGGACTTTCCAAATGCCCATTACATCTGCAAGACACTCTAACATCTTGTTCAGAAATTCTTTCGCATTATCTGTAATCAGCACCTCAGGAACCCCATAACAACAAATATATCCATTAAAGAATGTGACTGCCATCTCCTCCGCTGTTTTATGCTTCACAGGAAAAATCTTTACAAACCTAGTTAATTCATCCACAACCACCAACAGGTGCCTATGGCTGTAACTAGATTCACAGAAATTGGAGATAATGTCCATATGGACCCTAGAAAATGGTATACTGGGAATAGGAAACGAACCCAATTTACAAGAAACGACCCTCGATGGCTTCATGCATTACAAACTGAACAACCTCTCACAAAGTCTTCCACTGATGTGAACATATTCTTCCAAAAGAATTGTCCCTGTATGTTCTGATACGTCTCCTCAGTACCCAAATGCAGACTGCCAAACCTACAATGAACAATATCCAGAACCGTAGGTACTAAACTCCTAGGGACAACTATTTAGTTGTATCACCCTTATCCTCACTATTTCTCAGTCTGTATCTAATCTTCCTAACTAACAAATTATCCTCTAATTCAAGACCCCCAAAAGGTAACTTATAACCCTTTCTAACTAATTCTCCTCTAAGAAATGCTTTTGCATCTGCCAAAACCTCATCCTCATCCTGTTTAGATTCTACTAAACTAATATCCCAGTCTATGCAATCTCCAGATACATAACATACATGAGAACCATCTGAATCAGAAAAACTTTTACTAAGGGCATCTGCTACAACATTATGTCTACCCTCTATATACCTAATCTTGGCATCAAAATCCCTGATTGTCAAATACCACCTATCTCTTTTAGGGGAAAGATCTGGCTTATTGAAAAGATCCAACAATGGCTTATGATCTGTAAGAACCTCTACTTGATTGCCCATCAATAACATCTTAAAATGAACCAAACTAGACACTATGGCAAAGGCCCCCTTGTCCACTACCGACCATAGCTGTTCATTACTACCCCGTGTCTTAAACTTCCTACTGTGAAATGCAATCGGATGGAGTCTTCCATCGAACTTCTGCATAAGGCAGGCCCCTATGCCATCGTGACTGGCACCTGTCACCAAAGTGAAAGGACGCTCAAAATCGGGAAACTTCAACACTGGGGATTAACTAAAGAACCCTTAATATTCTGAAAGGCTGACTGCTGTCCATCACCCCATACAAACTGCACATCGTCCCTCAGGACATCTGTCAAGGGAGACACTAAAGGAGAAAAACCCTTCACAAACCTAAGAAAAAATTCAGCCATGCCCAAGAAAGACAGAATCTGTTTCTTATTCTTGGGAGTGGGAAAATCTACAATTGCCCTAACTTTATCCTTATTCACTCTAAACCCCTCTTTAGAAATGACATGAACCAAGTATACTATCTGCTTCTCCAAAAAATTATGCTTAGCTAATTTTATCTTCAAACCTGCTAACCCAAGCCTCCTAGAAACTTCCCTAAGACCCTCTAAATGTTCCTCTACAGAATCAGTGGCAATTAAGATATCATCCATAGACACAAAAATGGACTTCCCCAACAACCCATGCAAAACTGTATTCACTAGCCTTGTAAATGTCATAGGACTACCTGATAAACCAAATGGCATCCGCATGAACTCATAATGTTCCTTTGGCAAAGAAAACGCCGTATACTTGCGACTCTCCTCACCAAGCGGTACTTGCAAGTACCCCTGCTTCCGATCAATTGAAGAATAAATATACTTTCCCCAAATCTCAACAAATAAATCTGGCAAACACACCACAGGGTAACGATCAGGAATGGTTTTCTCGTTCAACTTCTTAAAGTCCACACAAACATGGACTGAACTGACTGAACAACACCCCAGAGATCCTGAACTCGCAGAAGTCTTATCATACTCTGTCTTAGCACATAACCTCATAATTGTGGAATCAGAATTACTCTGTGTGTGATGCTTCTGAATAGTTTGGAAGATTTCGGCATCCCATCCAAAAAGGAGCTATCTACTGTAGGGCATTTCGACATGTGCCTACGAATTTGAGAGAACAGTAAAGTTTCATCAGAATCCACACACATTGCAATAGTTTCTCAAGATTCTCTATTGTAATAGAGTCTTCATTTACCCAATCAAAATTTCTCAACTTCTTCAAAAAACCCCTTGCAGCATCAAAACATCTGGCACTAAATGTGACCAGCAAATCATGGCCTTTACGGACCTTGAAAAGAGACCTGAGGTCTCGAACTGCATCACTGGCTCCAGCTATTCCATATGAAGCTCACAAAAAAGCATGAAGATCATCCCAGGTCCTACACTTCAAAAAGTGATGACTCCAGCAAGACTGTCCGATATCCTTTTTTTCTAAACTAAGGAAGCCTTTTGCTTCATTGAAAGTTTCTACCCCATATGTTATTTTCTTGGCGACTAAAAAATTCGAGACCCCCCTATAAAAATTTCGAGGGGAACTGGAAGAACGATATTAACCAACCCTGAAAAAGACTGTACTCCTGCATTTATGGATGTAAATTTGTGCAACATTGTCACCTAATCCTTATCTTCGTTAGCCCCTGCCATAGTATCTGAACAGATAATCCTCCAAGTTCCAAGTACCCAACCTGATCTCAACTTCATATAACTCCTTAAAGGTAGAAAGAGAAAGGAGGAAATTTTTTTAAAAAGTTAAAAATTCAGCAAAAACCCAACACTAATGCAAATGCGAACCATTGAATCAAATTCTAAACCCCAATCGCAAGCAATGCAACAACCCTAACCGCAGATGCGAACAATTAAGAAAAAAAAAATTCTAAACGCTGCTGTGATCGATAACCAGAAATTTTCCCAAACACTCGAAATACTTCAGTCCACCCACAAAGGAAATGGGCTCATAAAGAGAATGGGATAACAGCATCAAACCAACCCAAGACTAAAATGAGCAAGTGCTCTCAATGACGTCATAAGATTGTCACCGTTCCCTAATGAAAGTTCCACCCACCGTCTTCGTGACGTAACCACAAAGCAACAAAACTCTCCCTTAATTAGCCCCCATTGCAAGTAACTAACAAGAAAAAAAGTCACAGTAACACTCACGTAACCCTTTCTCCTACAACAGCAACAAGATACGTGGTTAACTTGAAAAGTAACAAAATCACTTCTTGATCTTTCAAATGAACTCACTTAACTCTCGCAACACAAGTCCCCAATGCAACTGAACTCAGTCAACAGTACGCACATGTCTGTCTGCAAAAATTCCCCGAGAGAGCAAAAAGGCACGTATACCAACCAAAAATCACACTGCAATACCAATTAATCTCAATTTCCTCATAAGATAAATCGCTTCAGAGCATACCTAAACACTTTATTATACCCAAGTGTAGTTCCCACTGCTCACCAAAATCTGTTGTCCAACCGAAAGTAAATCCCATTGCTTACCTTTGCTAATAGTCAAGAAGTCCCATCAATTGGTAGCTTGATAGTGACCTCATCCAAGTGACTACTGGCTTCGTACATTCATACATACACACGCGCATTTTCTCTCTCTCTCTCTCTCAGGTCTGCAGTAAAACAAGCATTACCCAAAATAATTTATTTGACAATAATGTAACATAACTGGATTGCAAGAAACAAGATATGAAATAAAATGGAATACTAATGTTAACCAAATGATAAAAAATATTACAGTCCACCACATTCAACTAATTATTCTCTCTAAATAGTTTCCCCACAGTAGGTCAAAATAAGTCAAAGTCCAGTATATTCCCAATGAGTACATCTTAACCTCTTCCTCAGCAAAACATCTGAAGAAGTCAAATAAAACCCTTGTTAAATAAATGCATAAAAATAAAGATATGGGAATTCCTCCCATGTTATTTATAAAGTACACGCAATGTAATAGAAAGAAACAGTCTTCAGTTTGGAAAATCTAAAATGTTTCCTACCTCCAAATAGCAATGTTCACAGACTTAATCGACAGGTCTCGAACCACAGAGTCTTCACCGAAGACTTCTATTAATATTTGGTGTTAATCTTCGAATGACAATTTGTTTGATACCTAATACCTTCACACCCTAGGGCTCTGCCCAAAAAACAAACACCCATATGAACGAATTATCTGGAACCTGGACATATCCAGCAAACAAACTCACAGAGTCTTGTCGCTAGGCAGGGATATTCTCACGCCTCCAGAATATCTGACGCATTCGACATGTATACAGTTTTACTAATCAGGATGTGTGCCAGACACCAGCTAAACATTCCCTAAAGGTTCTTCCCAATGCCTTTAGCCACACTTATTAATAAAAAATCTACTGTGTATTGTAATTCATAAATATCTGTGATCTATGAGATTTTCATATATATATATATATATATATATATATATATATATATATATATAATATATACATATATATATATAATATATATATATATATATATATATATATATATATATATATATATATATATATATACATACGTACACACACACATATATATACATATACATATATATATATATATATATATATATATATATATATATATATATATATATATATATATATATATATATATATATATATATGAGGATGGAGATAGAGAATGAATTTCTTTAAGGGTATATAATTTATATGTAGCTTTGTCTTTCGTGATAAAAGCTGAACGTTAAATTCACTCTGTAAGAGGTCTCACAAAAGAATTTCTTTGATCTCGTAGGCAATTGGCATGTTATGTTTGACAACGAGAATTGAAATAACTAGGTGGAGAGCAAATGTCCCTTTACAAGAAATCGTCCTCTTTTCCAGAAAATGTTTGCTGGATGTGTTTTCGAACGAACGTCAAAATAGAATTGAAGTAAAGTTACGAGTTTTGATTTTTTTAAGGAATAATGTTATAACGTATAAACAGTGTTAAAAATAATTATATAAACTGTAAAGTGTTAAAATAATGATATAAACTGTAAACAGTGTTAATTTAAGATTATTGGAAAGACAGTTTAATGCAATAGGTAAAAATTTCCTTGTCTGTTTTTATTAAAGTTCCAAAAATTCTCTCTCTCTCTCTCTCTCTCTCTCTCTCTCTCTCTCTCTCTCTCTCTCTCTCTCTCTCTCTCTCTCTCTCTCTCTCTCTCTCTCTCTCTCTCAAAGCGAAAATATTCCAAATCCTCATTAAACGTGTTGAAGGGAGTACAAAATTGACTTAACTTGAGCGTATACTGATAGACAGATAAACTGGCAATCGTGTAAGGAAAAGAATGTATAGTAACATAACTCAAAAGATCTCAAGTTGCCGAGCAAAATCCCGAACAAAAGCGAAGCGTTTATACGCCCAATTTGCGTAAAACCGATTACAGGCCCTCCCTCACTCGCATTACCTGTGCGTAATCAAAGCCTTCGTGGAATAAACCCGTAATAGCCACCCCCGAGGAAGAAAATATCCGGTTAGGGGAAAAGAAATTGTGTAAATTGTGTGTACGCGTGAAAGTGAGTCAATATCCAGGGCGATGTTTCCCCGACGACTTCAATTAAGCCGACCCTAACATTGGCCTCAAATAACCTCTCATTTAGCACAAAACGCAATTATATCTCGCCTGTTCATAAGTGTTGGTTAGGGGGTTGGGATGGGTGAGGGATGAGACTGGGGGGTGGTGGGGGTTGGGAAGGCGGGGAGGGTGGCGACGTGTGGCGGGTTTTATAAAGAAGTTGACTGGGTCTATGTTCGCCCTTAAAGAGAGAGAGAGAGAGAGAGAGAGAGAGAGAGAGAGAGAGAGAGAGAGAGAGAGAGAGAGAGAGAGAGAGAGAGAACTTCCACGGTGCTTTATTTCCATCCGCTAATTATTTGACACGCGACAGGAATTGAGTGTAAATTGCCTTCATTTCAGCACTGTGCTAAGCCTTTCGTTTTTATAAATAATAATATCTTATTTTGCATTTTCAGGGACATCACTTGTTCTTACTTTGTCACTCATTCACTCACTCAGAGTTCAGTCAGATATCGTAGAACGATTTCTCCCTCACTCTCTCTCTCTCTCTCTCTCTCTCTCTCTCTCTCTCTCTCTCTCTCTCTCTCTCTCTTTGTCACTCAATCACTCAGTGTTCAGTCAAAGTTCGTAGAGCAATTTCCTTTCTTTCAAAGTTCGTAGAGCTATTCTCTCTCTCTCTCTCTCTCTCTCTCTCTCTCTCTCTCTCTCTCTCTCTCTCTCTCTCTCTCTCTCTCTCTCTCTTATTTAGCTTTCGCTAGAACTCTCTGTCGTGGTTTACTAGATCTCTCTCTCTCTCTCTCTCTCTCTCTCTCTCTCTCTCTCTCTCTTATTTAGCTGTCGCTAGAACTCCCTGTCGTGGTTTACTAGATATCTCTCTCTCTCTCTCTCTCAACTTTTATCCAAACTTCGTGACCCGGCGTCGGCTTGCGTGCTTTCCTAACACATTTATAGAAAGGTTTTTCGAAGTAGCTGAACAGGATTTGATCGGCTCAAGAGGGGTATTGCGTGCAGTGTATTGAAATCCTTTACTCTTGTACCTCTTTAATGCTTCGATAAGAGAGAAAATGCTTTTTGAATGGGTGGTATCGATTGGACAGGGGTTAACAATTCCAGATAGTGTTGCGTTCTCTCTCTCTCTCTCTCTCTCTCTCTCTCTCTCTCTCTCTCTCTCTTTCGAAATAACTAGTCACATGTGTTGAAAGTTTCTGTTAACGCTGGGATATATATGTGTATGTATATATATATATATATATATATATATATATATATATATATATATATATATATATATGTATATATATATATATATATATATATATATATATATATATATATATATATATATATATATACATATGCGTGTGTGTATTTATATATTTATATAAATATGCATATGTATGTGTGTCTCAAATCTGCCTAAATTTGACTACTACCGTGATTACTGTAAGCGGTATTACCTTAATATGGCTGTTCTAATAACGAATGCTGGCTTACCGGTACGCTGTGTCTCATCGATAATCACTCCTACACTACATGTCTGTGATGCCAGAAAATAAAACAATGGCATTCTACTGTATGTATGGTTTAGAATGGAGTTTGCAGCCCCTGGCACTGTTTTCATGTTGCAAAAAGACAGCAAATAAAGAAGGTTTTAGATATTTATGTTTTGAATATGCGTGGATGTCGTATAGAAGACTTTTTAGTGTATGATAGTTCATAAGTTGAGGGAAAGAACGCCGGAGGTTACAGCAGCCAATAAAACCAACGAGAAAGAGTGAGGGGTTTTTAGGTGTGGAGGAGAGGAGAGGGCGGTTTTTGTAAAAGATTTAAATGTAGAAGTAAATGACAATAATTGCCATATTATAGGCATTGGGTATGAAGATGTTTCTATTATATATTTTATGTATTCACACATACAAATATACACACACATAATATATATATATAATATATATATATATATATATATATATATATATATATATATATATATATATATATATATATATATATATATATATACATATATATATTTCTACGAATGTTAAGGGGGTAATTACTTGATTCTGGGCGGCAACGGATGACGCAAGGGAGTTCCTTTTATTTATTACACGTCTGACTCAATATTAGGACAATTCGTAGACAAAGCAAGGGAAGTCTATGGCTTAGGGCCTTCTTCAGGTGAGGACATTGCGTAAACTCAGGGTTCTCTTAACTAATTATATTTACATAACAAACACAGATCAGAAGAATGACGAATTACTGGCAGGTAATGACAAGGGCCTGCTAAATAATGAATACTACACAGAATAAATATTCTACGTTGACGATGCCTTCATAACAGGGAACATCGCAGTGGAAGGGGGAACTGCACATGGATCGGCCGAGAGATTCCACAGTCGAGGCCTACCTGCAAATATATGCAAGACTGTTACTTGCAATAAAACAAGATGCTCAAAAGGAAATGAGGAATGCACAGATGGTGCCAGATAACTCAGTTCAACACTAATGTACAATTACTTTAACACTGAATTCTCCATCACAAATTACAATGGAAAAATAAAAGAAAATATTAGATAGAGAAATAACAGGAATCATGACTGTCTAAAAGGGACCTTACTCCGGCACATTACCTTAGTCAAGATGACGATGTCCTTCATTCAATAGGGCACTGGCGATGGAGGAGGGAAACACTACAAAATATACTGGTCGAGGCCCCAGGGTCGACACATGGAAGATTCAAAGGGACAGGCAAGGCAAGGACGTCTGTCCTCGGTCATGTTCTCAGCCGTCTCTCTCAATTTCTGTTGCAGCGCCTATTTATAACCTTTGAGGATTACCCTGGGCGTCTCTTCCAGATGGCGCAAAGGTCAATTTTCGTCACGTTTTCTATGTCGACCACCTGGTGTCAGTCAACCCACGTGGAAGGTTCAGAGTGAGGGGTGGGGGCCCAACTTTCTCCTTTGGCTCCTCCCTTACTGTGCTAGATGCAGGGGTACCTGGAATTAGGCCTAGAAGGCAGTCACTTTGAACAGAAGGAGAGGGTTTAAGCTTATCCATTTTGGGGAATGAAAGAGAGAGTTTATGAAGGGGCGAGTTGAAACCTCAGTTATAGTGATTAATGGGGGACATTAATTTTTATTTCTTTCTCAATTACTTTGCAAATGTAAAAATGGGTGAGGTTGCGAGAAAACGGCCCCGGTCGTTGCAATATATATATATATATATATATATATATATATATATATATATATATATATATATATATATATATATATATATATATATATATATATATATATATATATATATATATATATATATATATATATATATATATATATATATATATATATATATGGCCAGCCCTAGGAGAGCTGTTAATCAGCTCAGTGGTCTGGTTAAACTAAGATATACTTAACTTATTATCATCTAAATAGCTTATATATATATATATATATATATATATATATATAATCAGAAAGCTACAAACGTCCTTTAATATCCAATTCACTCTACCTCGGAAGGAATATATTTTCATATATGTTGCCGAAGGGGAATTTTTAGTTGATAATAAGTCCACCGTCCTGTGGGGTCGAACCAGCGACGGACGAGGAATCAGGACTACAGTGACACACTAACCAGTCAGCCACAAGAGAGGTATAAGTGAATACCATCTCCCATCAACTCACCCGTCGAACTCAGGTGTTTTGCGTTTGGAGACGATATCCACCCACCTCTGCCATTTTGACCGTGTAGTGCGTTTGTCGCACGTAGCCATATTATGACTATTTATCACATCACCGTGATTCATATACAATCAGAAAGCTACAAACGTCCTTTAATATCCAATTCACTCTACCTCGGAAGGAATATATTTTCATATATGTTACCGAAGGGGAATTTTTAGTTGATAATAAGTCCACCGTCCCGTGGGGTCGAACCAGCGACGGACGAGGAATCAGGACTACAGTGACACACTAACCAGTCGGCCACAAGAGAGGTATAAGTGAATACCATCTCCCATCAACTCACCCGTCGAACTCAGGTGTTTTGCGTTTGGAGACGATATCCACCCACCTCTGCCATGTTGACCGTGTAGTGCGTTTGTCGCACGTAGCCATATTATGACTATTTATCACATCACCGTGATTCATATACAATCAGAAAGCTACAAACGTCCTTTAATATCCAATTCACTCTACCTCGGAAGGAATATATTTTCATATATGTTACCGAAGGGGAATTTTTAGTTGATAATAAGTCCACCGTCCCGTGGGGTCGAACCAGCGACGGACGAGGAATCAGGACTACAGTGACACACTAACCAGTCGGCCACAAGAGAGGTATAAGTGAATACCATCTCCCATCAACTCACCCGTCGAACTCAGGTGTTTTGCGTTTGGAGACGATATCCACCCACCTCTGCCATGTTGACCGTGTAGTGCGTTTGTCGCACGTAGCCATATTATGACTATTTATCACATCACCGTGATTCATATACAATCAGAAAGCTACAAACGTCCTTTAATATCCAATTCACTCTACCTCGGAAGGAATATATTTTCATATATGTTACCGAAGGGGAATTTTTAGTTGATAATAAGTCCACCGTCCCGTGGGGTCGAACCAGCGACGGACGAGGAATCAGGACTACAGTGACACACTAACCAGTCGGCCACAAGAGAGGTATAAGTGAATACCATCTCCCATCAACTCACCCGTCGAACTCAGGTGTTTTGCGTTTGGAGACGATATCCACCCACCTCTGCCATGTTGACCGTGTAGTGCGTTTGTCGCACGTACCCATATTATGACTATTTATCACATCACCGTGATTCATATACAATCAGAAAGCTGAGTTCGACGGGTGAGTTGATGGGAGATGGTATTCACTTATACCTCTCTTGTGGCCGACTGGTTAGTGTGTCACTGTAGTCCTGATTCCTCGTCCGTCGCTGGTTCGACCCCACGGGACGGTGGACTTATTATCAACTAAAAATTCCCCTTCGGTAACATATATGAAAATATATTCCTTCCGAGGTAGAGTGAATTGGATATTAAAGGACGTTTGTAGCTTTCTGATTGTATATGAATCACGGTGATGTGATAAATAGTCATAATATGGCTACGTGCGACAAACGCACTACACGGTCAACATGGCAGAGGTGGGTGGATATCGTCTCCAAACGCAAAACACCTGAGTTCGACGGGTGAGTTGATGGGAGATGGTATTACTTATACCTCTCTTGTGGCCGACTGGTTAGTGTGTCACTGTAGTCCTGATTCCTCGTCCGTCGCTGGTTCGACCCCACGGGACGGTGGACTTATTATCAACTAAAAATTCCCCTTCGGTAACATATATGAAAATATATTCCTTCCGAGGTAGAGCGAATTGGATATTAAAGGACGTTTGTAGCTTTCTGATTGTATATGAATCACGGTGATGTGATAAATAGTCATATATATATATATATATATATATATATATATATATATATATATATATATATATATATATATATATATATATATATATATATATAAGCTCTTTAGATGATAATAAGTTAAGTATATCTTAGTTTAACCAGACCACTGAGCTGATTAACAGCTCTCCTAGGGCTGGCCCGAAGGATTAGATTTATTTTACGTGGCTAAGAACCAACTGGTTACCTAGCAACGAGACCTACAGCTTACTGTGGAATCCGAACCACATTATGACGAGAAATGAATTTCTATCACCAGAAATAAATTCCTCTAATTCTTGATAATGATGCCATATTACAGGTGTTAAGTATGAAGGTGTTTTCATTATATACATTTATGTATTCACACATACAAATAAATACACACACACACACACACACACACACACACACACACACACACACACATCTATATATATATATATATATATATATATATATATATATATATATATATGTTGTGTGTGTGTGTATGTGTGTATATAATATAAGTTTGTATATATATATATATATATATATATATATATATATATATATATATATATATATATATATATATATATTATATAATATATTGTGTGTGTGTATGTGTGTGTTTATAATATATATATATATATATATATATATATATATATATATATATATATATATATATATATATATATATATATATATATATGTGTGTGTGTGTGTGTGTGTGTGTAAACACAAGTTATAAGTAACTATATCTTTAATTATATATAAGAGAGAGAAAGAGTCTTGTGATAGAATGGGTAGTTCTATACAGAGTGTACGTGCGCCTATACATGTCTCCAGCCTATATTACTTCAAACCAGCAAGCTGAACATCCGCGTATAAAACAGGATAGCTAAGGTCCAATTATATATTTATGTGTCAACCAGCTTTTAACATTTCTACAATTTCCATTCTATGAACTCAGAGGTAATAGATGACTGCTGTAACGATTTTAAACATTATAATTGATGGTTAATAGCTAAACTTTACTGAATACAGAAGGAAGGTTAATTAAAAATCTTAGCCAAGGTTAAAACGGAACATTTGCTAGGGATGGATTACGAAGAATTGCTAGTCTCTTATGAGTAGTTCGTAGAAAAAGAAAATATTCTCCCACCCAATTAAGTTACGCCAGAGAATTTAGCAGAAAACTCATGTAAAAATGAAGGGCACTTAGTACTTATTTCGTAATCCTAAATACATTAAGACTTTTCCAAATAACCGGTATTTGAACAGGTTAAATTTGAAATCCATGTTCTCTCAATATGGGAGCAAAAAGCGACTAACGCGACCTAATTAATCTTGAAATCGGTTATGATTAGTAACGCGCAACTTATGTGTTTATTTCGCAGTGAAATCCCACCAGAAATTAAATCATTTCCCGTCATGAATAATTTCAAGCCGTAACGTGAGTCGCGACCAATCCCTCACTTGAATCACAGGTAACCCTCACCTAGGTGGTGGAGTGTTGGGGGCGGGGGATCACCTGCCTGGGAGGAAACCCTCACTAGAGTGACAGGTAGTCCTCACGTCACTGGCAGGGTGAGAGAGAGAGAGCGAAAGAGATACAAAATAAATGGCCATCTGTTCCACGCTGACTTAATTCTGACGATTAAAGGTCAGCGGTAATTGTGCTTGCGTCAAAAGATCATAAAAGGATAATGGCGGATATCCAAACTTTATCTTTCATGTTTAATTGCATAAACAAGCCAAGTCTGAAATTCATTAGCGCCTGTGCTTCCCTAAATGTCATTAAGTATTTATCCGACTCTTCATCCGAAAACATTGTTCATTAACAAAATTAATTGGGATTAAAAGGGACGTGTTATTGTTAAACGTTAGTGGCTGATTTCCATGGCCCGGTTCTGAAACAGAATCTGACATCCAAAGATTAGTTTTTATATAAAATGGACATGCTGGTATACGAGTGAATTTCCCACCACATTGCAGGTGTGCATATATATATATATATATATATATATATATATATATATATATATATATATATATATATATATATATATATATATATATATGCCTGAAATATTTTCTGTTAAAACAGAGTTCCATCTAATATAAGGAGCCCAAAAAAATGCCAAAATGTAGAAAGTCAGTGCTATATTTCAGAGACTAACTGTCTTTCTCTTCAGGCAGTTAATGAATTAGAAGGGTTACAGAAAAGCAGTGTTTATACCATGAGATCCAGAAGTCACCTGTTATGTCACTCCAGTTGACAATTTCTCGATAATCTTCTTCATCGCTGGTTGGAGGAAGATTTTATCTATAATATCTTAGTCCCAAGCTCCTTTTGAGAGGTTCATTGTATTTCTTATTTTAATCAAAGCTGATTCTACCATCTGGCTTTTGAACTGACAATTGCTGCTATAAATTATGCGTGACAAATTCTAGTTTATTCTGTGATTATGGTTATTTATGTGGTTAAAAATATCTGAGCTCTGTTGCCCATACCTAACCAAATGTTTATTTTCTGTTAAACTCTTCGGGAGTGATTTACCTGTAAACCCGATATAAGATGGTCACAGTCGAGGCAAGGGATTTTGTTTACTCCAGTGTCTTTGGGGACTGGCTTTTGTAGGATGATAATCTGGGATTTGGCTAAGGTATTTGGGTAGGTAAAAGCAAAAGGGTTAGAGTTTCCAAGTGTCTGTGTCAACCTCTTATTCCTGTCTGGGTGTGGAATTTTTATTTTATTGTTGGGCATCACTCCAGTCTTGTTTTGAGGGGGACGGTAGAAGATTATGTTAGCTTTGTGGATCGCTTTCTCAATTATATGGTCAGGGTACTTTAAAGATATAATAAGAGTCTTACGGATTTGCTCCCCAGATTTCCTGGAAAAGGAAATTGATCTAATCCATGAGCAGCTGTCATCTTTAAAGTACACTGACCACATAACTGAGAAAGCAATCTACAAAGCTAACATAATCTACCATCCCCCCCCCCTCTAAACAAGACTGGAGAGACGCCCAACAATAAAATAAAAATCCCACCTGGACAGGATTAAGACATTGACACAGGTACTTGGAAACTCTAACCCTTTTGCTTTTACCTATCCAAATACCTTAGCCAAATCCCTGATTAAAGTCCAACAAAAGCCAATCCCCAAAGACACAGGAGTACACAAAATCCCTTGCCTCGGCTGTGACCATCTGATATTGGTTTTACAGGTAAATCACTCCCCCAGAGATTAATACGACATAAATGTTCAGTTAGGTATGGGCAACAGAGCTCATCTAGTTTTAACAACATAGATAACCATAATCACAGAATAAACTGGAATTTGTCATGTATAATTTATAGCAGCAATTGTCGGTTCAAAAGCCAGATGGTAGAATCAGCTTTGAGTAAACAAAGAAATACGATGAACCTCTCAAAAGGAGCTTGGGACTCAGATATAATAGATAAAATCTTCCTCTAACCAGCAATTAAGAAGATCAAAGTGAAATTGACAACTGGAGTGAAGTGAGACTAGGAATTGCAAAATTGTAACATTAATTCTCCTATAAGCAAAATTAGGCTTTAATTAAAACGGTTGGTTGTGTGGAGCCTGCGCACAACCTTGCAACCACCAAATAAACATTGCCTTGGTAACGGAATAGGTTGTCAGATACGACTTTCCTAACTGAGGGGTTTTCACAGAATTCTGCCACACAGATAGAGAGAAACTTTGCACTTTCTCTAGAGTTATCAATTTTCACTGATTCACTCCCCGGCTTAATTCCTGACTAGCTGAGTCATGCAGTTTGCCAACATGCAGTAGCAATAGTTACTGACTAATCTACCTAAATGTCAATGCTACTACCTGAGTGGAATGAATGGAATTCCTTTCTTCGAGGCTTGCTCTGCTCTTATGAATATATGCAGTATGAAATTTTGGAATTTACAAGTCCCTAGACACAGATTTACGAACATCAAACCTTAAAATGGATGCTTACGCTGTATAACCTCTTTCTAACTGTACGCCCATAGAAAGTAAATGGAATTACACTAAGGATTCATTTCAATCCTGCAACTTACAGCTTAGCATATGCAAGAATTTGGATAGTTTTACTGCAATGTTGCACAAGATACTAGGAAGTTGTAAGGAAAGAGCCTGGCAAGGCTGCCACTGATACGAGTGTTGGTTGATCTGTAAGTTCTTACCTTGGCACTGACACACCTAACCTAACTGGCGACCAGCACGTCATACAAGAATGAATTGAAGTAGAATTATATTGTAAATAATGGAAGGACTCAGGAGAGAAATTCCAGGTCTAAATTAGTTAAATGTATGTACATTAATCAGAAGAATCAATTACAAAGAGCCATATATGCTGGGCTCTTGGCACCCGTCAAGCTATAATATACAATTGAAAAGATTAAGAGTTCCGCTCAATATGGAATGAAATATGATGAATTAACACTCAGGAATAACTTGATGGATGGACGTAGGGGCACAGTGGAGAGAGGTAGTTCTACAGCCGTTCACACACCCTTTCTGCAATGTATGGAGAAAGGAATGGGATCATTTGTTAGGCCAAAACACAGACTAATCTTTACCAAAGGATGCTGAAAGCTTAAGGAGCTGACATCAAGTTATGTTCACATAAATTATTCTTTAACACTAATAAATGATTACTGACAATGTTCAGGGTCTAAGTACAAGTCAAAGGGAAAAGGAAACGAAATAAGATAAGAATATAAGACATATGAATGAACACTCACCACCACACAGTACCATATTTCCTTAAGCGAAGACCCTTGGTTGCAAAGTAACTGAGTTCTCAGACAGGTGGGACTTCTACACATGGCACTTTCAGGTAGACTTGGATGGCAGGTGATCAGCTAGACAAAGAGGTGAGCGGTTGCTCAGTGACAAGGTATCACACAGCCGCATGTCACGGGGTCAGTATTCTGTCTGTTTCTGTCCTTGTTGACCCAGGTCAGTGTTTGCCTCCCTGGGCAATTCAGGTGTTCTGTCTGTCGAGGGTGATTCCCATTAGTTTATGCTACTGGCAATTCACGTGATTACCTGAGAAGGAAGGATTCTGTCTGGGACAAGGAGTCTTTTGGCCAGTAAAGTGAAAAAAACAGATTAAGGTAGGCGCTTTGGAGACGCTTAGCGAGTGGGAGTACTGACCCCGACGAATTTAATTGTCAAATTTTAGTTAACAGGGGGCATCTTAAGGTGTGTCTCCATTTCTTTCTGTGTTGTTTTCCTAAAAGTTAGAGTATAAATATATATATATATATATATATATATATATATATATATATATATATATATATATATAAATAATCATGAAGCTACAAATGTCGCTTGATATCAAATTCACGCTACCTCGGGAATATCTCTGATGGAGAATTATCACCGAAGGGGCATTTATATAAGTGATAAATGAACTGGTACCGTCGGGACGCGAACCCTTGACACGGATCTATTCAGCAACTCCAGTAGACGTTACCACCGCGCCACAAGAGATGGCGCGGTAGTAACGTCTACTGGAGTCGCTGAATAGGCGTCCCAACGGTACCAATTCATTTATCACTTATATAAATTCCCCTTCGGTGATAATTCTCCATCGGAGATATTCCCAAGGTAGCGTGAATTTGATATTAAGCGACATTTGTAGCCTCATGGTTGTATATAAATCATGGTGTGATAAAAAATTTCATATATATATATATATATATATATATATATATATATATATATATATATATATATATATATATATATATATATATATATATATATATATACTCTGTATATATATACATATATATATATATATATATATATATATATATATATATATATATATATATATATATATATATATATATATACTCTGTATATATATACATATATATATATATATATATATATATATATATAAATATATATGTATATACATATGGATAGATGCATCTTTTTCAATCAGTAGGCTTTTACCCCTAACAAAATGTGGCTCCAGGAAAAAGGAAAGAATTGCAAAATGGCCATTGTAGCATTCATAATTTAACTCCGGATTCGTGAATGAACACTGTGCAAAAAACTGTCGCTACATTAGGTTCTTCATGAACATTGGCAGTAAGTTCAACCGCGCCAACCACCCCCACCCCCCAACACGTCCTTCCATCATTATGCGCACTGCTCCATTCACTTCTGTCCTGCAAGCCTTCAAGTGCTACTTGGTTAAGGCCATCAGTCCAAAGCTTTATAGATCTTGTATTCCTCCTCCCTCTTAACTCCCTAATTATGCCATTTTTTTATGTATCTATTTTACTCGCTTCATCCCTCATGACCAAACCATATTTAAACATTCTGGTCCTTCCTTTTACATAGAGAGCTTTTTTTATCATTTATTTACGTATCTGATAATCTCGTAACCTTGAAATTCGTCTTATGCCAAATATATTACGCAAACCCTGCATCTCAAACAGCTTCAACCACTTTTCTTTCATGGGCATTAAACTAACTTCACTTCTATATAGGCGAGGTGGTTCAACAATCCCTTTACGCATTCCCACCTTGGCTTTCATAGACGCTCCTAATGCCTTCTCAGTATTTTGAACCAACATTGTACCTTTCATGCTTCACCTGTTCTGTGACTCATCTCGTCTCATATTCTACTATCAGTCAGTTATATCTTTATGAGAAAGAACTCTTTATATTCCCCCACCCCCTTTTTTTTTATCAGTGCTGGGCATGGAGCTGGAAACTCCATACTCCGACCATTTTGTTGACTTTCACACCAAGCAGATCGTCGGGAACGAAATTATCTTTTTCTAGTATCCCGCAAGAATGGAAGACCAACGACCTCTTTCTAAAGAATTAATAAGAACTGATAAGCTCTTCCCACGTGATGCCATTCCTTCTAAAGGTGAAAAAGGCCTGTGAAGGAGAGACAAAAAAAAGCAAGTGGCAAAAAATATGACCTTCAAGAAAATAGAAACTCTCCTATATAGAAATATTTCTCTTGGAAAAACCTCGTAAGTGCAACCTTGAAATCTTACAACAATAGTTTTGCTTTCCGTTCTTCAGTTACTCCTTTGAATTAGTTCATTCTCAGTTACATATCAGATTATGGAAATAACAACCTTCTAGCAAAGCATTTTAGTCTTAGAACTAAAGTGGGAGCGATTTTCATTTCTGGGAATCACTTAGTATTGTTGTTGCTTATTGTAAACTCACCTAACCCGACGTAATGTACCGTAAGAACCCTTATGTAGCCGTTAGTTGCAGTACCCCCACCCCCCAGCAGTTCTCTCTCTCTCTCTCTCACATCAGCGACTATGATCCCAGCCCTTTAAAGTGTTCTCAGAATAAAGAAATTATATATATATATATATATATATATATATATATATATATATATATATATATATATATATATATATATATATACGTATACATTATATGTATATCAACAAAAAAAGATGAAAATGTTGGCAACGCCATGAAGATCTGTTTTAGTTTTAAAAAGTCAGATTTTCCTTTAATTGTGTATTATCAATTCTAGATCCCGGCAGCTTCTTTTATGTTATGATTTTTTTACACTGTGGAGTATTCATATTCAGTGGTGAACTGTTGGTCTTTAACCAAGATTTTTGCTATTGTCATTAAATGTTTTAGATCAAGAATGATTTCGTGAATTTTTAGAAAATATTTTGATTTTGCATTTTGTAAAAAACAGCTGTTTGGCAGTATATTTGTGTCATTTGGGAGGATTTATTAGTGCACTTATTATCCTTACTTTACAATTTTCTTCTGTTTAGGAGTGTCAAAGACATATATATATATATATATATATATATATATATATATATATATATATATATATATATATATATATATATATATTACCTATATATATATGTATTTATATATATATGTGTGTGTGTATGTATAAATTATTTTGAAATTTATTACTCAATGGTACTCAACTGTGTAACTAATCGTAAGAAGCTTTATGTTTAGGATCATTCATCATATGGTCCTGTTTTTGGCTATAGACTGTTTTCTGGTTTACTTATGTTATTATTACTTTTCATACATTATATTATATTATATTATATATTATATATATATATATATATATATATATATATATATATATATATATATATATATATGTATATATATATGTATGTATATATATATATATATATATATATATATATATATATATATATATATTGTAACAGATGAGACCTCTTTTCCTCGCAACCTCACCCGTTTTTACATTTGCAATGTAATTGAGAAAGAAATAAAAATTAATGTCACTCATTAATTACTAGAACTGTGGGTTTCCACTCACCTCTTCATAAACTCTCTCCTTCATTCCCCGAAATGGTTAAGCATAACCCCTCTCTCTGTTGAAAGTGATTGCCTATAGACTTAATTCCAGATACCTTCCCGGCATCAAGCAAGGCAAGGGAGGAGCCAAAAAAAGAGAAAGTTGCCCCCCCCCCCTCATTCTGAAGAGGGTTAACTGTTGCCATGCAGTCGTCATTATAGAAAACGTGACAAAGATTGACCTTTGCGCCACCTAGTCGCATGCCACCGCGTAATCCCCAAAGGTTATTTATAGATGATGCAACAGATGTCCTTATGTCCTTACCTTGCTGTCCTTTTGAACAGTCCACGTGTTCAACCCCGGGGCTCGAACCAGTATATTTCGTAGTGGCATTATAATTCCCTCCTCCGTTACCAGCCCCCTATCGGACTAGGACACAGTCATCTTGACAAAGGTGATGTGCCAGAATAAGGTCTCTTAGTCAGTCACATTGTGTGATCACCTTCAGTTATTTGTGTTGGAGCTTTCAGTGTTAATGTAATTATGCATTAGTGTTGAACTGAGTTATTTGGCACCATCTGTGCATTCCTCTTTCCCTTTGAGCGTCTTATTATTATTGCAAGTAGCCATCTTGCATATTTTGCAGATAGGCCTCGACTGTGGAATCTCTCAGCTCCATCCATGTGCAGTCCCCTTCTGTCCCCCATTGCGATTTTTCCTGTTATGAAGACATCGTTGGAGTAGAATATTTATTCTGTGTAGGATTCAGTATTTTAGCAGGCCCTTATTATTACCTGCCAGTAATACGTCATTCTTCTGATCTGTGTTTGTTATGTAATTATAAGTAGTTAAGAGAACCCTTGATTTACATAATTTTCCTCACTTGAAAAAGGCCTTAAGCCATAGATTTCCCTTGTTTGTCTACGATTTTTCCTAATATTGAGTCAGATGTGTAATAAATAAAAGGAACTCCCTGCATTCATCCGTTGCCACCCAGAATCAAGTAAGTATCCCTTTATATGTATGTATATATATATATATATATATATATATATATATATATATATATATATATATATATATATATATATATATATATATATATATATATACGAGTATATATATATATATATATATATATATATATATATATATATATATATATATATATATATATATATATATATATATATATATATATATAGGGTGTTTCGAAATTAGAGCCCCCTTCTACAGCATAAACTAAAATTGATATGGACAAAAACAAAAGTAATTCAGAACAGGTATTTATGTAAGTTTCTCTCTGAGTATTTAATATTTTGTGTGGCCTCCATCTGCCTGTACCACAGCCTGCATTCTTGAGGGGTATGATTTCAGCAAATTGCATAAAAGCTGAGACTCAAACTCCATTTCCCTGAGCACTTCGGTCACCTCTCTTCGCAGGTCATCGAGGCTTGGTCTACCATCATAGTTCACTGTGTGCGCTTCAGCACGATCCTTTAAGATACTACCAATGTTTTCACACACATTAAGGTCAGGGGAGCTACCTGGAAATTCACTTGACGAGAAGAAATCGATACCACTGTTTTGAAGCAGCTCCTGTGTCTGAAGAGCCTTGAAACATGGTGCCTTATCATGCAAAAATGTGACTTCTTCAACAGATAACACATTTTCAGGATCTTTGAGGAAAGGAAATACTCCACCAGTAAGCACAGTTTCTTTGAAGTATTCGCCATTCCATGACTGTCCTTTTTCTTTGATGATCCACATTAACCGTTTGGCTGTGAAACAGAGAAAAATTCCCAAACATTCAGGAAATTTCACAACTTGGCGATAGCCCACGTCATCGCTGATATCATCCAACTTTGCAGCCCAAATGATGTCATTTTTATGATTTGGCTTCCTGACTGTGTAAATGAAGAATTCATCTGTTGTGGCAACATGGAGAAAGTCAGCTTCATCCCAATCTTTAAGAAATGAACCACAAAACCATTTATGGTCTTCTCTCTGTTGTTGAGTGATGTTGGGCTTGCTGATAACATGAAATGGCTTGATACCAGATTTTTTCAACTCACGATATACAGCACTATAACTTCTCTTCTTTCCCCTTTTTGTTTCTAGTTCAAGCGCCAATTTACGTAAAGACTTTCTTGGTCTACCCACTGCCTCAGCTATGATGTCTTTTGACTCCTGAGAAAGGACTTCAGGCCTTCCAAGATTCTCACTCCTTTCGCCATGACAGTCATATGGATTTTGTTCCACTTTCTTGTAACAAAGGATTCATCTCTTTTAATGTATTTAGCTATCCA
>JANJGK010000030.1:11549860-11597360 GCA_039081455.1 Macrobrachium rosenbergii
TAAATCGCTATGAGACTTGTTACAGCTTTACAATTCGAAAAAATCTGTGCCTCAAAAGCAAAACTAATACTTTTTGTGAACAGATTTCTCTATAGGAGATGACTCATGCAAGAGTTGAGAAACTATAAATACGCTTCGGAGACTCGAGATTTAATCCTAAAAAGTGTTATATAAAACAGGTCAGCGTTTTTGCTTTTTTATTCAGACAGTAAATATAGTAGAACTGAGCATCACCGACGGATGAAACATGAGAGATAATTTTATATCGTGAATAATGAATAATTTTTGCTCAACGTGAATCCTTCTCATTTCCTTTAACATTTATTTCAAGTACAGTATTAACATTTTTTTTTTCGTTTAACATCGAAGGAAAAGCCGACTTTGATGCCTCGGGTTCAGTAGACTTCGTTGTTCAGAGATTTTTTGCAGCGGAGGGATCAAACGGTGTTCCTCTGCCACTTGCACTTAGCTGGGAAGGCTTTGATCTTAACACTTTTAACAATGAATATGTCATGTAATGCAATATGACAGAAAACAGGATGCATAAACTTGCTTAATGCGCGTTGTGCATATTGATGGTGTGGAGAGAAATAAATACTTATATATATGTATATATATACGAGTATATATATATATATATATATATATATATATATATATATATATATATATGCATATGTATATATGTGTGTACATGTATGTATAATATGTACATATATAAATATATATATACATTATATGTGTGTATGTATTTGTGTATATTTGTAATTTTCCTAAAAAATTCTCTTAACTGCTTGACGAAATCGAGAGGTTACGAGGCCGCTGCGGTTATTGAAGATATAAGTAGCGTACATTTTATTTATATGATTGTACTACATTGAATTTTGGATGGTTCGTTGTCGTTTTATTTTAGTAGTGAGGAAAACCTGAACACCCAAAATGTTGATAGATAGATGTAAGGGGTTGAACTGAATTGTTCGCAACTGATTATGTTTTATTCATTTTTCCGTAATGCGTATGGAAAAGGTTGTTTCTGTTATTTTTCTTTTCTACAGATAATCATATCTCTCTCTCTCTCTCTCTCTCTCTCTCTCTCTCTCTCTCTCTCTCTCTCTCTCTCTCTCTCTCTCTCTCTCTCTCCTCGGTGTTCCACCTGGCACACTGGAACTGTCCTGTTCATAGTTTGATTTGTTTTTTCTCAATAATGATAGTAATGTAATCATAATAACCAGTTAGATTATAAGTGAGTGACAGTTGTTTCGCTTTTTACCAGAGAAATCCGTTTTCCGTGAAGACGAAAAGATGGGAAGGGAAAAATACTTCCAGTAATGGTGAAGCTGACAGCCTAATACTGGATAGAATTTGCAAATCCGTGTGGGTGAGTACGATCCTGAAACCAGTGTACAGAAACGTAGAAATAATAATAAACAAGTAACAAATGCGCCGAAGTTTCTTCGGTGCAATCGAGTTTTCTGTACAGCGAATAATCAAGGCGACCGAAAACAGATCTATCTTCCGGTGGTCTCGGTATAATGCAGTATGAGCCGCGGCCCACGAAGCTTTCAGCCACGACTCCGTGGTGGCCTGTCCTATATCGTAGCCAGACGCACGATTATGGCTGACTTTAACCTTAAATAAAATAAAAACTACTGAGGCTAGAAGGCTGCAATTTGGTATGTTTGATGATTGGAGGGTGGATGATCAACATACCAATTTGCAGCCCTCTAGCCTCAGTAGTTTTTAAGATCTGAGGGCGGACAGAAAAAAAGCGCGGACGGACAGATAAACCCGGCACAATAGTTTTCTTTTACAGAACGCTAAAAAAACATAAAGGAAAAAAAGAAATGACGTGATTACATAAGCAAATCGTCAGCTGGTACAGATAAACACGTGAATATAAACGTATTGTATTAATTATACATTCATTCAACTCAGATTGTGTATATTAATATACAGCACGAAAGTTCAGATTCGGTTGTTCTTATGAATATTAATGAATCAAACAAGGAATTAGATGTAAGCATGACACTTATATCACTGGTTTCATTGCAGAGATGCCTTTTATTATTATTATTATTGTTGCTGTTGTTGTTGTAGTTGTTGTATTTTGATAACTGTTATTGTCAAACCTTATGACAGTGGCATATTGGGGCAAAATTTAGATTCCGTCCTTTCTAGAGGAGAGAAAATTAAAGAAATTAAGCCACTTAGATAGGACAGAAATACTGTAATACTACAGTCAGTATTTCTTAAGCAGCTGCGATGAACAAGAGAAGTTTGGGGGACCAAGCGATGTACCCATTTTTGGGGGCCGCCATATTCTGCCCTTTGAAGTATGTCATTTCTTCAGAAAGCGTTTTACATATATATATATATATACTGTATTGAGTAAAAAAGCCACAATAATATAATTGATAAATTGTATATTTTAAGACACAAAAATATACAAAAAAGGGGATAAAAACGAGGGAGCTTTCGACCGTTTGCGCAACGGTCCTCTTCAGCCAACTGAAGAGGACCGTTGCGCAAACGGTCGAAAGCTCCCTCGTTTTTATCCCCCTTTTTTGTATATTTTTGTGTCTTAAAATATACAATTTATCAATTATATTATTGTGGCTTTTTTACTCATTATTTTCGATCACAATATAGTGATGCTCCACAGATATACTGTATATATATATATATATATATATGTGTGTGTGTATATATATATATATATATATATATATATATATATATATATATATATATATATATATATATATATATATATATGTATGTATGTATGTATAGTATATATATAATCGCTCTTGCATGTTATTCAATATATCAAACGCCACCGATGGTGTTTGATATTATATATATATATATATATATATATATATATATATATATATATATATATATATATATATATATATATATAAGGAGGAGGGAAAACTCCTGGACTCCTGTTCCCCCAACCTCCCTCCCCCCCCCCCGTCCTGTTTCCATGCACCCCCTCATGCAATATTCAAGAGGTGTTGATACGACCTTTGAAATCTCCCATAGTTAGAGATATATTGACATGCATAATGTGCTGTGCATTTAATGAAATTAACGGGACGTGAGTTGACCCTCTCTCCGTTTTCATTGTTTACCCAGCTTTTATGACATTAATCTCTGCATTTCATTCATCATCATACATCGCTCACTTTCGCATTCAAATGACAAAGTGTTGTGTTTAGTTGGAGATCATCTAGACTGATGCGCTACAGCAAAATCTGTTTGGTGTTTAGGTGCAGTTCATATGAAGACAATATTGTCTTTTTACTCTTCTGTAAAATAAAACTATTGAGATGGCTACTTGTCTGTCCGCCTGCACTTTTTCTATCCGCCCTCAGATCTTAAAACCTACTGAGGCTAGAAGGCTGCATATTGGTATGTTGATCATCCACCCTCCAATCATCAAACATACCAAATTGCAGCCCTCTAGCCTCAGTAGTTTTTATTTTATTTAAGGTTAAAGTTAGCAATGATCGTGCGTCTGGCACCGCTATAGGTGCCAACAACACTGGCCACCACCGGGGTGTGGTTGAAAGTTTCATTGGCCGTGGCTGAGAGTTTCATACAGCATTATACGCTGTACAGGAAACTCGATTGCGCCGAAGAAACTTCGGCGCATTTTTTACTTGTTTATTTTTTCCTGGAGGTGAGAGGAAATGGGGTTCTTTGTGCATTTTCGTTAGGACATTTCTGAATTATATAGAATCATTTTTCATTATGTCACACAGCTGAGATTTCAAACCAGTCCTACTTATTTCTGAGAAAACAACTGGCTGTACCCATATGAAGTTTTTTTCCCGAAAAAACAGCATTTTAAACTTTTTATTTATTTCTCTAAAGCTCGAACTTTGAAAAGCTCATACCCTTTTAGCTTCTTGCAATTGCATATTTGTTGTATTATGCGTATTTCAACCAGTTATGGTTTTAGGTAAAAAATTAATATTGTTCAAAGATGGCGGGAGTCCAGACAATTTATCTGGACAATTTCATCAACACGATTGTCATTTAAAGTCAGCGCTAGACTTTACGAACACTAAATGAAATCTTCACTATGTTACTGAAATTAGGCAAATTGAATGTTGGCAATATATGCAATCTGTACGATAAATCAGCAGTATTCTCTCTCTCTCTCTCTCTCTCTCTCTCTCTCTCTCTCTCTCTCTCCTCATGGCAGTATGGGTTCATGGGGCAGTGGGAAAGCACGCTCAGCTCACAACCTGAGGGACCTGAGTTCGTCTTTCGAACCAGACAAGGAAGGACGAACGCCTGGGTTCCCAGAAATCTGGTATGCCTTTGTCGACCTACGCAGTGAATCAAGTACATTATGAGTCAACTGCTGTGGGTTGCCGTTAGATATTTTAGGGGGGACAGCAAGATGAGCATGTCCCGTTTCAAACCCAGTTTGCCTCTACTGAGCTAAGCTGTGAATTTTATACCCGGTAGTTAGACAACTGTTTTGGTTGCAGCCAGAGTTGAGAAGGACATGGAACTAGTAGCCTGGGAATACATTCTAGAATTGAGTCGTATGTGGAATGATGCATTTTGTGTTTATATACATTATATATATATATATATATATATATATATATATATATATATATTTATATATATACAGTATATATTTATTTATTTATATATATACATATATACATATATATATATATATATATATATATATATATATATATAAATTATATATATATATATATATATATATATATATATATATATATATATATATATATATATATACACATATATGTACATATATACCAGGTGTTTCGAAATTAGGGCCCCCCCTCCACAGAACAAATGGAAAGTTATGAAGTTTTCTGCTATAGCCTATTTCCAAGTACATTATTTTAAGTTTCTATTAAGTATTTTTCATTTTACATTTCTTGTATTTTCAGATTGAGTGTCAGGGTTAGATACAGCCATGGCTAACGACTTGGAGGAAATCAAATGGATTGACCGAATCTAGGCTATAACCTTCGGAGAGGCCAGGGATGCTGGCACATCCTTCATTTCACGCTCCTGGATAGCTAAATACATTAAAAGAGATGAATCCTTTGTTAAAAGAAACTGGAACAAAAATCCATATGACTGTCATCACGAAAAGAGTGAGAATCTTGGAAGGCCTGAAGTCCTTTCTCAGGAGTCAAAAGACATCATAGCTGAGGCAGTGGGCAGACCAAGAAAGTCTTTATGTAAATTGGCGCTTGAACTAGAAACAAAAAGGGGAAAGAAGAGAAGTTATAGTGCTGTATATCATGAGTTGAAAAAATCTGGTATCAAGCCATTTCATGTTATCAGCAAGCCCAACATCACTCAGCAACAGAGAGAAGACCATGCATGGTTTTGTGGTTCATTTCTTAAAGACTGGGATGAAGCTGACTTTCGTCATGTTGCCGCATCAGATGAATTCTTCATGTACACAGTCAGGAAGCCAAATCATAAAAATTACATCATTTGGGCTGCAAAGTTGGATGATATCAGCAATGACATGCTCTATCACCAAGTTGTGAAATTTCCTGAATGTTTGGGAATTTTTCTCTGTTTCACAGCCAAATGGTTAATGTGACAGTCATGGAATGGCGAATACTTCAGAGAGACTGTGCTTACTGGTAGAGTATTCCTTTCCTCAAAGATCCTGAAAATTATCTGTTGAAGTCACATTTTTGCATGATAAGGCACCATGTTTCAAGGCTCTTCAGACACAGGAGCTGCTTTGAAACAGTGGTATCAATTTCTTCTCGTCAAGTGAATTTCCAGGTAGCTCCCCTGATCTTAATGTGTGTGAAAGCATTGGTAGTATCTTAAAGGATCGTGTTGAAGCATGCACAGTGAACTATGATGGTATACCAAGCCTCGACGACCTGTGAAGAGAGGTGACCGAAGTGCTCAAGGAAATGGAGTTTGAGACTCAGCTTTTTTGTGATTTGCTGAAATCATACCCCTCAAGAATGTAGGCTGTGGTACAAGCAGATGAAGGCCACACAAAATATTAAATACTCAGAGAGAAACTTAAATAAATACCTGTATTGAATTACTTTTGTTTTTGTCCATATCAATTTTAGTTTATGCTGTAGAGCGGGGGCTCTAATTTCGAAACACCCTGTATGTACATATATTTTATATATGTGTGTGTGTATATATGTATTTATTTATTTATGTAAGTAATATATACACATACACACACACAAAATGCATCATTCCCCATACGCCTTACTTCTAGAATGTATTCTTTGGCAGCTATTTCCTTCTCCTCAACTCTGGCTGCAACCAAAACGGCTGTCTAACTACCAGGTGTAAAATTCACAGCCTAGCTCCTCTTAGAGAATTTCTATCCAAAAGTTCTCACCAAAACGGCTCCCATGCATATATATATATATTATATATATATATATATATATATATATATATATATATATATATATATATATATATATATATATATATATATATATATATATTATATGTGTGTATATATAATATATATATATACATATACATGTACACACACACACACATATATATATATATATATTTATATATATATATATATATATATATATATATATATATATATATATATATATATATATATATATATATATGTAGGCTTGGGACTAGTAACTTCATGCCAGAATACTGACTGGGAACCGTTATGGTGACAACTTTTGGATAAAAATTCTCTAAGAGGAAGAGGTAAATAAATAAATAAATATAAAAATAAATATACATATATGCAGAGAGAGATATTTATATATATATATATATATATATATATATATATATATATACATATATGATAGTCATTTTTGTGAAGGAGACGTGAATACATCGAAACATTTAGTATCAAATTCTGCATTTGTGTCTGAGTAAAATCTATTTCAAAGCTGAAATACAATTCAATAACTTATGCACAAGCAAATAACAAAACGGAATGACAAGTATGTTGGGGGAATAATTCTCTGTCGCATTCACAAAGGGCATTATATGCATTATATATATATATATATATATATATATATATATATATATATATATATATATATATATATATATATATATATATATATATATGTATATTTATATATATACATACATACATACACACATACAATATGTATAAAAGTGAAACTTTGCATGTTGGTTTGTATGTTGGTGTGCTATAGAAATCCGAACCACTTGACCGATCAAGACAAAATTTGGCAAGTGGCCATCAGTTGACCCAACTTAGGTAATAGGGTAGGTTACAAACCCGTACCCATTCCCCTTCCCCTTCCCCTTCCCTCATCCCCCTTTCACCTTCCCTTTGTAACTTATGTGGTAAATAAACTCTGCTGGTTTACCATACCCCATTTCGTGTACTCAAGACCATAGAAATATATTATTGAAAATGCTTTTCAATCACCACAGTAATACCTGGATAAAAAGAACAGCACAGCAATAGTTGGTTAAAAGGGACAGTCACCACAGTAATATCTGGATAAAAGGGACAGTCCCCACAGTAATACCTGGATAAAATGGACAGACAGCATAGTAATACCTGGTTAAAGGTGACAGACAGTCCAGTAATGCACGGATAAAAGGGACAGTCACCACATTAATACCTGGATAAAAAGAACAGCACAGCAATAGTTGGTTAAAAGGGACAGTCACCACAGTAATATCTGGATAAAAGGGACAGTCCCCACAGTAATACCTGGATAAAATGGACAGACAGCATAGTAATACCTGGTTAAAGGTGACAGACAGTCCAGTAATGCACGGATAAAAGGGACAGTCACCACATTAATACCTGGATAAAAAGGACAGTCACAACAGTAATACCTAGTTAAAAAGGACAGTCACAACAGTAATACCTGGATAAAGGGGACAGAGAGAACAGTAATAACTGGATAAAAGGGACAGTCACCACAGTAATACCTGGATAAAAGGATCAGTCACCACAGTAATACCTATTTAAAGGGGCAGACAGCACAATAATACCTGGTTAAAGGGGACACACAGTATAATAATACCTGGATAAAAGGGACAGTTACCACAGTAATACCTGGATAAAAGGGACAGTTACCGCAGTAATACCTGGATAAAAGGGACAGGCAGTACATTAATACCTGGTTAAAGATGATAGATAGTACAGTAATACCTGGTTAAAGGTGTCAGACAGAACAGTAATACCTGGATAAAAGGGACAGTCTCCGCAGTGATACCTAGATAAAAGGGACCGTCACCACAGTAATACCTGGATAAAAGGGACAGACAGAACAGTAATACTTGGACAAAAGGGACAGTCACCACAGCAATTTCTGGATAAAAGAGACAGTCATCACAGTAATATCTGAATAAAAGGGACAGACAGCACAATAATACCTGGATAAAACGGGCTGTCGCCTCAGTAATACATTAATAAAAGAGTCAAAGCACAGTAATACCTGGTTAAAGGGGACAAGCATACAAACATTCACATTTATATATAAAATATGTCTTTCTTGATAGCTCATATCAAATATTCCCATTGGTGTAAGTCACTGTAAGGTGTCCTCGAGGTGTAGCATATTGGATATTAATTGATAGTCATGGCTTGACATTTGTGAATATAAAAAGGCTTGCCCTTATAAGTGACAAAAATTCACACACAACCACACACATATATATACACTCAGACACATTAGCTGACCAACCCGGCACTGCCTGGGAAAGCTCTGAAGGGCTCATAATATTTTGCTGCGCATCCTTGTTTTGACTGTCCCTTTTATCCAGAAGTTGCTGTACTGACTGTCCCTTTATCCAGATATTACTGTTCTAACTGTCCCATTTATCCCGCTTATGAAGGAATTTCTGTACTAACTGTCCTTTTATCCAGATGTTACTGTTCTGACTGTCCCATTTATCCAGATATTACTGTAGTGACTGTCCCATTTATCCATGTATTACTATGGTGACTGTCCCTTTTGTCCAGGTATCACTGTACTGTCTGTTTCATTTATCTGGGTATTACTGTTCTGACCATCCCTTTATCCAAATATAAATGTAGTGACTGTCACGTTCATCCAGGTATTACTGTACTGGCTGTCCCTTTTATCCAGATATTACAGTGGTGACTGTCCCATTATCCAGATATTACTGTGGTGACTGTCCCATCTGTCCATGTAATACTGTGGTGACTGTCCTTTTTATCCAGGCTCTCAACAGACCATGCATCACCACATCAAAAGCAGTGGCAGCAGGCAAGGCAGCTGCCGCCGTAGTACTGTACTGTCCATTCCATTTATCCAGGTATTACTGTAGTGACTGTTCCATTTATCCATGTATTACTGTGGTGGCTGTCCCTTTAATCCAGGTATTACTGCACTGACTGTCCCTTTTATCCAGGTATTACTGTGGTGACTGTACTTTTTATCCAGGTATTACTTTACTGTCTGTTCCATTTATTCAGGAACCACTGTTCTGACCGTCCCGTTTATCCTGATATTACTGTAGTGTCCCGTTCATCCAGGTACTGCTGTACTGGCTGTTCCTTTTATTCAGATATTACGGTGGTGACTGTCCATTTTATCCAGTTATTATTGCATTGTCAGTCCCTTTTATCAAGGAATTACTAAGTTGACTGTACCTTTTATCCAAAAATTACTGTACTAACTGTCCTTTTTATTGCAATATTACTTTGCTGACTGTCCCATTTATCCATGTATTACTGTGGTGACTGTCCCTTTTATCCAGGTATTTCTGTAGTGACTTTCCCATTTATCCAGTCATTACGGTGGTGAATGTCGCATTTATCCTTATGTTACTGCAGTGAACGTCCCTTTTATCCAGGTAATACAATGCTAGCTTTCCCACTTATCTAGGTATTACTGTGCTGACTGTCCCTTTTATCCAGACATTACTGTGGTGACAGAAGATAAAGCATTTTCGATAATATGTTTCTATGGAATCGAGCACATAAAATGAGGTATGATAAACCCTTAGAGTTTATTTATCACATTAGTTACAAAGGGAACGGGGAAGGGGGATGTGGGAAGGGAAAGGGGTATTTGTTTGAAACCTACCTTATTATCTAAGTTGGGTGAAATAATGGCCCGTGCCAAATTTTGTCTAGATCGGTCAAACTGTTACCACATAAGGTACAAAGGGAAGGGGGATGGGGGAAGGGGAAGGAGAAGGGGAAGGGAAAGGTACATAAGTTACAAAGGGAAGGGGGAAGGAGAAGGGGAAGGGGAAGGGGGTACGGATTTGAAACCTACCCTATTATCTAAGTTGGGTCAAATGATGGCCACATGCCAAATTTTGTCTAAACTGGTCAAGTGGTTACCATGTAAGTTACAAAGGGAAGGGGGTACAGATTTGAAACCTACCCTATTATCTACAGTAAGTTGAGTCAAATGATGCCCATGTGCCAAATTTTGTCTAGATCAGTCAAGCTGTTACCACATAAATTACAAAGGTAAAGGGAATTGGGGAAGGGGAAGGGGGTGCGGATTAGAAACATACCCTATTTATCTAAGTTGGGTCAAATGATGGCCACGTGCCAAATTTCGTGTAGATCGGTCATGTGGTGCGGATTTCTTTAGCGCACAAAGCTACAAACATACAAATTTACTCTCATTTAAACATACATACATTCCCTTTCATACATAAGATATTATATATATATATATATATATATATATATATATATATATATATATATATATATATATATATATATAATTACATGTGTGCATTCGTGTTTGTTTCTATATTTCTGCTTATTGGCTTTCTCTGAGTCATTAGAATTCCGTTTGTGAACGCGAGAGAGAGAGATATTCCCCCAACATACTTGTCATTCCGGTCTGTTCTTCGTGCATGCATAAGTTATTGAATTGTATTTCAGCTTTGAGATTAAGGAAATTAACATTTTTTGATTCATGGATGCAAATGCATCTTACCGTTATTGTGACAGAAGATCAGTAGGCGTGAAGCGGAATTAGAAACTAAACATTTCGCTGCATTTGCATCTAACTCACAAGATTAACCAAAATAAGTTGCCTGTCAATGCGAAGGTGTTCAAATGAAGTTTTTCTATATCAAGAATGGAATTCAAATTAAATTTTTCAGTGTCTGGTAGATACTTTCAATAGAAGTAGTCTGTCAGTGAAATCGACCTCAAATTGAATTTTTCAGTTTCTGGTAGATTTTCAATAAAAGTAGTCTGTCAGTGAAATAGACCTCAAATTGAATTTTTCAGTTTCTGGTAGACTTTCAATAGAAGTAGTCTTTCAGTGAAATAGACCTCAAATTGAATTATTCAGTTTCTGGTAGACTTTCATTAAAAGCAGTCTGTCAGTGAAACAGACCTCAAATTGAATTTTTCAGTTTCTGGTAGACTTTCAATAGAAGTATTCTGTCAGTGAAATAGACCTCAAATTGAATTTTTCAGTTTCTGGTAGAATTTCAATAGAATCACAGTATGACAACATTATCTAAAAGAATACGTCGATATGAGATTAAAGTTTCGAGAAGAATACAGGAGTCAGGTGGCAGGACAGAGTTCGAAATGATGCCATACGGGAAATTACGAAAGTTCCACACGTAGACGAGATAATGATGAAAGGGAAATGAAGATGGTTTGGACATGTCCTTCGCACAGCCCTAGGGAGCATACACAGTACCACAGTAGAGTTACGAGACCCAGATCTACTTAGATAAAAACTGAGATGAGAGGCTTGCGATGACTGAAGAGTTAAGGAAGATAAAGCACAAGAAAGACATAAATGTAGGGATTTCACAGTCAGTGAAAATAGACCTCAAATTGAATTTTTCGGTCACTGGAATTGACTTCAAATAGTTATCTATTTATGACAGAGACTCAATGGAGGTCATCAGTTGCTGGGGTGAGCTTAAAGTAGATTCGTCACTCCTTAGAATAGAAGCTTTAATTCGTTAGAAAAGACTAAATAAAAGCTTGAATTCATTTAATTGGCAATTGTGTGACGGACTTCAAATGGAAGCCCCAGTCTCTGGGAAGGACTTCAAAAGGGAAGTGTAAGTCGCTGCAAGAAATTACCTGTCACGAGGAGACTTTAATCTCATGTCATCATTTAGTAGTATGATTTTCTAGCGGGGAAAATCGGCCATTTTGAAAGACTTGAAATGAAAATTACCAGTCAAGAGGATAAGCTGCGAGTAGGAATTTTTGATCACGAGGGATGCCTCATCGGACTCTGGAACGGTTCTGAAAGGGGACTCACCTGACACGAGAAGTTTTTGAACACGACCAGCCTCGAAAAGTCAAACCTATAAGGGATCATCACTAGTTGAGCATTCCACAGAGCTGCTTATGGACACCCGAGACAATGAAAGGGCCTTATTTACAAGGTTCCTGACATTTACTCTTATGATTATAAAAACTGTCATCAGAAAAAAATTAAGGAGGTAACTGTATGTATTGGAGATGTTTTATCTTATGGGAATTCCAGATATAATATTTATATAAGCTTTATTTTAGCCAGTTTTTTGTTGAAAGTAGGTTTTCCTCCTGTTAAACCTTTATAACCCTTTACTCTCAACTTTCCTTTCAGCGCTGAATGACCTCATAGATTACAGCTCTTGGACTTTGGCCTGAATTTTATATTCTAATTCAAATTCCATACCATTCCGCAACTTTCTCCGATCATTAAAGGGTAACTTTGTTACGATGTTACATCTAAAGCCTTGTTCACGTTCGATGGGGAATTAAACGTCGTTGGTTTCTTGTTTAAGCGTTTCTGATCGATTGTTTGAGGGACTGTTTACTTGGTATGTCGAAAGGCTTATGTCACTGTCATCATCATCACCTCCAACGCTTCGTAACGAGAAGAACCTCTGTAAAATCCCGCCGTTTATGTCTTTCTTGTGCTTTATCTTCCCCAATTCTTCGGTCATCTCGAGCCTCTCAGCTCATAGTTTTCATTTAAGTAGATCTGGGTCTCGTAACTCTACTGGTATACTGTATATGCTCCCTAGGGCTGTGCGAAGGACATGTCCAAACCATCTTCATTTCCCTTTCATCATTATCTCATCTACGTGTGGAACTTTCGTAATTTCCCGTATGGCATCATTTCCAACTCTGTCCTGCCACCTAACTCCTGTATTCTTCTCGAAGCTTTAATCTCACGTCGACGTATTCTTTTAGATAATGTTGTCATACTGTGATTCATATCTGTAAAGCAATACAGATCGTACTAGCCTAATGCATGATCTTACTTCCCTGCGCCCCGTAGGTGGTTAATGCCGTCAGTAGCTCTTCGTTGGACGAGTGGGTTCCGTTCTCAGCTAGCACTCTGCTGGCCACGAGTTCGAATCTCCGATCGACCGGTGAAGAATAAGAGGAATTTATTTCTAGTGATAGAAATTCATTTCTCGGTATAATGTGGTTCGGATTCCACAATAAGCTGTAGGTCCCATTGCTAGGTAACCAATTGGTTCTTAGCCACGTAAAATAAATTTAATCTTTCGGGCCAGCCCTAGGAGAGCTGTTAATCAGCTCCGTGGTCTGGTTAAACTAAGATATACTTAACTTTTAATGCCGTCAGTGTACCTCACGCAGTGCAATGTAGGCATTACTTAAAGTTATTTGCATCGTTCTTTTGGCCCCTAGCTGCAACTTCTTACATTCTTTTTACTGTACACCCTTTCATATTCTTTTTCTTCCATCTGATTTTCCATCCTCTCTTAACAGTTGTTTTATTCTCAATTTCCCTTTCAGTGCTGAATGACATCATAGGTCCCAGAACTAGGCATTTGGCCTAAATTTCATATGGGTTTCATTCCACTCTTACTTTCATATGCAGTTAGATATATTGAAAGGTAAATAATTTACTTAGTGGAAATTTGGAAGAGGTATTAATGTGGAAAACAGAAGAGAACCAGACGTGGATGATGCGAGAATAAAGGGATAGAGTCAATCAAAAATGCTTGTGGAAGTCACTACTGAAGATAAATATGAAGGGAAGGAATGAGGAGTGACTTTAAAAATTACGAGGCAAACATTAAATAAACAGCGCCTTTAAGGATTTTCATTGAGAAATCAAGACAAAGAACAAAGGGAATTAATAAGCAGTTTAAATTTAAACAAGGAATAAGGTGTGTTGATAGGGTGTTTGTTTTGGAACAGCTGTGTGGAAAGTTGGAAGATTAAAGGAAAATGTTTTATGTGGCCCATGTGTAGCTAGAAAAAGTTGACGCTCAAATGGATAGAGATACAATGTTCAGGGTATGGGGGATGTATGGTGTAAAAGACAATTTACTGAGAGTGATTACCCGCGGTAAAACTGAAGTGAGAGTGACTGGTTAAATGTAAAAGTGGGTCTACAAGACAGATAATTTCTGTCTCCATGGTTGTTTGATTTCTTTGGGATTGAGTAATGTAATAAGTTCGAAAATAGACAAGAAATGCGCAAAAATGCGTGACAGAAAAACAGATCTTTAATGTAGTGTGGAGAGGTTGATGTCTGCTGATGATACAGTGTATGCTGGCGATGAAAGTAGTTTGCGAGAATATGATGATAAAAAATGTCGGTATGGATGGTGAAAGAGTGATTGTGGTTGATTCATATAGGCAGTTAGGCGTAAATGTAATTGATAGTATTACATCACTGGCAAAGAAATCGGATGGTTTCTTTATCATCCCATGGCAACATACCATTGAGAAACTGGATGCGCTGTAGACAGGTAGGTAGCCAGGACACGATAACGGAACCTCCAGGCTCGTTGGCCGCAACAATAGGATGAGAAAAGAGTTGAGTTCCGGGACTGGTATAGTTAGGAAAACGACAGAATCGTTCAAATAGGAGTGCCTATAGAAGCAAAAGTTGAAATGTAGATTGGAAGATGAAAGTGTAATTTAGACGTTTGGGGATGAGAGGCTAGAGGAAGGAGGAGAAACTGTTGGATGGATGGGAAGACGTGTTAGAGTGGAAGGACCTTTATTATTTAGGAAGCATGGGAGTGAGTGGTGCAGTGTGTGTGTGTGTG
This sequence comes from Macrobrachium rosenbergii, assembly GCA_039081455.1. Lineage (NCBI taxonomy): Eukaryota > Metazoa > Arthropoda > Malacostraca > Decapoda > Palaemonidae > Macrobrachium > Macrobrachium rosenbergii. Next base: position 11,564,909 of record JANJGK010000030.1, read on the forward strand.
CGTGTGTGTAAGAGTCTTGATGTGCTGCTGATGAGTCTTTTGACTTGGTGAATGAATCAGCTGCTATAACGGAAGTTTCCATCCGCAGGTTCATCTTTCATTCAGAAGTTGAAGGAGGGTATATATATATATATATATATATATATATATATATATATATATATATATATATATATATATATGTATATATATATATATATATATATATATATATATATATATATATATATATATATATATATAATGTGTGTGTATGGGTATATATTGGAACACATTTGTATGTCTTTTAATTGTTCTTAATCATTTGTATATAAAATATTGATCTTGGTTCCATATTTTGATTTTCGCTGCAGGATGTTTTATTCTGTTGAAACATACCCAGAAAGGTAATGTTTTTGATCAGTACCGCTGCTACTTATTTATGAAATATATATTTTATAAAGTATACACAGTAAATCACGGTACAGTAATCACTGTATTTGCTTTAAGCAGTGAGTCACATTTATGAAAAAAATGGTCCCAGTTTAGTCAGCATAACGTGTACATGAAATGTCACCGAACGTTTTCTGTGCTAAAATAGTGAAATAAGTTATCGCATTTTATATTCAGTGTCATCAACTATTGCTGTTAAAGCCATCTTCGCAAGGTGCAAGTGGGAACGAAAAAAGAAAATCATTTGCAAATCTGTTTGAATATCGAAGTTCAGACAACTGAAGGGACAAAGCCGTCTTTTTTTTTTTTTTTATCTGCAAAGCACGAAGAGGAAAATTAATATACAAAGAAGGGAGAAGATCATAGAGTGTATAAATTATTCATTGTTCACAATATAAAATTATTTATCGCTGTATTTCTTTCGTCGCTGACGGTATAATGTTGATGTGTATCGTGTGAATAAAAATGGGGAAAATGTTCTCTTGCTTCTTCTGTATAATACTTTGAGGGGAAGTTGTCTTTGAATCTTACACGCTTGTGCAATTTAATTCCCTCAAAGAACAGCAAATATTCTAAACGAGCTTGTTGGAACCCGGAGCTGCTCTCTCCTCCACCCTTCCGATCCCCTACCTAACCCGCCTCCAGCCGGGACGGAAAAACAGGTTTGCAAGAGGAGAGTGGATGTCCCCCATCTCCCGTTCCTCCCCCCCTACTTGCCCCGCCCCCACCCGGGGCGGACAGACCGGTTTGCAGGGGTTGGGTGGCTGTGTCGTGTCTCCCCTACTGCCACCCGGGGGAGGACAAACAAGATCCACTCGGATTTTATTATCATAGAAAATACTTGCAATATTTTTTGTACTTAATCTCAAGCACAAGCATTATAACGATTGCGTTTTTGTATTTCTTTCTTTTGATGTAATATTCATTATTTAAGTTTCATATGAATTTAATTCATTGTTTATTTGTCATGAATCTTTCCGAAAGGCGTGGGAGGGAGATCAGAGAAGGGTGAAATGTTTGATGGATGCTTGGATGAACCAAGAAATAGAGGGAAGTGGATAAGGCTTGTTTGCAGAACAAAGGGAGGTCATAGTATTTATAACTAGCAGTTAACCAAAATCATCAAAGGCAACGTTTCATTTTCAGATGATTTGAAACAGATATTTGTCGATACAAACGTCTGAATTATTGCTCACCACGGACGCGATATAACGCCAGTGTGAATACATCACGGTTAATCATCTGTGTCTGTGTTGATGACCATATTTGGTTTTGCGCTAAGATATTTTGTAAAATTGTTCATCAATTAATGTTCAGACATAGACCTATGTTCAGGTATAGTCGGGCAGAGCGAACCGCGCGGTACACAACTGACGTACAGCTCCTGGTGTTCTTAATGAAAGACGGCTATTGTGCAGGAGACAGCTTATAAGTCAGGTCGCTAGACAAAGTTTGTGAGAAGCACCGACGGAGAGCGAAGAGGTTTTTCTCCGAATTGGTTAAAACACCTATATGATACTGGCTTTGGTAAAAGTTCCTATAGTTCCTATAGTTCCTATAATTCAACTTACTTTTTACTGTAATTATTCTCCTATTATAAACAAGAACCTACAGAGAGCGTGACCGCCCAAATCTGTTCAAGCCGTATATAAAATGAATCCTTGGAGCTTTACCATCCCCCTCTCTCTCTCTCTCTCTCTCTCTCTCTCTCAGTACGTATGTCAAATTGTAAATCACTGTCACCGAAATTAGAAATTGAAAAACCCAGAGTATTCGGAGTGTTTGAGGGAGGTCATTATAGAATGAATGATTGAGTCATTGACCTTTCACGCATGTCGCCACAATATAAAACCTGGCGAAAACTCCACCGTCCAAGGAAAAATTACCAAAACGACGAGGAAGGCTTTTTGGTCTTATTCAGTTGGCAATAATTGCTCCGGCATCTTTCACGAAATTCTTAATACTTCAGAAGAGGAATCGTAGCCGCCAGTCAATGATTTAGCACTCAGCTTAGGGCGGCGACCATTGCTATATGAACTGAATGGCGACAGACCTACAAATAAGAAAGGTCAGGTTAAGTTATTCAGGAAATAAAGACTAAAGCGAATTCCGAGTTCTAGAAGTAGATGGTGCAGATTACTAGCCAAATGGAATTAAGGTAACTTATCCCCACCAAATTTCAACTCCTGTTCAATGCTGTATGGCCAGGATTCAATCACGCTCTCGTTTAGGTTATTTTTTTTTATCAGTCCATAAGATCACTTTCAATGATAGGAAGGTTATTATTATTATTATTTTTTTTTTTTGTCAATTTAAAAGTGAATAATTTTCGTACATTGAAGTATGTTTAAGAAAAAGAAAAGAAAAAATGAGTTGAAGTTAGCCGATCAAATGCATTCACCAAAGGAAATTTTTTGCTATTAATATCATGCCAGTAATTGTACATTCCAGAAAACGAAAAAGATAAAAAAAAAATTACTTTACGAATCCCAATTGGGAGGTGTGACTTTAGCAGTTGGAGAAACTTTTAGGAATAAATTTCTTAGCTTGGTCCATGTGAAGTGATTTTTCTTGCCGATCCTCGAAGACAATGACGTTTACAATTTAAAGGATTAAGTTCATAACTTATAATAAATTTACTAAATGAAAAATAAATTTATTAAATGAAAATTTAATATTTTCGAATGATAGGTATAAGACTTTTGCTTCCAAGACTCATAGTGATTTGCACAAGAGAGAGAGAGAGAGAGAGAGAGAGAGAGAGAGAGAGAGAGAGAGAGAGGGAAATGGCATGTGTGTGTCTATGTGTTTACGTGTGCTATAAATAAATCTTCAGTAAAAAAAATACATATAGAAAATTACAAAAGTAAACATATAACCCATAAAAAAAAGAAAGAGAAATACGCAGCAAGATATGGGCTAAAACTATTGCACTGCCAAATGTCAGAATTATGACTCCCTTTATGCAATGCTCACGTCGATATTTTCTTATGGTTGTTGTACTTTATCTTAGTATGTTTGAAAAACCTAAGCAACAATAAACAAATAAAAAATGCGCCGAAGTTTCTTCGGCTCAATCGACTTTTCTGTACCTCCGCTACAGCATATAATCAAGGCCACCGAAGAAAGACCCACCTTTCGGTGGTCTCGGTATAATTCTGTATGAGCCGAGGCCCATGAAACTTTAACCAACGCTCGGTGGTGGCCTGTCCTATATCGTTGCCAGATGCACCATTACGACTAACTTTAACCTTAAATAAAATAAAAACTACAGAGGCTAGAAGGTGCAGTTTGGTATGTTTGATGATTGGGTGGTGGATGATCAACATGCCGGTTTGCAGCCCTCTAGCCTCAGTAGTTTTTAAGATCTGAGGCCAGACAGAAAAAGTGCGGACGGACAGACAAAGCCGGCACAATAGTTTTCTTTACAGAAAACTAAAAGTTCAAATGACGGGTGGAAGGTAATCGATAGCAGAAATGCTTGTAGTCTGCTGTAAAAAAAAAGATTAGCCAAAGGAAGATAATTTAGATATAGGTTTGTTGCAGATCCAAAACAATGACAGTTTCAAAACAATGATGATTGTTTTTCTAATGCTTATTAAATTTTATTGCTATTAATGCTTCCCATTGCATAGCAAAGAACAAAAAAAGTATTAAGTAAAATATTATTAGTGATTTCAACATTGGAGAAAAATGTGTTGTGTATGTCAATGCACTATAAGACTGACCCCCTTCTAAAGAAAACAGACTTGTATAAAATTACAAAATTAAATCATTAGATTCTAGTGAGCTTGAAATGTGTAATAAAACATAAGATTGTGTCTGTGTGCGTATATATATATATATATATATATATATATATATATATATATATATATATATATATATATATATATATATACATATACTGTATATATATATATATATATATATATATATATATATATATATATATATATATATATACACACATACGCACACAAACACAATCTTATATATTTTATTACATATTTCAAACTCACTAGAATCTAAAGATTTAATTTTGTAATTAAATCACAGATTCAAATGATGCAATCTATATGCAGCAACTCAGAATAATTTTTTAAAACGTTCTTAAATTATAACAGGACGTCGTAACAAATAAATTCGAGTGTGACATGTATCCTGAGCATAATGACTTACAATGACTTACACACTCACTATGTGTATATATATTATGTATGTATATGTATGTATATATATATATATATATATATATATATATATATATATATATATATATTTATATATATATATATATATATATATATATATATATATATATATATATATATTTATATTATATAGATATATATATATGTATATATACTGTATATATCATAATATACATATAAATATATATATATACAGTATATATATATATATATATATATATATATATATATATATATATATATACTGAGTGTGTAAATCATTGTAATTCATTATGCTCAGGATACATGTCACACTCGAGCTTCTATGTTACGGCGTCTTGTCACAATTTAAGAACGTTTTAAAAAATTATTCTGAGTTGCTGCATATAGGTGCATCATTTGAATTAGTGAGGCTGGACCGCAGAGGATGCATATATGCTGCGTTGGAATCTCCAAAGGCTAATTGCACCGCGTTTAGAAGTGTGCCATGTTTTCGTGCTTGAAACCTGAAAGAGTCATTTGTGAGGTTAACGTTTATTTTTAGCTCAACATTTCGCTTCCTTAAGTCAAAAGGAATATGTTCGAAAGTCTTTTCATTTATCTCAATGGTGGTTCCATAGTTAGTCCTCTTCACTTCCAAACCGTGTACGAATATGCTGTGAATTAACTCTTGTCTGCTAATATCACTTATTGCATTTACATTTAAATACCTATATGAATAATCACTTCCATTTTATCACCATGCATATCAACATCTATTACTCCGGCCTCATGGATTTTTCACTTTCATAATCTCTCTCATGCCAACGTTCACTCCGAACTTAACCAGTTACGAAACTTTCAGAATCTTTCACCAGTCTCTTCAGTGATTCTTAAACTGGGGGGCGCGCCCCCCTAGAGGGGCACCATAAGCTTCCAAGGGGGGCGCAAACAGAGTTGCCAGTTGGTGCCTATTATTTTTTTTATTTGTGATGTTAATTACAAAATTGCCAAAAACGTTATCACTGCTTCCATATATTTTCTAATTATATCAAAACATGCCAAAAAAATTCAAAATATAAGTCAATTTTAATTTCAAATCTTGTTTATGAATTGTCTTTTATTGTTATGATAAGTATAATAGCATACAAATAGAGAACATATTGTGTATAGATTATACTTGGCAAAAATTTCAGTGGTGGGGGGCGAGGGGTCTATACATAATGCAGAGGGGGGCGCAAGGCAAAAAAGTTTAAGAACCACTGCTTTTGGCTCTCTTGCCCTCACAACTAACACAATCATCTGCGAACACCTGCCACTCCTTTCTCCATGTATAACCCCTTTTTATATCCCACGAATTTGAGCCTAAATCTGTTCGGTCATCACTTCATCTGCAGACATTTTGAACAAAATGCCTTCTCCCTCATACATCCTCAACAAGTCTACATTACATCTCAATCGCTTCTGTTATAAACTTTCCCTTGGGACATTTATTCAACAAACAACTTTTTCCAGTTACTCTCCCATTCCTCACGTTGTTTTCTCGTGATAAACACTTGATCTGCACAACTTCCTCGTTGAGACCCTCGCTATTTTCTCACCAGTTCTTTAGTCGTTGTTGCCCTTCCTGGCATACGAAGGAATACTATACCCCCACAATAACCTTTTCACTTACGCAGGGGAGTGTTTCCCTTTTGCATTGCTTCAGTCTATTACAACTCTTTTTCCTCTCTTCGTTTCCCCTCGGATGATCATATATAATCCAGTTTTATAACAGTGCACGATTTCTATTTTTTTCGCCACTGCACTTCAAAGAACCTCTTTAGTTTCTTTCACTAAACTGTTGATTTCGATTATTCATAATTTTCATTCACCGTTACCCGAATTTACTGCAATACTATCTCATTGATCCCGCCCTTGAATTCTGCATAATTACCAAATATATTCGATAAACCGTGACAGTTATGTATGTTGTCGAGGATGTGAAATTCCTCCTGCTACCCTTCTAAATTCTCAGAAAATTTATGCAGTTTCTCCTGTGAATGAAAATGTCACTTGATACAATTCTCATCCATTTATTCACTCAGTACGACAATCATAATGAATCGCAATGTTTCATTAAATATGTCGGAATGTAAATGACAACTCCATTTTTTAAATCATCGGCATTGATTAAGTCACCCACTCACTCGTTCATTCATTCGGTATGAAAATGTCAACGTAGATCTTTCTCATTAATTAATGAAATGAAAATGTTCATTCATTCATTACAATCTTCGACCGGGAAGAAAATGAACCTAGTGATGACGTCACTTCATGTTTTATTGGACATGACGAAGAGTCAGCAATCTCTTTAGAGTGAAATAGCTTGAAAAACTCCTTTGCTGAAACACAAGCGTTAATGTATTGATTTGAGGCTAAAGTGCGTTGAAGTCTTCGTGCTCTGGTTATTGACGCATTAGGCTATTTTGATTAATTCCCTCTCCAAGAACCACTGTCAGTGGTAATGGGAACTGAATCAGAGATCTATCTTTTTGGAACTGAATCACAGATCTATCTTTATGGAACTGAATCACAGATTTATCTCATCAGGCGTCAGTGCTAATACGAGATTGTTTGTTATTATCAATCCTCTTATTTATTTGTTATTATTATATTTGTTGTTATTTTTATTAGTAGTAGCAGTAAGTTAAATATACAGTAAGAAGTTTATTGTTGTTCAGTGTCGACTCAGAGATAATCATTATTAATCGTTAGTGTTGATAAGAACCTAGTGATATTGATACGAGTTAAATATCTACATAATATATGTAGACGTTTATGCTGAATATTCCAGTATATCAGTATTTTCACTCCACTTTAAATGCCTCTTCAGCTCAAGATTAATTTACAAACAGATATTTATGAAGCTGTGGTGTTTCTTCAAGTAACTTATTATTATGTTAAAATGAAATGCTAACTTGTTTTAGGCAGTTATCTGTATTACCAAACGAAATGAAAATAAACAGGAGGTCCGCCAACACAAACACGTCCAAGTGTGCCGATAATCCCTACCTTCCATTCAGAAAATCTTAATAACTCTCGAAAGATTGTTAAATCCTTAAAGAAACTCACATACTTTTCCACTTAGAGTTACACTTTGAGTGTTAAAGGTTATGGCCCATTCTGTCTTTGCTGAAAAATCATACTCCCGGCAAATGGAAGAAGTGTCGTGAAATACATTTTAATACCAATGTATGAAACGTATGGCGGATTTAATCCTTTTTTTATATATATTTAAATCAGCAGCATCTGGTCTTTCTCAGTGTAAACGTGACAGCTACAGCCATAAAATGCTTTGAATGATTGACATTTTGATCGCTAATAATTTGAAACCCATCGGTATTATGTGTTCAAATAAAGTGAATCTTAGTCATTGGTGGCTTTTATCTAAAGATTGTTAAAAAGATATAATTACTGTATTCCTGTCTAAAAGGTAAGATAATTCTTATCATTCAGCTGAAAAGAAAGAAAGATTATAACCTTTATAAGTATACAAAAACCATTTACCTTTAACATTCAACTGACGCCTCTTTTTGCATTTGATGCACTAGAGAACTTGAGCAGTTCTGTTGTTAGGTAACGGTATTATGTAGATTTGATAGGTGGAAGGTAAGACTTTACCCAAGCAGAGGAAGTTTTCTGTGAAGTATTAATCTGTTAAAAGCTGGAAGGTATAACTTGATCTAAGCAATGGAGTTTTTCTATGAAGTATTTATATGTTCACAGTTATGCCGGTAGTAATGTGAGAAATATTATGCATTTATATATAGGAAGCAAGTAAGAACTTAGATGAAATGACTCTCGCTTGTATCGATTTCATTCCTGCCATGGAAACTGGCCACGCCCACTGTATAACAGATGCCAAAGGTTTCCAGACTTAATGCTGCCACCTGTGCAAATTATGAACCACGCAGGTTGCTAGTGCCGTCAGTGCACCTCATGCGGTGCACTGTAGGCATTACTAAAGGGTGTTTGCAGCGTCCTTCCGGCTGTTAGCTGCACCCACTTTTTAACCTTTTACTCTACCTCTGTTCCCAGTTCCTTTCTGCCATCTTGCTGTCCAACCACTCCAGCTCCCTTTTTTCACCTTTAGCGAATGGCTTAAAGTCCCCCTGTGCTTGGCTTTATAGCCAAATCTTCATATATCAGTTTTCTTGCAACACTTCGTATTTAAACTATGTCTACATAGCATAGGTTTAACCAGCCTAAATTGAAGTCATAGTGATTTAGCCTGCTGGTGGACTGAATAATAGACAAAGTTGGGACCATTGTTAAAAAAGTAAAACTTTCGGAAGAGTAAAGACAACTGGAGTGATTCAAGAGCAGCTCGCATTATTTAGAAGTCGTAATAATGTATTGTTTTCATTGGCTAGTTGTATCCATTGTGGCTGTTGACCTAAGCAGTGATTTATGTACCTGGTGGTTAACCGACGGCTTTATGTCGCAGCCAGGATAGAAAAGCTTATTTGGCTAGCAACCTCATTCCAAAAGACTTCCTGAGAATCGGAAGGCTACCTCTCTCTGAAGGCACATGCTGGAAATTATATATATATATATATATATATATATATATATATATATATATATATATATATATATATATATATATATATATATATATGTATATATGATATATATGTGTAACATATAATATGTAAATATATACACGTATATATATGATATATGTGTGTGTGTATACTGTATATATTAATTTTTTAACGTCGTCAGAAAGAGAGACCAAAAATGGAGATATTAATACATGTAGGTGTCTACTTTTACTTGCACACGTGTCAATTATTTAAGAATTCATCATAGCTGATGATAATACTTATTCTGAAAGGAAAATCCAGAATGGAAGACGGTCATGAAGAAGACTTTATATTAATTTATTTGTCAACACCTTTTTCAAGTAGTTCCTCATTGAAGAGATTTAAAATACTGACGGTTTGTGAAGCTGCTCTCTTTTTCTTCCTTCTGAGTGGAGTTCATCACCCTTCCATTCTACCCCCTATATCCCACCCCCCCCCACCGCAGCCCCCTTTATTTTACGAATCTGGGCCAGATAAATGCATAATGTTGCCTGCTTCTTCGGCCTCTGTAAGTGAAAAACGAAAAAGCTTCATACGTTTTTTTTTTTTTTTTTTGTCACTTTCCCATTACCCACTTCCTCGACTACCAGCTCTGTCGAAGATCCAGTGATTTGCGAAAATATATCTCTACTTGATGTCGCCAACGGCGGCTCACCTCAAAATGCATTTTATGATGCTACATCATATTCGCGATACAGTGACAACATACCATCAGAGAGAGAGAGAGAGAGAGAGATAGAGAGAGAGAGAGAGAGAGAGAGAGAGAGAGAGAGTTAGGTAGTTAGTAGTTGTAGGGATACTGAAGAAATTTCTGATACGAATGCAGTTCCATTTTTATTTTGATTTATCTTAACGCTGATGATGTTTTATGCACTCACTGTAGTAACATAAGTTAAAATGGTACCAGGGAGGTGGGCTATTTTATTTTTTTTTTTTTTAGATCACAAGAGGTAGCCTACTGAGCTAATGAAACCAAACTTGACAGGAACCGTCTTTAGAGGGCCTTTACTTATTTATGCTCTCGTTTATTATTGTTTAATGTATTCCTTTGTTTACCTTATTACCGAGATTAGCTTTGCCTGTAGGTGATTAACGTGTGCTCAGGTTATTTATTTTTTTTTTCATTTTTATTTTTGTAAGTTTTCTACGACTTACAATGAATACTGGAGTATTTTATTTGTGTCCGGTTTTTTTAATACTTAAATTCAATGCAATTTCATACTTGCGTTGTGGAGACTGGGAACTCGAGTGTGAACCATTTTGATCAGTCAACCAAACGATTCGCCTCTAAGAATGTGGTTTCTCGGCCTGCCTCTATGTTTTTTTAGTTATATTACCTATCTCTCTCTTTTTTTTTTTAAGGTAAGTCCATATCTATCCACTTTCGCTTATTTTTACTTTGTAGAAAATTTTCGGGAACTTTCTAAAATCCTATAGCCTACAATACATAAGTTCGTAATTATTTCTTAATTTAAATCTTTAAATCAATTTGGAAGTCACTGTGATTGGTACAACGAATAAGTATGTAATTATATAGTCACTTATTTTTAGTTCATGAATCTGTGCAAGAGGTCTTTGTTCGAATAAATGAACACCTTGCCAAGTTAAGTTCGTCGTACCTCCTGGAATTAGCCCTACCCTTTTCACTTAATAAAGACGACTGCTGAAGTCCAAAGTAACTTGAAGAAGTGAATAATACAAGTTTAGCAGACGATAATAGCTGACATTAACCCGACTCCGTAATGTCAGCTTCTATTTGCATCGGAATTTTTTTTTTTATTTAATGATTAAATTTGTCGGAAGAAGCGTAAATTTGAATCATCCCCTTGAGAAGAAGAAGAAGAAGAAGAAGAAGAAGAAGAAGAAGAAGAAGAAGAAGAAGAAGAAGAAGAAGAAGAAGAAGAATATATAATAAGGGGTTGTGAGTGGCTTAAGATTTATTCCTGTCGTGGTATCTTATACCTCCCCAGTAATTTGTTTGTTTTTTATCAAGTATTAGTTTACGTTATTGGTTTTTATTTCTTAATTTTTATCTTTATTGGATTTTTCTCCATTTGTTTTCCGTTTTTCCTGTATGTTCATATGTTAATGACCCTATACCCAGGTCAGATAGGGTCATAATCTCTTACTGCATCGGTTTTAAGAACAGCTCGTGTCATCTTACTTCCCTAAGATTCTCGGGTAGCGAATGGCCGGCCCTGGGTCAGCACATTCTTTCTCTCCCGTCAACTCCTCTCATTTGAATCTATTCTCAAACAAAGACCTACTGGAATTAAACACCTATGCACAAAACTAGACTTTATTTGCAAATTTAACGAAAGTAATTCAGTAAAGGCTATGGTCATGAAATGGAGAGAATCCCACCCCCTATAAATGGAAATCATTACTAGAGGAAATTCTGATTCACAAACATTCAGATTAATTATTTTAGACCAACCAATACTAATGACTAACACCTTGGTCACCAAACAAAGTAAAAAGGTCATAATTGATCTAGACCAAAATATATGTCATATAGTATGTAAAAGAACACCACTTCCAAAACATTCGTCCTCACAGGACGAACCCAGAATCCGTGTTAAAAGAAACATATATATTAAAACCTGAAATGGTGTTGCAAGAAATCAGTATTCAAAACGGAATAATGCACAATAGAGAACAGAATGGGAAAGTGCATCATGGAGACACAGAGGAATTTCACTGCAGCACAACTGGGTATTTCCACATAATGTCTGGAAAAGATATAAGTGTTCATGAGTTATGGTACTCACTTCTATGGCGTCAAATAACAGATCTCCCAGTGGCGGTCTTTAAACACTGCACAACAAGCAAGTCATACCCAGCCGCAAAACAAAGTCCCCTCGCAATTGTCTGTTCCTCTGATAATATACCATTAGAGATTGCAACACACATACTCACTCCCTTAATCACTTCTCCCCAGATACGTGACGACACCAGTTCAGTGTTCGAAGATCACACTGTCTCCACGCACTTAGATCATGCACAGAATGCCAAATGCATCCGTCAGATACCCGCTGTATCAAGTGTGTAAACCTCCAACGTTGACACAAATGCACCTGCAGCAGATGTGCTTCTACCAGGCCAGCACATAGTTCGTCCACAGACTTAATACATATAGGTCAACATTTTTGTTTTCATCCGTTTAGTCTTGAATCCTTGTTGGACTTCCAGTGAATTAAAAAAAATCAATTTGGATTGAAATGTATATTTTGTTTATCAACATTAAGTCAGTTGTCCTAAAGTGAGTTGATACCAGGAAAAAAACAAACATGGCCCTCTGTGCTACAATCATATTTTTAACTGCTGAACCGTGGATGAACTCAGAAAGCTTATCAGCAGCACATTGAACCCCTACATCTAATGCATTATTCAGTCCTATCTTGAACGATCCTTTTGTGCTTCTGGTACATCAAAGCCCTTTTTTCTACACACATATTTTATGTACATATATATGTATATATATGTGCGTGTGTGTGTAGTGTTTATACATGCATATGCATATATATATATATATATATATATATATATATATATATATATATATATATATATATATATATATATATATATATATATATATATATATATATATATATATATATATATATATATATATATATATATATATATATATATATATATATATATATATATATATATATATATATATATATATATATATATATATACATATATACATATACATATATATATTTATAAATATTACTGCTGTTCGCCCTCGTAACTTTTGATTGTAAATAATATCAACCTGACCGAGACCGGGAAAAGATGTTGTCCATATTAGGAGCGTCTTCAGTTCAAACTTTAACATCCGTTGGGAGGGATAGGTAGCATTTAGCCATTTTTCCCCTATAGGAAAATTCCCATATCAGCCTTAAATAGGTGGTCCTACGGTCCTTTTTCCTTTCTACCTGTCTCTTGGCGAATGTTTTTAACAGAATGCGGACGCCTAGGGTGACTGTTCTGACCTAGGCCGGTCAGGGAACAGGCAGAGAGAACCAAGCTTTCGGAGAGATAACACGTCCAGTTGGACCTCTTCCCCCTTTCTTTGTCTATTATTCTATTAGTGAAGTGAAGAAACAATTGCAAGGACTCCTCGTCGGTCGTTGGTGCGCACAACGTTCGTCCTAAGGTAAAGTCGCTTTTTGTTCAAAACTTCGCCCATTCTTTTATCCTTTGTTTTCTGTATTTCAAATTTCCTTTGTTCCTCCTTCAACCACCACTTACGGTATATGTGTTCACGAAGTCTAGATTAAGCCAAATTATTATATTGTTAGCTTCAACCCCGTTAGTCCAGTAAAATACCTAGGATTTAGGGTAAGCAAATCAGGTTAAGTCTCGATGTTTTTTTTTATGCCTAGCGTCCGAATGTTTGGAGGAACCGTTGCGTTTGAAATCTAAAGTCATCTTAACTCTTCTTTGGGTTTAAGTCCCAGTATAAGGTACTGAATGAATATCGGTAGGTTCTTTTAAAATGGTAATGTATTCTCGAACAGAATTAACGTATACAAGAGGATACAGAGAGGAGCTGCGTCGGGATGTGTTGTTATTCTTCTTCTCTTCCCGCCTACCACTGTAGCCAGATACAGTTACTAATATCCTAACAATGATATTAATTATGTAGCAGCAGAGATGATATTGAATGTAGTATGTATATATATACTAAGATTACAGATTCCCTACTGCTCCTGGCAGTGATAATACATGTGAGTATTTTTACATGTGCCTAAACATACAATGCTAAATGTGTTGCCAAATTGGCAATACTTGGTTAACAATCAAACATCACGATCCGTTGCGATTCGATCTTGATGATTGTCATACACTTCCCTTCCCCTTGGCGTTCATAAAGGTTTTATGGACGATGAGCCAGTCTTTGTGATCGCCGTACTTGTTGATGGATAGTTTTGGTTGACTGTGCTGATGCTGGAGAGGATTGAAGGGGACTGTCATCCTGATGCTGTATGGCAAGTGTACGGATGGTACGTAGAAATCTGCGGTTGCGCCAGAGTACTCTTCGTGCTGCCGTTTTTATCAGGTAGTCTCGATTCCTTCCTTTACCCATAACTGTACCAACTTTGTCCCAACGTTTTGAAATAGGGTCTTGGATCCTAATGGTTGCTCCGATAGGAATAGGGGGTAGAGGTTTGGCATGTTTGTTGTATCTGTCAACAGAATTCTTGAATTGTTCTGCTGCTCATTGATCACAATCAATAGTTCTCTTCTGCCATTCAGGTGCAAAAGACTTTGCATGTGCAGGGACGCATGAATGAAGGGGTTTTCCGTATAGGATTTGTGCTGGGCTCCGACCATCAGGTTTAGGTGTGTTTCTTAGTTCTAGTAATCCACGATCAAATGCTTCGCAGTTCCTGATATCTCCATTACTTGAGACTTTCGTTATGAGGTGTTTGATCGCCTTCACAGCAGATTCTGCGTGTCCATTCGACTGTGGGTAATGTGGGGTGGATAAGTCATGGCGAACTCCCCAGCGTTTCAGAAAATCAGCGAAGTCATGGCTTGTGAATTGGGGTCCTCCGTCCGTTCTGAGTCTGATGAGTACACCCAAATCCCTAAAGAAAGTCCTGAAAAGTTGAATAGTTTTGGACGTTTAGTATCATTTCCACAATGACCGACTGCTGGCCATCCTGAGTATCTGTCAACATAGACGAGGTAAGCCCTATCAGCAACACTGAAGAAATCTGCAGACACGGACTCAAACGGTCTGGAGGGTGTGTCAGTATTGATGAGGTATGGTTCTTTTTGTTGACTTGGGAGCATGACCTGACATGCCTCACATGTGCGAACTACATTAGAGATGTCATTATTGATACTTGGCCACCATACGGTTTGTCTTGCTTGTCGTTTGGTTGCTTCAGTACCGCGATGACTGTCGTGAAGTCTCGTCAAAACCTGTCGTCGAAGGGTTTGTGGCACTAGGATTCTTGCACCATATAATATGAGGTTCCCATCTAAAGATAATTGGTCACGTACTTTCCAGTAAGGTAATAGATCTTCTGGAAGTGCCTTGTTTGAGGGGGGAAATCCTGTTATCACTTGTTCGACGATCTGTTTGTAGGTTTTGTCGATGAGTGCTGCACGGCATATTTCTTCCAGGATGGGGTCACTAGATGAAGTGTCTTGAGTAGTTGTAACTGGTCCTGCAGAGATAGAGAGGTTTCTTATAGTGGCGATGCTGCGTATTATGGCACTTCTGATGCACATACTTGTCTCATTTCCCAGGGTTACGTCGTCTTCTGTAGGTGTGTCCACTGGGGCACGTGAAAGAGCATCTGGTATGCAGAAGTCTTTGCCCTTGCGCCACGTACTAGTGAAGATGTATCCTGAAATTTTCTCTCGTAGTCTCTGTAGTCTTGGATTTTCGATACAGTCCAAAGTATATGAGTTTAGTAGTGGAATCAGTGGTTTATGGTCAGTTATGTGACTAAATTGTGCTAGACCTAGGAGATAATATTTGCATTTCTTCATGGCCCACACTACTGCAAGCATTTCCAATTCGATTGTACTGTACCTGCTTTCCACATCTGCCAAAAAACGTGATCCACTTTGGACCAAACGCCATTCACCTGCATGTTCTTGTAAGAGGGCGTAACCAATACCGTTGAGTCTTGATGCGTCTGTCTGTAGCACCGTTGGTAGAGTATGGTCGAAATGCGCCAATATGGGGGGTTCTGCAAGTGCTTTCTTCGTCTTCAGAAAAGCTGCATTATGATCTGATGTCCATATAAATGAATTCTTTGGGCTCATAAGTGGTCGAAGAACTTGTGCTGTTGAAGCGATGTCTGGAGTGAATTCAGCCAATTGATTTATGAGTCCCATGAATGACCTTAAGTCTGTGATATTAGCTGGTGTAGGGAACTCAGTGATTGCTTTTATTTTATCTTTGTTGGCTGCTATACCTGTCTCAGAAATGGTATATCCGCAAAATGATACACTGGGAGAAGCAATACACATTTTCTCAGCATTCAAAGTTATTCCATGAGCACGACATCGGTTCAAAACGTCTTTGATACGTTGGCAATGACTTTCAAGGTCGTCATCCCATATGATGATATCATCGACAACTTTAGCGAGGTTAGGTATTCCTGGCAAAGCTTCGTCACCTCGACGGTTATATTCATCACCAGTTGAGCAAAGGCCCATTGGTCCTCGACAAAATGTGAAGCGTCCTAGTGGGGAGATGAATGTTGTAAGATGACGGTCTTCTTCCGCCAGTGGTATTTGTCAGTAGCCATGTAGTGCGTCAAATGTTGTAAAATATTTTGCTTTTCGATCGATACGCCTCATGGCTTCCTGTGGCGTCAGTGAGGGGTGGGTTGGACGATCCACTTGAGTATTAAGTTTCGTCATGTCCACGGTGATCCGCACACCTCCTTTTGGTTTGGGAACTGCAACCATAGGATAGCACCACACAGATGGCTGATCTCCTGCTGATGCTATAATACCTTGAGTGACATATGCTTCTAGTTCGTTCTTAACGTCTTCTTGCCAAGAGTATGGCACTTGTCTTGCTGTATGAATGGCAAATGGCTTTGCGTTTTCCCTGAGATGTATTTTCATAGGCGAACCAGACATTTTTTTAAGTATGATGCCATTCTTATGGTCATCCTTTGTTACTAACACATCGGGAAATTGCTGAAGAAGCTCACTCTTGATGTCTGCTGAAAACTTTCTTGACGGTGATCCTGAAGATGAGGACGGCTGCGGCAGGGAGTTGTTTTGAGATAAGTGCTTTACTTGACCTTGTTCACTCTTCTTCGGTATTTGTTGAGGAAATTCCTGTGGTACAATCCGAAGGGCTTGAGCGTGAGACCATGATAATAGAGGTCGGGAGAGATTGGACATGACATTTATCCATCCAGTCGTGCTCTCATTCCCATACGTCATAGTAGCTTGCATAGATCCCAGGACGTTACCGTTGAAATCGCTGTCGTCAGGGTTTCGTAGTCTCAGGGTATCAGACGAGTCCAAATCTTTTAGTTGAATTCCCAAGCTTTGTAAGTGTTGTCTACCTATAACAGTTGTGTGTGATCCTGTGTCTGGAATTACATCTAATAGTCCTTGCTTGTTCCCGAATACTATTTGTAATGGAATCACAGGACAAGGTGGTCCTATTTTTCCAGCATTGATGGCTCTGATATTAGCCTCGGATTTTAAACTTGATATGATCCCTTGATTTTGATTACCCTTTTGGTTAGATGGATGTCCTCTTGAATTGCTTTGCTGGGACTTGAAGCAGATCTTTGTGAAATGTCCTTTTTTGTTGCATGTTGTGCAATTTGCGTCCTTTGCTGGGCACTTGTTTCTAGGGTGACGATCACCTGCGCACCAATAACAAGATTGGCCCTTGTTTGTTTTCTTCTGCAATGCTTCTTCTGGGGTTGCTTTCTTATTTGATGAGGCTTCTTGCTTGTTTTGATGATTTTGTTTCTTCATACTCTTCTTGTATGTTGAAATTGCATTCATTGTGCCTTTAGCTGGTTGATACTCCACTTGTATGGCACTTGAAGTCCTTTGTGCTGCTTCACGAGAACGAACAACAGTCAGGAAGTCAGATAATGATGTATTGGCTTTCATTCTTAATAAATGCTGCACTGTTTCATTATCCGTTAAGCCGACAAGTATTGCATGTTTCAGCTGATTATCAACACAATTTCTTCCTTTACACAAGTCAATATCATCAGCAATTCGCTTCAATCTTACCCAAAAGTTGTCGAAGGTCTCCCCAGGTTGTTGCCTGCATTTGGTGAATTCCAATCTTCTAAGAGATTCATTCCTCTGTTCCTTGATGTGGGTTATAATTTTGTTGATTATGTCGTCCACAGGTAGAGTTGAATCAGGTTTCACTCCCAAAGTGTGATCTAAGACACGCAAAACTTCATCTTCTAAGCAAAGTCTCAAAGAAGCAAACTGCTTTGGTTGAGGCAATGTATGAAAATCAATAAGGGTTGTATAATCGCTCCATTTTAACTTCCATTCTTGAGCTCCTCTAAGTGAAACATCCAGTTTTAGCTTCTCAGGTAAGTGAACCTGAGCTTTTGGTGCACTTGTAGTGAGAGTTGTGGGAGTTGTGGGAGTTGTGTGAATACCCTGCTGTATATTAGCCAAAATTTGAGCCATTTGTTGATGTTGTTGCATAAAATGCTGTTGTTGCTGCATGAGTTGCTGCTGTTGCAGTTGTTGTTGTTGCAACACTTGCATTAAAACATCATTGGTTGAGGCTGAAGAGGTAGAGGGATTGATAGAAGGATCCATACTTGTAGCTCCGATATCCTCAGAAGGCGTAGACATCCCTGTAGTATCTTTATTCTTGTTTTTGCCGCCCATCGTAAGATGTGTGTCGTCAGTGATGACGTAACAGTGAAGGAGATGACGTCACGGAGTGGAGGAGGAAGGCAGGAGAAATGGCTGCCGCTCTCCGCAGAGTCGCCGAGTGCGTGCGTGCGTGTGACAGTGTGATCAGTAACCAGTTACCCGATGACGGTGTTTGAGAGGGGATGCATTAGGAAGCAGAAATGAACATGAAAAGGGGCCATGTGTCCATTAAATGATGAATAAAAGTCCCTAAACGTAATACACACCGTAACACTGCCACACTACACTTTATGCACTACACTGCACTTATACACTTTACTGCGAGTAACTGCAAAGTCAGTATCACTTTGAAAATGACGAAAAGTTTACAGTTCACTTCGCTTGAAACACTGAGCTGATGGCGGGGTTTCCTTAAAACTTTTCTTTCGAGTTTTTTACCACTTTCCCATGATCACTGCGCCATCTTCTTTGGGTGTAAGTCCCAGTATAAGGTACTGAATGAATAACAGTAGGTTCTTTTAAAATGGTAATGTATTCTCGAACAGAATTAACGTATACAAGAGGATACAGAGAGGAGCTGCGTCGGGGTGTGTTGTTATTCTTCTTCTCTTCCCGCCTACCACTGTAGCCAGATACAGTTACTAATATCCTAACAATGATATTAATTATGTAGCAGCAGAGATGATATTGAATGTAGTATGTATATATATACTAAGATTACAGATTCCCTACTGCTCCTGGCAATGATAATACATGTGAGTATTTTTACATGTGCCTAAACATACAATGCTAAATGTGTTGCCAAATTGGCAATACTTGGTTAACAATCAAACATCACGATCCGTTGCGATTCGATCTTGATGATTGTCATACATTAACGAGTAGAGATTCTTGTATGCGTCCGCAGTTGGAGGACGTTTATTATAAAGTCTTTATTCCTTGAATATTCTTTGTTAAGGTTAATTACCCTTAACTGGCGACCTTTGGCTAATTAACGACTGTCTTTGAGGTTAACTTTTGGCTTCAAGTGGCAGGTTACGTGTAATCTTGGTTTGCAGGGCCGTGAAAACTACGTAAATTGAACAATAAATGATCAGCCAAGACCCTACACGTAACAATATATGTATATATATATATACTGTATATATATATATATATATATAAACATACACATATATATGTATGTATATGTATATATATATATATATATATATATATATATATACACACATATATATATACACGTAATTGTAATAGCCACAATACCCTCTTAACTTCTCGAATTCTTCGCACTTTTTTAGATACGCTTGTCACTACAAAGCCTTAAGATCCAAGTGCAAGAAATATGAAGAAATTATGATGTCCGGTAGCAGGAAACGAACCTGGGTCCCCTAATCAAAACGAGGTCCCATTGTCGACAATGGGACCTCGTTCTGATTAGGGGACCCGAGTCCTTTTCCTGCTATCTGACATCATAATTTCTTCATATTTCTTGCACCTGGATCTGAAGGCTTTGTAGTGATAATTGTATCCAAAAAAGCACAAAGAATTCGAGAAGTTAAGAGGGCATCGTGGCTATTACATTTATATAAGTAACTGGTAAAAAGTGACCAGTAGATTTTACACACACACACACACACACACACACACACACACACACACATATATATATATATATATATATATATATATATATATATATATATATATATATATATATATATATATATATATATATATATAATATATATATATATATGTGTGTGTGTGTGTGGGTATACATATACATATATATATACATACATACATACATACATACATACATACATACATACACTGCGCCATACTTTGCCCTGCATCTCTTAGGCACCAAAAATTCAGTCACTCTTAGTCCTTCCCAGTCCTGTACGCCTTGTCGTTTTACTTTTGTCACAGTCATAATATTCGATTGTTTCTCCTTAGCCGAACCAACTATGATACATGTCCATACTTTACCACAGCTACGCACATTTAGAGCTCCGAGAGTTCAGCGTTTTAAATCACTGGCTTATGCATCACAAATAGAAAGCACCGTTTGGTGACCTCCATTCACACACCCTGGAACGTCAAAATTTTTTACATTTTATTTCCAGGATCCCACAAGATTAGCTACTGGCTTGAGGGATGGAGAATCATAGCTATCTTAAGTCCGCAGATTGATATTAGGATCTCCTCCCCTGTCTTGGGAAATGATGCTTTAGAATCTTAAACCATTGGCAATCCCTGGGGCAGCAATCCCAAGTTAAACATACACACACACAGTGTGTGTGTCTGTTTGTTTGTCTATCTGTCTATCTGATTGTGTATGTGTAAGTGCATGAATTTTCTTTGTAACACCGAATCTCGTCTGCGTTCCAAATTATGAATATCCATTTTTGCAAGAGTTCCTGCCGTTTTTTACCATTGAGGAATAAACTGAACAAACTGTCATGGTTTGAATTGAGTTGTCTGTGTTTTCAGGCTTTTCGGGCTATTTAAAGACCGAATCCTCCAAACTTTATGCGTTTCACATCGAGAGAAACAGAATGTCATCGGTGACCTGAATTTTTCAGTGTGTCATTTGAAATTCTGAAGTTTCAACGTTTCCACGATATGACAGAGGAGATCATTTCATAATTTCTTAACAGCTAGAAAAAGAAAGTTTCTTTAACGAACTGCGTGACACTGAGGCCGACAGTAAAAAAGGAAAGGTTGTTAAAATTAACGCCATGTCTAACTTCTACCTGATGAATAGATTAGTCTGGGAATACGTCAATGCGATGGACGGTCTGAATTATGAAAAGTTTTATGAATTAAAGTCATTTTTTCTTTAAAAGACATATTGTTGAACCATCAGTTTCTTAAGCAAATGTTATTGTGTGATTGTAAGCAACGCCTCGGTAAATTATGAATCATGGAAAATTGAATTAATGATTTATAAGCATCAGACATCTGTCAGTTCGCGATCACAATGGCCGTTGTTAAATCATGGGCTCCAGAAACACCTTGAGTGATTCCCACGAGAACTATGCGTCGGATTCATGATTCATGGACTCCGAGCCCCGAGACTAGGACATGAGAATGTTCTTATTTATTAAAAGCAGCCCTGTATCACTCCGAGAATGAGGAAGTTAGAACAACTTCCCTTCCTTGTTTGAAACTTCTTATAGTATATACCTTCTTATAGTATATACCTTTTCCACTTCATGCACTGTCTCCTGAGAACAATCTGTTTTTGTCCTCTTGTCGAAAATTCCTTTCTTTTTTGTGATGAAGCCGGTGGGATGAGCAACCTAATGAAGGAAAGAGTGGGGATAAAGCTTACGGTATTAGACATGAATATTTCTACCTTGTAAGGGGTTGGTGCCGTCATTGCACCTTACGCGGTGTACTGTAGGCATTACATAAGGTTCTTTGCAACGCCCCTTAGGCCCCCTAGCCGCAACCCCTTTCATTCCTTTATTTTACCTCCGTTCATATTAGCTTTCTTCCATCCGACTTTCCACCCTCTGCTAACAATTGCTTCATAGTGTAACTACGAGGTTTTCCTCTGCTACACCTTTCAAAGCATTTTACTCCCAGTTACCTTTTCAGCGCTGAATGACCTAATAGGTCCCAGCACTTGGCCTTTGGCCTAAATTTTATATTACGTATTCCATATTGCTACGAAAAATAGCCTGTTAATCAATATTTCTAAGTTTCAAATTTGCAGTCAGATTATTATTACTTCAACTATATGTATATAAGAACTGAGAAACACTTGTATCCATCTTCGTGGTGTGGTTTGCGACAGCCTTACTCCAACCCAACATGGACAGGTTCGAATCCCACCTAGTAATGGTTAGTTTTTCTCATATATTTCACGTTAGGACTTCACGTTGACAGGAGTAAGAGTATCCAGAAGTGAGAAGAAAGTGAAAATTTAAAAGGTCTCTGTTGACTTAGTATTGAAAAGTTTTTATTATTGGAAATGAACAAGAATTCTTGTAGAATAAAATGACTGGAATTTGCATAACAAGCTTTCAATGAATAGAAGAATGCACGTATATGAAGAAAGGTGTAAGGAACAGAACTATGGAATTGATAGTATTAAAACATACAGTCATTGACAATGAGCTATTGCCAGAATCATTTTGGTTTTGCATAGAACTCCTCCCAACCCGGCAGCATAAAGACGTTGAGTTTGTGTGGCTCTGTTTTGGAATAAACAGGTGTGGACAAGCATATAGATCCGTTTTTGGCGAAATCTGTCCATATCTGTATTTTAAAATGTTAAGTTCTTTTCGATATATGTTCATCTTTGATTTATAAGTTCATTACTTGGTTCAGTCTGATGCATTTTATCTTAGAATACGTACTTGTTATGAATTATGTTAATGACAGGAAGTGTTTTCAAAGACCGCAAACCTCCACGACGACTGATAAACCCAGAAACATTCCTATCTCTCCCATAATCACTTGTTGCTATAATTAATTCACACCACCCGTGCATCTGATATCTAACCCTGTCTCTTACGGCGCTCCTGATTGGCCATTGATCAGCCAGTCACAGGGCTGGAAATTTGTCAGTCTGTTCCAGCCGTCACCGAGTCAACTTCTACGCTGCGACCTCTCCTCATGAAATGTCTTTCAAAAGTTATAACTTTCATTACACCTCAGTTTTACCTGAAGAAAAGTAGTGTTTCTCAGTTTCATCACTAAACATCGTCAAGCCAATGATTTAAGGATTATAATGATATATGAATTATGCACTTCAGTAAACTTAATGCTAAAATATGTATAATGAAATAAACATGAAATTTTTAATATAAAATATATTCTTTCATTCGTTACATGACACCGCAGTGCATTTATCATTTATCGTTTTGTGTTTCATACAATATCGTAGCTAAATGTCATGGATGATAATGCTACCAAAAAATTATAGGTGGGGCTATCAATATGAAAATAACAAGCAAAAGATTAAGAATACTAAAATGAGCGGGGATGCGCGCAGACAATAGCCTCATGTTTATTTCACTATACATATTTTAGCATTAAGTTTACTGAAGTACATAATTCATATATCATTATAATCCTTAAATCATTGGCTTGATGAGGCTTAGTGATGAAATTGAGAAACACTACTTTTCTTCGGGTAAAACTTAGGTGCAATGAAAGTTATAACTTTTGAAAGACATATTTCATGAGGAGAGGCCTCAGCGTAGATGTTGACTCGGTGACGGCTGGAACAGACTGACGAGTTTCCAGCCCTGTGACTGGCTGATCAATGGCCAATCAGGAGCATCGTAAGAGATGGAGTTAGATATCAGATGCACGGGTACTATGAATTGATAAGTCACAGAGCCCAAATTTATTACAGATTTTCATAAAAATACACATATTATTTTTTATGTAATCCCACCAACAAGCAGATAAACAAAAATAAATCATAACTTCTTATTTGACATTTGACTTCTAAATATGACCTTAGCCTGAACGTGCACAGAGGGGTATTTAATGAATTTTTATACCATATAAGAAGTCTCTATAGTTCAATATTTATGTGCCAAGTTAAATTATATTTGTCATTTGACCTCTAAGTACGATGACCATGGCTGCACTCAGCAGATCAACAAATTAACTGAGGATACATGACACATATCTCATTCAGTTCAAAAGGTCAAAGATTCAATTTATATTGGATCTTTGACCCGTAATGAAGACCCTGACTACGAACTCTCTTTGTTCATCAGTTTCATTAGTGGCTATGCATGCCATATATGAAGTCTATTCTCTTGTAGTTAAAATTTATGGCCAAGGTCAAGTTCCTGTTTGAACTCTGACCATTGAGTATGACCTCATCTTAACACTGACCTCACTTTGTTCATCAGCTCCTTCAGTGGATGATGCACACCAAAGATGGATTGTCTGTCTTGTTTAGTTCAGAAGTTATTACCAAAACTAAAATCATATTTGACTCTTGACATCAAAGTCAGATCTTGACCCTGCCTTTGCACATTGGCCCCTTTAGTGGAGTACGCTTGCCAAAAACAAAGTCAGCCTCTTTTTAGTTTAGAGGTTATGGCCAGGTTTGAATTCTCATGCTACCTGTAAGTTTGGGGAGCCTCGATGGCTCGGTTGGTAGAAGCAGCAACCTCAGACTTCATAGAAGTCTATGGCGAGGGTTCAATCCCCGCAGCCGACCGGTCAGAGAGGTGGACACTTTGCTATCCGTGTAGACACCCCGGGATTACGTATTTAATCAACGGATAGGTTTGCTGAAAGCAAATGGGTGTTACAGACTAATACACACATAAACAAAGCCACTCCAACACCTTCTAAAACATAACAGACACCTCACACGTCTCGAACTGTCAACCTACTCACCCAGTTCTCCTCGCTGCTGGGAGAAAGGGAGCTGGGGATTTGGTAACATGTACGCATTCGCTACCAGGGTCTAAGCGATGTCAGGCAGGGCAGCCAATCGAGGCTACGGCCTACCCCACCGCCAAATCCAAGTCCTTCAAAAGAAGGCATCGTGCTTACCCCATATAATAATGGGAAAAAAATGCACGTTCAAAACGAAGAAGCTACCTGTAAGTTTGATCTTGATTTTGGCCTTGACCCCACTCTACACATTAGAATCAGTGGGAGATTTACATTGCAAAAATGGGGTCTGTCTCATATAGTTATGCAATAAATGGCCAAGTTAAAATTTTGCCTCCTATCCTCAGCGTTAAAAGCTAAATTCTTATCTCAAGTAAAGTGTAATCAGTTCTTGCCAATCACGAGACCTGACTTTGGCGAAATATTCTTAAAAATCCACGAAATAACTTTTTGCATAAATCTCATAACAAACAAGCAAACCTAGTTGTGTGGGGTAATAATAATAGCAGGAGCAACAGTAGTAGGTGTAGTAGTAATGATAGTTACAAATTACGTGTCATCTATCTATCTATCTATCTATCTATATATCATTATATATATATATATATATATATATATATATATATATATATATATATATATATATATATATATATATATATATATATATATTATATATATATATATATATATATATATATATAAATCATATATATATTATATATGTAATGTATATACATATATATATATATATATACACATATATATATATATATAAAATAAATATATGTCATATATATAATGTATATATATGCATATATATACACATACATACGCGTATATGCATACATACATACAAAAGAACGGACGAGAACCATTGCTTAAGACGCAGAAGTGACAATCTCCAGACCCTCTCGCCACCGCATAAGTAGCAGATCGAGGTGTCTCAGTGCTCTCCAAGGGTTTCACAAATAGGATTAAAAAACACAAATAGCTGCTAAGGAGGTTGACTCACCTTTTTAGCTCGATTCTGGATTTTTCCAGGAATTTTCTTCCAATACCTTTTTCTATTATTTTAGCAGGGGCGAGAAGTTTCAAGAACATGCCTTTCTATGTACTGGATATTTATAAAGGAAGTAATAATTCTAGTTAACTGTAAGGAATCTCTCTGCATATCTTTTGATATATACATCCTCATACACACACGCACTCACACACACATATATATATATATATATATATATATATATATATATATATATATATATATATATGTGTGTGTGTGTGTGTGTGTGTGTGTGTGTGTGTGTGTATGTGTGTGTGTGTATGAGAATGTATATATATATATATATATATATATATATATATATATATATATATATATATATATATATATATATATATATATGTGTGTGTGTATATATATATGTGTGTGTGTGTGTGTGTGTTTGTGTGTGTGTATATGTATATATATATATATATATATATATATATATATATATATATATATATATATATATATATATATATATATATATATATATATATATATATATATATTTATATATATATATATATATATGTATATATATATTTACTTATTTATTTATTTATTTATTTATTTACTTACTTCCTCAACATTCATTAAGGGCGGTTCCAGGAAAACTTCACAATGGCTTCTGCCATATTCATACTTAAACTGGAAGGTCACTGGTAAACCTCCCGTGCTTAACTGCCATAACATCTACCACTTCATACACCTACATCGAAAGCTCACCAGCATTCCGTCGAATACCCCTACACACACACACACACTGTGGCATTTACATTTATCTTGCATGCACTCTCGCACGTCATCAATATTAAGACCCTACTTTCGCAGTAGCTACTTTCACGCTCTCTCTGTAAGCCTCTGCAGGTCTTTCTCTCCTCCTCCGTACCAACACTTCTGATAAATTCAGGCTTTTTGCCAACTTTCTGAGCTACCAGACAGGCTTTTAGCATTCGGATCTATTCTTTCGTCTGCTAAGCTCTTTATAATTTTTTCTGTTCTCATCCACATTCCTTACCTTTCAATTCTTCTTACGCCCAATATACTGTGCATGCAGTTCACCTTAGCAGTTTCAACCTTTATTCATACATTCACATTCAGCACCCACACTTCACTTTCGTAAAAAAGAGTAAGCTGAGTAATTCCTTTATACATTCCCACCTTGGCTTTCGTGGGCAACAGGGGTGTCATTTCAATATTTTGTACCCAACCTGATATCTTTTCAGTCATCTATTTTCAGAATCTCCTTTGGCTCATCCTCCCATCAACCGTTATATTTACCGTCACAACTCACTCATCCTCATATTTACTCTCAGCTTTCTCGTTTTTCCAGAAAAATAGAAAATAAGAACTTTCAAATTCTTAAAAAAAAAAATTATACAATTTCTCCTCAGTATCCCCAGTAAGGACTGTATCATCTCGCAATATAGTCATGTTAGTCAACTAAGAGTCATTGCCACTGCATTAATAGTTAATATTAGTGCTTTGAGACTACTGTCTTAGGAAGTTCAAGTGGCATGAGATTCCAATGTACCAAATCCGAAAGCAAAGGAGATCCTTGCGGAGGGTTATGGAACTTTTAGGGCAGGAAATGCCCCCCTAAATAGCAGATGAGCCTGTCTCTCCAGAAGCAGCCACATACATCAAGTCAGGGTAGTTACTGAGGTCCGCTACTGTAGTGGTACCCAGTGCTCGCAGTATGGTTGTTGACCCCTTGATGAGAAAAAATGCACCAAATTATACAGGTGAGCCAGTTTTCCAGAGGCCAGTGGCAATCACACATTTACCTACTGTGAAAACAAAATAATAGTTTCATTGTAAAAGGCTTCAGATGGCCGGAAACATGTGGCGTGCTCCCATATATCCTGTTTTGAAATTGTAAAAGACTAGAGACGGCATAAGATACATTAAGTACACACACACACACACAAATATATATATATATATATATATATATATATATATATATATATATATATATATATATATATATATATATTATATACATATATGTATGTATACTCGTATATATACTAACAGCCAGGACAAAGCTTAGCTTAAACAGGTAGCATTTTTCAAAGCAAAGGAACTTGACATGTTGGTGAAAAATTCATTTTGGTATAACTTGCATGGATATTATGAGAATGTAAATAATACATTTAAAAAACAGAATGTACTGCAACATATTATCTTTGCATGATAAAAATTAATCTGATGAATTCACTTTTTACTGAAAGTAATCAATTGATAAGGACCGTACGAAATATGAATGGTAGACTATTATACACACGGAATATTTATATATATACATACATATATATATATATATATATATATATATATATATATATATATATATATATATATATATATATATACAGTATATATATATATATATATATATATATATATATATATATATATATATAAATATTCCGTGTGTATAATAGTCTGCCGTTCATATTTCGTACGATCCTTATCAATTGATTACTTTCAGTAAAAACTGAATTCATCAGATTAATTTTTATCATGCAAAGATCATATGTTGCAGTCCATTCTGTTTTTTGAAATGTATTATTTACATTCTCATAATATCCATGCAAGTTATGCCAAAATGAATTTTTCACCAACATGTCAGGTTCCTTTGCTTTGGAAAATGCTTCCTGTTTAAGCTAAGCTTTGTCCTGGCTGTTAGCTCTTACATGTTCAAGAGGGGCCTGAAACTATTTAGCTTCGTTCTGCTTTTTTCTTTTGCCTGGAATTTTGTGGCTTAGATCTCGATTAAATGTCATTCCTGTATATTTGTGTATTTGTTGGTGACTTTTGTTTTAATATATTTTTCTTTTGGGGACAATCTATTCTTTGGAAGATTAAATCAACAAGTTACTGACCTTTCTCGTTTCGGGATGATAATAATAATAATAATAATAATAATAATAATAATAATAATAATAATACAAGTTGATCCCTAAAACAGATTAGCTACTGGACCAAAGCAACCCAGATCATTAGATATGTCATTTTAATAATATATTTAGTTTTCAAAAAATTTCTTTTCATTTCAACCAAAAATACACGATGTCTTATTCACCAGAACAGAACCCTGTCGCTATATCAAATATCTTATTTCATGCAGAGACTGAGTAATTTTTGACCTACCAGGATTCTTATTGTATGAGGTAGGCCTATCCCTGCCACCGCGAATAGTTTAATTTTTATTTAACCCTTGAATGAATTTGAGCTGAACGTAACGTACTAAAGCGATTCCAAGATTATGTTGATTTCTGTGATTAATAGCGTCTTTTAAATTACGTATGTGTATATATGTATATACATACATATATATGTATAATATATATATACATATATATATAGACTATATATACATATATATAGTGTATATATATACTATATATATACATATATATATATGTGTGTATATAATTTTTTATGAAAATTATCGATGTAGATGCCTTATTTATATATGTAATAAGGGCATTAGAAATCTAGAAATATTCTCGTCTAAAAACATCATGGAAATCGTATATATATATATATATATATATATATATATATATATATATATATATATATATATATATATATATATATATATATATATATATATATATATATATACATATATATGTGTGCGTGTGTACACACACACACACACACATATATATATGTATATATTCTCGAATATATATATATATATATATATATATATATATATATATATATATATATATATAAATTGTCACTACATATTTTCCCCCAAAGGTATATTTAATAGGTCATTTACTTTTAACCGACCCCCTCACTGGGTCACTTGACCTCTTCTGACCTACTTTGTCCTTTCCAGTGCCTAATATTTTGTGAGCCCGTGTATTTCCCCCCGAAGGTAAGTCCCTCTTTTACCAGATGATGTCGAAATCAATAAAGTGTCACCCGGAGACGTCTTACAAATTTTAAGAAGCTCATTTGAGCTTCTTCGTGACCTGATTACCAGAGACTGTGTTGCCCGGGGACCAATTACCTCAAGTGCTGTGGCCTTATTTTTCGTCTTTTCTCTTTCCCTCCTTTTCCTCTCTCCCTCATTTGGAATGGTGATGCCGTGGAAGAGGTTCTTGGTGAAACGCGCCTTGTATATGCTCATCCTTCCCCCCTTTTTTTCTTGTCTGCCAAAATACAACTGTTACACAGTAATGGTCGCACGACCTTCCCCAGTCAACCCCTCTTTTTATGGCTTTGTTTACTTGTTTTTTCATGTTATCTGTGTATCTGTCTGTCGAGCTATTTATTTATTGTTTAATCTATCATTTATTGTTGTTTGTTGTTGTTTTGGTTCGTAGAAATAAAAGCTCATAGCCATTTTAGATTGAAAAGTAATGGCTGCATCCACTGCATTCAGTTCTTATAGCGCCTTTCCAGTCTTTTTAATAATTACTCCTTCTGTGTTGCTACATTCCGCCAGGATCATTTTCTTATGTCTATGATTCTTTCATGAATAGAGAGGTAAAAGGTCGCTGACTGGAATTCCTTTTTTGGGAGAGAACATACGACAACCAAGTAACAGAGTAACATCTGTGGAGTCTTGGTCCGGTAAGTGAAGCACAGTTACCGGACCAAGACTCCATCGAATTACTCTGCGCCTCATTTGAAGTGTATTCTTTTCCAGATGGCGACCGTTTACTTCTCCATTTATGAAAGAATGACAAACATAACAGAGTTACCGGTGGGATACAGTAACACAGGAAAATTAATTATTAGAAAGACTAAAAGACTATATATTTTGATGTAGTGCAGCGGATTCTGCAATTACGTTTAACTCTAATTGTTTGAAAGAGGGCTTCTGTCTACATATAATCTACTCCTTGTGGTCCTTAATGATTTGTTGCGAACCAATGTTTTATTGTGGACTGAAGCGGGGATTTAAGTGCCAGAAAGGTAGCCAACTTTGGTGAATTAATTCCAGAGATGGGAGAGGTTTTGAGCTAAAAACCTCACAACAACCGCATCCCAGAATACTTGTTGATAATACTGAATAGACATAAGAAGTGAAAGTGGGTGAAATAATAATACAAGACACCTTATGTATGTAGGCAGAGGCTTAATCATTCGCGAGGGACAGCGGATGACGACCGCTGCCTGCGCTGAAGATGTTCTTAACATTCAGTAATCCGGGATGATTCAACTTCAGTCGCCTCGTCCGTATTACCCAGCCAGAGATGTCAGAGCTGAAGTTGCTTTGATGATGGCTAGATACTGTGGAGCTTCCGCTGATTTCCGAGCATTTTATCATTTCGCGGAGGTATTATTGCCTTTGTGCAAGGTTTTCTCATCAGCCCTTCAAAGAGAGATGACAAAGGAGTCATTTTGCACTGCTAATTATTGTTATTTTTCAGAGTTCCTCGTGAATATGTTTTTTAAATGCTTGGTTACAAGAGTAACGTTAAGAGTTTATTAATATGTATGATCATTTGTCAACAAAAAAAAATGTGACATTTTAAAAAATATGTAATTTAAGCGTTGCTGTCATTCAGAGATGCAAGGTTAATGAGGGTTTATTCTGCCGTATGTTTCATTAATAATTTTAGAACCTGTCTGTTATGGAGAGGTGGATTTACCGTTACTTAAAACGATTATATTCTGTAACCGAGCTGAATCTTCTATAATAATGAAATCCGAGTGGATCTTTCTTGTTTGTCCGCCCCGGGTAGGGGCGGGGTGGGTAGGTGATCAGAAGGGTAGGGGAGACATGACACATCCACCCTCTTCCTGGAAACTGGTAGGTAGGGGATCGGGAGGGTAAGGGAGACATGATGGATAGTGCCGGGTTCCTGTGCAGCGTAGCGTGCGCCATCGAGCTCGTCTACTATTATTCTGTCTGTCTCGGTACTTTCTAAAAACAATACATGACTTCCAGGAATTTAAGGTAACTCCAACACAGTAATCGAATACAGTTCCTGGTCTGTTAACTTCTTATCAGAAAGCAGAATGAAGTTCTAAAGAGTCGTTCTCTCTCTCTTATTTACTTATTATATTTGTGGGCATTTTCTACGGAAAGTTTGTAAGGCAAATCGACAGCTTCTTTAGGTTGTTCCATTACATTGTGTGTACATTTTGAATGTTTTTTATGATAATCCTCTCTCTCTCTCTCTCTCTCTCTCTCTCTCTCTCTCTCTCTCTCTCTCTCTCTATATATATATATATATATATATATATATATATATATATATATATATATATATATATATATATATATATATATATATAGATATATATATATATATATATATATATATATATATATATATATACATATATTATATATGTATGTATGTATATGTATATGTGTACGTGTGTATATATATATATATATATATATATATATATATATA
>JANJGK010000030.1:11602360-11634860 GCA_039081455.1 Macrobrachium rosenbergii
TAATATAAGAAAGAAGTCTCTGGTGATTCTGGCTAATGCTTTAAAGAAGTCTCTGGTAATTCTGTCTAATATAAGAAGGAAGTCTCTGGTGATTCTGGCTAATGCTTTTAAGAAGTCTCTGGTAATTGTGTCTAATATAAGAAGGAAGTCTCTGGTGATTCTGACTAATGCTTTGAAGAAGTCTCTGGTAATTCTGTCTAATATAGGAAAGAAGTCTCTGGTGATTCTGGCTAATGCTTTGAAGTAGTCTCTGGTAATTGTGCCTAATATAAGAAGGAAGTCTCTGGTGATTCTGGCTAATGCTTTGAAGAAGTCTCTGGTAATTGTGGCTAATATAAGAAAGAAGTCTCTGGTGATTCTGACTAATGCTTTGAAGAAGTCTCTGGTAATTGTATCTAATATAAGAAGGAAGTCTCTGGTGATTCTGACTAATGCTTTGAAGAAGTCTCTGGTAATTATGTCTAATATAAGAAAGAAGTCTCTGGTGATTCTGGTTAATGCTTTAAAGAAGTCTCTGGTAATTGTGTCTAATATAAGAAAGAAGTCTCTGGTGATTCTGGCTAATGCTTTGAAGAAGTCTCTGGTGATTCTGGCTAATGTACGGAAGATGTCTTGGAGTAGGAAAGGGGTCTTCTGTGAACACAGTAAACTTGCACGGTTTAAATGCAAAGTGGAGAGAAAAAGACAAGAAATAATATTATCAATTTACAGTGTCCCATGGTAATATTCGTCATCATCAGTGTCTCTATCATTCTTATTATTATTTATTTCTTACGACTCCTGAATAATAACATTAACAATAAAAATAATGAGGATGACAGCAGTGATAACAAGTATACACTAGTAGTAATGATAATAAGTATAAGAGCTCCAATATTGCAATAATAATAATAAATAATAATAATAATAATAATAATAATAATAATAATAATATGACAAGGAGACCCTTTCATGAACAATTCTCATAGAAAATAATGGGTGCATCAGCGAAGTTAAATTTCTCTGATGATTCCCTGTTCTGTGATGGAGAAGTCGCTTAATAATTCTCCTATATATATATATATATATATATATATATATATATATATATATATATATATATATACATATATATATATATGCGTGTGTGTGTGCTAACAAAGGTAGGGCATGAACACAATAATAATAATAATAATAATAATAATAATAATAATAATAATAATAATGATAATAATAATAATAATAATGCCTGCTACTTGAAGAATACATCATAACATTTCTCTGATAAATAAATCCAAAATCATGTTTGGCTCTATATTATCTGGTGGTCCTTCTGAACTTTTATTATTATTATTATTATTATTATTATTATTATTATTATTATTATTATTATTAATGTGTACGCGAAGAAAGTACCATAGTGTTTCTTCAGTAAAGAAATCAACAGTTATATGTAGATATGTTATTTGTTGGTGTTTTTCAACTTTGTTATTATTATTATTATTATTATTATTATTATTATTATTATTATTATTATTATTATTATTATTATTGATCTTCCCGGTCTCCTGGCAAGGAGAGTGACTGTGGGCCTCCCTCTCTTCATCAAACATTGAAGCAGAAGTGACACAAACGCCATCGTCGCTATTTTGACATCTGACGTACATACGAAACTTCTGTTCTCGTAAAGGATTCATCAGGATGTCAAGAGAAAGGTGATGACGCGTGTGTACGAGTCACTGCGTGTGCGCACGGACATTTGTACGTATGTGTGTGTATGTGTGTGAGTGTATACGCGAGCTCAGATGTGTATAGTATGTTCATTGGTTCTATCCTGGGATTTGGTATACTTTGTGGCTTGCTTTTTGTTAATGACTTGTCAGGAAGCTAGTGTGTTAATATTGAGACAGAAGAATTAAAATTTAAATCTCTCTCTCTCTCTCTCTCTCTCTCTCTCTCTCTCTCTCTCTCTCTCTCTCTCTCTCTCTCTCTCTCTCTCTCTCTCTCTCTCTTTGTCTAAAGGCCGAAACATGGGAGTAGAAATTCCCCTTTTCTATTTCCAAACAGTGAAACAGAAGAAATGTTTAAATCTCTCTCTCATCTCTCTCTCTCTCTCTCTCTCTCTCTCTCTCTCTCTCTCTCTCTCTCTCTCTCTCAAAATAGATCATATTTAACAAATGTTAATTTCATATTTTCTTAATTTTAATTAACGATATTGTCATTACTCTCATTATTACAAACATTATTGATGTGTGCTGTTGTTGTTATTCTTGTTGTTGTATTTATAATGGTACCCTAAGTAATAAGGTGGCGGTTATCTTAGCCATAGATAATTTTGTTGTTTTCTTTGTTGTTGTTGCTATTGTTGTAACTGCTGCTAGTTTTGTTGTTGGTGTTCTAGAAAGGAAAGACTTAATATTGTTGGTGTTCTAGAAAGGAAAGACTTAATATTGTTGTTGTTCAAAGAGAAGGGAAGACGCGAAGCAAAATATATAGTACTGTAGAGTTTCAGATACCTTCCAGCTTCCATGCACTCAGGATGGAACTAACTCTCGCCCTTCCCCTCCCCCTCTTCATCTTCCTCCTCCCTACTATCACCCCTCTCTAACCCTCCCCCTGCTCTACCTCCCATTCCCCAATCTCTGGCTGTATTGCCGGCCAAGATCATAGCAAGAGACGTTAACTGCTCTTGCCTTCATGTAATGAGTGACTTCAAAGGGCAAGATGGTTGCTCTCCTGGTGTTGCAGTCACCTTTGCACCTCCTCGCCCCCTCCTTCTGCCTCTCCCCTCCCCCTCCTATCTTCCCCCTCATCCTACCTTCCAGCCTCCTCCTCACTTTAACATATTAAACTTAAGCCGAAGCACTCCAGCTTGCTGAAGACATTGTTGTGGCAGAAGGCCCAGTGCCTGGCACTGCTCAGACTCTAACAGCATCAACGTCACTTCCGCCGCCACTTAGGCTAAAGAGCTGCGAGGGATACTTAGAGCTTCAGGCTCTAAAGGTCAGACCTTATTTGTTCTCTAATGCAGTATTTGCATATTTTTCATGCAGTTTTTCTTTACGATATTAACGACTTCGTTTTCTAAGAAGCATCAAAATGATTTATTTCCTTTTGCCAGGGGGAGACACGAGAAAATTACCGTTTCTCCTGCGAGAAATAGTCTCTGCTTTTCTCTAGCGTGACATTCAAAGAGTAAATTCCACTGCAGGTTCTTATAAATACATGAAGTCAGTGATCTCTCTCTCTCTCTCTCTCTCTCTCAGCAAGGAGAAGCTGAAGTCTCGTCAGCGTTTCTGATATTCAGTCTGCTTTCAGGTTATTTTGTATTCATAGAAATATGACATCTTTAATGGTCTGTGTATGTTTTTTGTTTGTATATAGATAATAGTATGTATTTTATGTAAGGATGTACGTGACACATACACACACACACACACACACACATATATATAAATATACATTCATACATACAGTATATATCTACGCGTCACCTACTCTGAGGTGCTAGTACTAGACATGGCGGAAGCTCCTTGGGACGCCGCGTTGTCGACAAATTAGATTAATAAACGATATCTTCGTGCGGCCGTCTACTTTACATGTACCATACGGTGTTTAGTACTAGCACCTCGGAGTAGGTGACGCGTAGATAACATGCCAAAGTAGCACCCATATATGTGTAACTGAATTACCTTGTTTATTTTTTTCTGACGTTGCTCTTGCATAGCTTATTCTTCACTTTTGTATTTCTTTTTGATCGCTGGTATGTCTTTCCTTCTAAAGCCAGTGGTGTGGAATATGATAATAATAATAATAATAATAATAATAATAATAATAATAATAATAATAATAATAATAATAAATAATAATAATGAGGTATCCTCATAGCTCAGTGTTTAGAAAACTTGCCTGACTAGGAAGTTAACACTTGGTTCAGTTACTAAGTGAGCCGAAACGCTTCAAGCACATTCCATTAAATCCCCTTATACAGCCTATATCTTTTAACCAAAGCAGTTTATTAATTACCTGTTAATTAGCCTAGCGTTTGTAGGTCGCAAACAGAACGGAGAAGGGCACAGGGGGTCAGCAACCGCCTGTTTATCCACTGTTTATCGAACTCTAACTTTTCCTTTCACTTGTTACGGAAACAAAAACAATATCTGAAGTCTTCATCTTTAACTGCGACACCGATGGCCTTTGCTGTTTTGACGTCTGTTTCGTTTTTTGGATAAATCACGGATTCTTTCTCTGTGTTACGTTAACCGCTGAAGCTGGGTCCTAATAATTAACAGATTGAAAGGTCAAATAATGAGGGAGATACGCCACGCCGGAGTTATTCACACTTATTTACAAAGGGGCTGAAAGGGAGTCAAGTATGAAATGCCATTTTGATTTTTACACAGCAATGTATTTGTCTCTCTCTCTCTCTCTCTCTCTCTCTCTCTCTCTCTCTCTCTCTCTTATACAAACACTCGCACACTCACATTGAACATTCAAAATCATATACAATTTTACAAACACATGTAATATATATATATATATATATATATATATATATATATATGTGTGTGTGTGTGTGTGTGTGTGTGTGTGTGTGTGTGTGTGTGTGTGTGTGTATACACAACGGGGGTGAAAGGGAGTCAAGTATAAAATGCCATTTTGATTTTTACACAGCAATGTATTTGCTCTCTCTCTCTCTCTCTCTCTCTCTCTCTCTCTCTCTCTCTCTCTCTCTCTCTCTCTCTCCTCTTATACAAACACTCGCACACTCACATTGAACATTCAAAATCATATATATATATATATATATATATATATATATATATTATATATATATATATATATGTGTGTGTGTGTGTGTGTGTGTGTGTGTGTTGTGTGTGTGTGTGTGTATACACAACGGGGGTGAAAGGGAGTCAAGTATGAAATGCCATTTTGATTTTTACACAGCAATGTATTTGCTCTCTCTCTCTCTCTCTCTCTCTCTCTCTCTCTCTCTCTCTCTCTCTCTCTCTCTCTCTCTCTCTCTCTCTCTCTCTCTTATACAAACACTCGCACACTCACATTGAACATTCAAAATCATATATAATTTTACAAACACATGTAATATATATATATATATATATATATGTATGTATGTGTGTGTGTGTGTGTGTGTGTGTGTGTGTGTGTGTGTATATACACAACGGGGGTGAAAGGGAGTCAAGTATGAAATGCCATTTTGATTTTTACACTGCTCTCTCTCTCTCTCTCTCTCTCTCTCTCTCTCTCTCTCTCTCTCTCTCTCTCTCTCTCTCTCTCTCTCTCTCTCTCTCTCTCTCTCTTTTATACAAACACTTGCACACTCACATTGAACATTCAAAATCATATATACTTTTACACACACGTAATATATATATATATATATATATATATATATATATATATATATATATATATATATATGTGTGTGTGTGTGTGTGTGGGTGCTCGCGCGCGCGTGTGTGTATGTATTTATATACAACAAAGGCCACAGAAATACAGATTGTCTTGAGTATGAGGTAAGTGAGGAGGAATGCGTGTGCGTAGGTCTATGGATGCATATGTATTATAACATGATTACACACTATATACTCTTCCATATCCATCCTCGCAGATGGAGAGAAATTTATAAGCAATGATAACCAGCAGAAAATTTTTAAGGGAAACAACATTATTGAGCAACGTTTCTCCGACAGTGGAATAGTAATAATAATAACTGTGATGATGTCTAATGAAAAGGCGTTCATTTACATATTTCTTTAAATGAAGAATTCTGTCGGTCACGATAAAGAAGGTAACGAATGGATAATAAGGAAACTTTTATCCTCAAGTTAAAATGTGTCGCTAAATATTTTGAATGGCTTATTTTATCTTCACCTAACTATGTGAGATTCTGATCTTTGAGTAAGTGTTAGGTTTATGGGGTTCAAAAGGATAAGAAGAAAACGAAGGTTAAACAGTATACAAAAGCATCGTCTTCACTTGGAGGCTGAAGCTGTAATTATTCCTGGGATATCTTTAGATTCTTGGCAGAAGCGACGTAAAGGACGTTGGAGGCTGAGCAGTGCCAGGAACTGGGCCGTCTGGCACAACAATGTCTTCAGCAAGTTGGAGTGTTACGGCTTAAGTTTAATATGTTAAAGTGGAAAGGAGGAGGAGGAGGAGGAGGAAGATGATAGCTGGATAGGAGGTACGGGAAGAGGGTGGTAGGAGGAAAGGTGAGGGGAGGGGTAGGAGGAACAGAGGGCCTGCAGCATCAGGAGAGCAACCATCTTGCCCTTTGATGTCACTCATTACAGGAAGGCAAGAGCAGTTAACGTCTCTTGCTATGATCTTGGCTGGTAATACACCGGGAGAGGGGGAAATGTGGGGACGGAGGGTGGTTTAAGGATCTGTTATGGGGACGCCGGGTTACGGGGGGGGGGGGGTGTGTGATTAGTCGCCCATGCTAGCTGCTGCCTGGAAGCTACAAGTGATCCCGAAACAACAATAAATTTCAGTTAGTGTCTTGGCTCCTCTTTAAACAACAACAGCAATATGAAGCCTACCGGGTCTGTATTTGCCGCAACAACAACAGCAACAACAAAACCAACGGTAAGGGAGGGGAAGTGGAGAGAAGGAAAGTGACAGAGAGAAAGGGGAGATTGCATGGAGAGGCGGATTTTGGGGTGCGGTGGGGTGGGAGGGGGTTCACGAAAGGGGCGGGCGACCGGTTTAGCACCCCCATAGTTGCCCGGATGCTGCTAACGGTACCAAAACAGTCCAGTAAATTTCGGTTAGGAGCAGGTTGGTTCCTCCCCTTGAACAACAACAGCAACAACAGTAAGTGGGGGGCGTCTGCCTTGCCTGTTTGGTTGTTTTTCGCATGTCTTGGTTAGAACAATTAAGAGTGGAATCCACCCTTTTGTCTAATTTAGTTTTTCTTTGCAATTATCTCTTGTTTTCCGTTGTCTTGTTACTCTTTTATTTGTACATTTTTTTTTTTCGTTTTATTCAAGTACTGAGGTTAGTGTTGTCTTCATAATTCTTCATGGTGGGACTTACTCATGTTTTGTTCCTGTATTCTGTACGATCATTTTTTTTTATTGCTTCTTCCATTTTGTTTTAGCGTCGCGCGTTTTTTTGCATTCTAAAATCTCAAAAGCCGGGGGGATTAAAATAAATAACTTGGCTTTTTTTCTTCTTGAGAATGGCGTGAATTTGTTTTTCCCATTTGCTTATCTTGGTATATATAGTACATCACTTTCAATTTACATTTTGTAAGTTTCGGTATTTGTTATTCATTTTGATTCCTTTGGACAGAGATTTCAGATTTTGTTCTTGATTAAATGAAATTTTTTATGTGATAATGCATCCATGTAGTAACTGGATCAAGTGCCTGCTTCAGAGTAATTACTGGCAGATGCAAATGCCTTTCCTTGCGTTAGCAATTAGGAACAATGTTTAAGAAACATCAAAAAATGTAGATGACATCTTAAGTGGCGTAAAGATTTCTTCCTAGTGTTACGAATACCATTTGTGGAAATTCTGAAACCTGCCTCGTTATTTGCTAAGAAACACGGATGACCTTTTCCAAGACTTGCTACCAAGTCAGCTAGGCGGCAGCTTTGAATTTATTATTTGTTGATCCTCTCAGAGACACGGAATTGTATTTTTGTGAATTTTATTTGTCAGTGGAAAGTTTATTTATTATTTCGGAAGTTAAACATATTACATCTTTCAAGGTCACACCAACGTTATATATGTATATATATATATATATATATATATATATATATATATATATATATATATTTAGATCTTTCCCTCAAAAGGTGATGCTCTAGGAAAAACGAAGAATCAGGAAAACTTCCAAATCACTCACCAATTCTTACTGCATAAGGCTTATCAGTAGCTTTTCAGACACTTTTAAACACACCTTTGTCTTGTACACACTCTCACTTTCTTTAATATCACATCCCTTCCTTTCAATGCCACTTTCACATCCACTAAACCTCACTTCCTCTCTCGTAACATCACCGACTTTTCAAGAACCTGTTGTCCCAATTCTCTCTACATGGCCAAACCATATCAATACAACATGTTACCACTTCCCGGGCATCATCTCTGCAATTCTCACCATTTCACCTTTGCTCTCTCTACGTATACTGTGCATGCAATTCATATATACAGCTTTAACTTTTTTATTTTTTTTTTTACATTCAGCATCCGAACATCATTATGTCAGTTAATCAGGTAAAATCAAGTGCAACGCGGTGGTAGTAAGCGGTACTACCAAGGCACTTCAGCTTGGGATTCAGATATTCTGGCTCTTTTGAAACCCTTTGGGTGGAGAAAATGTCCTAAATGGAGGATGATCCATATACTTCACATCAGCCCACTTAATAATGAATTGTACATGGGCGGTCGTCAACGGAGCAACCTGGCTGTTGTTGCTTCATCAAGTGCCACTGGCCAGAGATGTAAAATTAATGTGCGTCCCGGGGTAGGGAAGTGCTTAGTGAAGGGTTGTTGATGCTGAGACTCTTCTCCTGAGAACAGCGGCCACCATACTTCCAGTCATCCCAGGGGGCACTCTTTTTGTTCTGCATGGTGAAAATTCCCAAATAGGAGAGGGCATGCGGGTGGCAGCCTCATACCTTGTAATATTATTGCAAATAATATGTATGTGTATGTATATATATATATATATATATATATATATATATATATATATATATATATATATATATATATATATATATATATATATATATATAATCAACGGTGGTTCCAAAAGTTGCCAGCCTTCGGGAAGCCAGCAAGCCCTCTGGAACGGAGTTGCTAGCTTCATCCCTTTCTTAGCCTACGCTTTGAAGCACTACACTCAACTAATAGCCAGGTGTGTAATTCCCTGACAAGTCTAACAGGCATAATGGATTTTTATGTGAAACTGACCTCAGTTATTGCTGTAAATTTCATTTCATTATGTAAAACGACTAAATTCGAAGGGCTGTTATACTCCTCTTTAGATTATTCATATGATTAAAATTGAATAAACGACCTTGTCCTTTATTATTGCTAATTGTTAGACGTCATCATTCACTTTTAAGCCCGCAGATATCTTGAATACATCTTGTCCTAACTCTGAGACTTTGGTATGTTATGTTATGCAGCTTTTTCCTTGTCATTTTCAACATGAACAGGATGTTAAAGCTATTAAAGGTTTCTTTCCTATGGAGTTTTGTTGGAGTAAAGTAGGGTGCATATTGAATTTCGTCATTCCTTTGTCTTGTGAGGGACATTTTACGTAATTTGTGGTATGTTATGCTCTCCAGTCATGCTGGAGTATGCGAGAATGCCGTGTCAAAGTAATTGAAGGAAATTGTTGAACTGTTCTCTAAACTGGTATTTTTTTTCTCTCTCTCTCTCTTGCGCCGCATACATTGCCTTTGACATGTCAAGGAAATTAACCGGAATAGTTTTTCCTGAGCTGAGATATAAATTGTCGGTTTTGTTTCTGTGCTTTTTTCATTATTTTGAAATATACACAGTTTTTGATAATCCAAACAAAGTTTTCTTCGGGAATCTTTTGACTCAGTGTTGTAGCTTTTGTGTAAATAATGAGCCAGGTGTTTTTCAACTTATGCAATTCACTCTA
This sequence comes from Macrobrachium rosenbergii, assembly GCA_039081455.1. NCBI lineage: Eukaryota > Metazoa > Arthropoda > Malacostraca > Decapoda > Palaemonidae > Macrobrachium > Macrobrachium rosenbergii. The sequence goes on from JANJGK010000030.1 coordinate 11,612,001, forward strand.
ATATCAGTAGGCAAAGTCATGTGGAAGTTGGTCCACTTTACCTACACCTTCGTTTGCTTGCTTGTTTTTGAACTGATGTTAAATACCCCCAGCCGATATCACTGAAACTAATCGTGATTGGTGGATGTTTATGCATCGTCCAGCTAGAAGTTGATGATATTTACCGTCATCTGTAGTATTTATTGTGCAAAAAATGTATACCATTTTGATGTACAGAATGTCGTTATATTTTAGCGTCGAAAAGACCTATGTATGTTTTTACACTTCATTTCTGTACTGCTGCGTTTCAAGGTTTCTGTTGCGTTATATACAGTATATATATATATATATATATATATATATATATATATATATATATATATATATATATATATATATATATATATATATATATATATATATATATATACATATATATAGAGTATATATTGCTTGAAAATAAAGTCGAAACCGGTCAGGACCTACACCCCATCTCTTATTTTTCATCTGTGGTAATGTGTGATAATTGAATCACGTACAAAAGTGATTATAATCATCGTGTATATATATATATATATATATATATATATATATATATATATATATATATATATATATATATATGTGTGTGTGTGTGTGTGTGTGGTTCCTCGCTGGGTGAGCGGGTTCCGTTCTCAACTACCACTCTGTTGGTCGTGAGTTCGAATCTCCGACCGGCCAGTGAAGAACAAGAGGAATTTGTTTCTGGTGATAGAAATTCATTTCCCGCTATAATGTGCTTCGGATTCCACAATAAGCTGTAGGTCCCGTTGCTAGGTAACCAATTGGTTCTTAGCCACGTAAAAATAAATCTAACCCTTCGGGCCAGCCCTAGGAGAGCTGTTAATCAGCTCAGTGGTCTGGTTAAACTAAGATATACTTAACTTTATATATATATGTGTGTGTGTGCGTGTGCGTGTATATTATAATTTATGTGTGTATGTATATATACATATGTGTGTGTGTGCGTTTGTGTGTGTAGAAAAAGGGAGATAGCAATAAACTGATTTTTTTTATACATGTATGACTTATGACAGGAATAGAGTACGCCAGTCCTGCCTCAATGTAGAAATCACCAGGAATCTGAGAGCACAGAGGAAGGCAGTGGCTCCTGAGCTAAGTGAAGTATAGACAGAATGATTTTCTGTTTAAAGATTGTTTTGTAATAAATAGGGTTCATTCATCTCGGTCAATTCAGACAACTGTATTTTTTTCTTTCAGGATCATGAGCTGTTAGGAAGATTGGACAACGGTTTATTAAGGTAAGATTCACTATTCGTGTTCTCTCCTGAAGGAAATATATTCACTATATGTATTCATATAGAAGTGAAACCTATCTACATTTCTATGTACTTACTAATTGCATTTTAGACGGTTTGTCGTACAGTGTATGCTGAATTTATACTTGGTTAGTTGTATGTGCGTGTAACCACATCACTTTTGTATTTGTATTATTGTTGTTCATTATAAGTCATCTGCTTCAGTGGTCAGTCATTCTGTACATGTTCAGTTCTATAGTCGGACAGACACATTTAGTTCTTGTTAAGAGTCATCAGTCATTTTACAGGGGATGCACGACTTTTTAAGTCGTGATTGGCCGTTTAATAATCTTTTATTTGTAGATGTTGCTCATAATAAAAGTAACGGTAATTATGCTTCCACTCTAGTTTAATCATATGTTTGCTGATTGCATTGTCAAAATAATTAGCAGCATAAATGCTGTTTCATATTAAAAAGAATGATGTAATCAGACTTTTGATTATAATTCATACCAGCAGAATGACGACTTTAGCTTCCTTATAGTATTCCCAAAACTCCACCATTGACTAGGTACGCCACTAATGCCAAGGTATGCCACCATTGACAAGGTATGCCACCAGTGACTAAGTATGCCAACATTGACTAGGTACGCCACCACTGAGTAGGCCATTAACTCAGTATGCCACCACTGACTAGGCATGCCACCAATGACTAGGTATGCCACCATTGAGTAGGTATGCCACCAGTGACTAGGTATGCCACCATTGACTAGGTATGCCACCAATGACTAGGTGTTTATTAGTACCGTTGCAACGAACTTGGGGAGTATAGTTTCATCTCCAGTTTGCCTGTCGCGCTTATGTTTAGATCACATATACACGGTTGAAAGGATTTCAGTCAGACTGGGGCATAGTTAGACCATCAGGCATAGGTGCATATGAAGGGAGATCGTGCGTCTGTCTGTCTGTAAGTCTCTCAGGTCGTCTGTGCGTCTGTCGTACTTATAAAGGGAAGCGGAGTATAGCAGTGAGCTGCGAAATAAAATAAGAGGGAATATAAGAATGGGGTGAAAGGGCGTCTTTTGCGACATGTTAAATGTTCCTAATACTATATATATATATATATATATATATATATATATATATATATATATATATATATATATATATATATATATATACATATATATATATATATATATTTGTATATATATGTATGTATGTATGTACATATATATATATATATATATATATATATATATATATATATATATATATATATATATATATATACACATATATATGTATATATATATATATATATATATATATATATATATATATATATATATATATATATATATGAGAGTGTGGGTGTGCTATACTGTCAGAAGGATCACGTGACTAAAACTACTGCAAGAACCAGGAGGAAAAAATAAAACGAATAAGTACTGAGCGCTTTCGTGTATTCCATATACTCTTCGTCAGGGTACTGTGCCCTGAAGAAGTGTATATTAAATACACGAAAGCACTAGGTATATACTTTTTATGATTTCCTTCTAGGTCTTACAATATATGTATATATATATATATATATATATATATATATATATATATATATATATATATATATATATATATATATATATATATATATATATATATATATATATATATATATATATATATATATATATATATATATATATATATAATATATATATATATATATATATATATATATATATATATATATATATATGCATGAAATATTAATTCCAATATCAACACAGAATAAAGAAAGTAGATGGGCATTTATCCTGTGTATACTTCTTAAGTTTAACTGGAGATTGCTGTCACTGTAAAAGTAAAAAAAAACAAAAAGTTAAAAGCAAATATTACTGAGTCAAATCATTAATCTTGGAACATTAAGAGATTAATGGCCACTGAAAAAGCATATATACCTTATTTGCAGTAGCGTTTGCACGGCATATTTCAAGGGATGAGATTTGTTTAATAGTTAAACAATGTGTACTTTTAGCTCGGAAGCGATGTTTGTGTTTACTAGAGAAATGGATTGCTTAAAAGATCATTGAATTATTCATTTTCTAAACAGGATATGATGCGTGTGATTTCTTGTTTATTTACTTGTTTTATTTTTGCTTTCTTTCAGTCACATATGGGAGTTTATGCATTTTGATTATTTGTTTATTACATCTCAGGTTTATTTATGCCGAAAAATGAAATTATTTGTAAACCGCAGTTTTATTAATTTTTTTTTTTCGTTTCATCTCTATTTACTCAAGTTTGTTTATTTTATTATATTTATTGTTTTTTTCTTGTATTTCGTTGTGTGATTTGCCAAAAGGGAAATTAGTATAGAACGCTCTTTATTTACATTATATTAGCCTCATTATTATTCTTGTCCTTTGATTATTTCTCTATATTTATTTATTTTTTCGACGTAACGATGACAGGTTCTAAGCAAAACAGAAATTATTAGGTTAAGTGTACATGTGCGATAGTTTTCGTGCACCGTGTGCATTTTACTTGTGTATTTTACATGAAAAATATATGCATACGTCGTCGCTGTATATATTTATTATTAATATTTGGAAGGATTCCCTCTTCTAGGGCAGTATTATTAAAAACAATTGTTGTTTCAACGGCATTTAGTTCGTAGAGTCTTCTCTATTCTTGCTATTAAATTTTCTTCTCGTCTGCAGCTTTATGGTATAATAAATTTCCAAAGGACATGGAAAGATATTCTACTTTTTTTGTTTATTTTACCCTGACGTTTCGACGCACGCGCAGGTGGTCAGCTACTGAGAGAATGTATGAAATTAAAAGGCGGACAGGTATTTATATCAGGGAGGCTAGGTTGATGTCTTGTTAGGGTAAAATAAAAAACAAAAGCAGAATATCTTTCCATGTCTTTGGAAATTTATCATACTTTCTAGCAGCAGACGAGAAGAATATAATAAGAAAAATAGAGAAGATTCTACAAGCTAAATGCTGTTGAAACAACAATTGTTTATTATTATTATTATTATTATTATTATTATTATTATTATTATTATTATTATTATTATTATTATTATTATTATTATTATTATTCAGATTATACATACAAGTATTTGGAACAAGTCGGGAAAAATCACTTACTCGTGAAAAGCTTCTACTGCATAGTCTCTGATGTTAGCGCGGACTCCAGAGGCCTACTGTATATCGGGTCTTTTATTAGAACTGGCCATGCTGGACACGGCCTTTGTTTTTAATGGTACTCTGTATAAGCGGGTGGAGGGGGTTGCAATGGGGTCGCCTCTGGGACCCACTTTGGCGAATATATTCATGGCCTCCCTGGAGGAGGGCATCATGGATAACTGTCCCCTGAGCTGCCTTCCTTTGTTTTACCGGAGGTATGTAGACGACACGTTTGCTCTGTTCCGACACGAGCACGACGCAGAACGGTTTTTAGATTTTGTTAACAGCCAGCATCCTAACATTAAGTTTACTCTGGAGAAGGAGACGAATGATAAGCTCCCTTTCCTCGATGTCCTTGTCTCCAGGGACAACAATGGTTTCTATACAGGTGTATTCCGAAAAAGTACTTTTACAGGGTTGGGGATGAATTTCTATAGTTCTTGTTTTTTCAACTTCAAAATGAATACTATTTCAACTTTATTACATAGGGCTTTTACTCATTCCTCAACCTGGGCCATGTTTCATGTTGAAATTACATTTTTAACTACTTATTTCAGGAATAACTGTTTCCCTACGAGGCTAGTCTCCAGAAGGCTCTATAAAATGTTGAATGCCAGACTGAATCCAACTCCTACCATCGCAACAGTACCGAAAATGAAAATGTATGCAAATTTCCCCTACCTAAATGACAACACCTTTAGGAAGAAATTTCTTGCCATATTTCAAAGAACGTTCGCAGCTGTAGACCTGAAACTGATACCCAAGAATCCACGCACTATCGGATCGATATTTAAATTCAAGGATCGTCTTAGCCATCTCTTGTCTTCGAACATCGTTTATAAATATGTTTGCCCAGGATGTGATCGTGGGATTTACGTCGGATGCACGAGGAGGCTACTACGGATTCGCATAGATTCTCATAAGGGTGTAAGCTACAGAACTGGATGTAAACTGTCTAATCCAGACCACTCAAATATAAGAAATCATGTAAAAATGTGCAAAACTGATATTAATTATAAAGATTTTTCTATAATAGGACAAGCCCAAAATGAAAATGACCTCAATATATTAGAATCTATTATTATAAAGAAGACGGTCCCAACACTAAATACTCAAACAACCTCTGTTCAATTGTTCATTGCTTAACCTTTTGTTTATGTTTTCTTCTCTCGTCCTTTCTTGTTCTTCCTGTGTTCTTTTGTTTTAGTCTTGTTACTGCTACGGTTTAGGTATGTCCTGTGCCTATTCCCTCCGTTTTTATTTTGTTTTATAATTTATACATCGATGTTTTAATGTGATTTTTTGTAAGAAGTTTTTTTAATCATTGCAGCCTTGAAAATGCGACTATAGCAATTGTCGTGAAACGTCGGCATAAATAAACGTATTGTAATAATGGTGCCCTTTCCCTTCGCCTTCGAGACTATATATATATATATATATATATATATATATATATATATATATATATATATATATATATATATATATATATATATATATATATACATATATATATATATATATATATATATATATATATATATACATATATATATACAGTATATATATATATATATATATATATATATTATAAAATTCTGACTGACGTCGGGACCCAACCACAGTCTTTCAAATGAGAAGCCACAGTTGCTCCTGCGTTCATTAGTTTTATCTTGCATATGCATATACAGGGTGTAACACGAGTTTATGCAAATATTTTGGGAAATGAAAGAAGAGGTAATTTTGAGCAGAAAATGTTCTGTAAAGGCATGCATTTTAAGGCTTCATTTGTCAGTGAGGGGAATTTTAAAATGGCCATTTTTTATTAGCATTGCTCTCATGCAAGGGAGGTAGGTAACGGGAGGTCAGAGTGGCCTGGGATGTTGGGGGGGGGGCGGCGGGTGAAGTGATTGAGGCAAGTGGATTGCTAATCTTTTGATTATTCTTTTTCTTTCAAATAACCTAATTTTAATGATTAGCTCACAGCGGTACCGTATGGTTTTACTTATCAAGTAATGTAAATATTAGTAGGCAACATTTATTTGTGATCGTTGAATTCTTCCACCTCGTCACGGAATTGTTGAATCAGGATTCTTGACTTGGCCCACAACTATGGCAGTTGTCTGATGATTACTTTTGTTGGAGAGGGAGAGATTTTTAAAAATACATTTTAAATTGACCAGTTTTAAATCTTTGATAGGTGTCTAATGAATAAACCTGCCTTTGATAGAGGGGATATTCAATTAGGCTTGCTTTTCTTATTTTGTTTTATTTTTTATTGGTGTCCAAAGAGTACCATTGATAGGGAGAGAGAGGGTTTTAATGATGCATACAATTTTTTTTCAGTATCTAAATATTACATTTGATTAGGAGGTATTTTATTCACATCAGCCTAATCACTTCATCCTCCTTCTCAACACCCCCTTCCAATATCACTGACTACTCTGATATCCTGTACACCATCTTACTCGCCCCAGAGCAGTGCTAACGATAAACTGTCATTTAAAGATTCCCTTCACCGACAAATGAAGCCTTAAAAATGCATATTTTCTTGAACATTATCTGCTCAAAATTACTTTTTCCATTTATTTCCCAAAATATTCGCATAAACTCGTGTTGCGCCCTGTGTGTATATATATATATATATATATATATATATATATATATATATATATATATATATATATATATATATATATGTGTGTGTGTGTGTGTGTGTGTGTGTGTGTGTGTGTGTATGTATATATATATATATATATATATATATATATATATATATATATACATATATATACACATATATGAATATACTGTATATATATACATATACACGTGTGTGTATGTGCGTGCATTTGTGTGGTAATGTTAATTTGAAGACAGTGTAAAGGTGTCAATCAATCAGCCTCTTCTCCCCCCTCCATTCTGTCTGTCTATTTATCTTTCTACATTATATATATATATATATATATATATATATATATATATATATATATATATATATATATATATTATATAATATATATAAATATATTTACAGTAAGTAAAGAGGAATGTGGTAGTGAATCTAGTCTTGTTTTAATCTGGAACCAACCCTATTAGTGAAAACACCCTTTGGCTAAAAAATAGAAGTGGTGCAGTACTTTCACCTCCACAGCAAAGTCTGTGTATGTTAAACCCTATCCATAGTTTCGTAATTATTTATGAACATTTTGTTGCCAAGATTTATACGCCCTTAAACCTCGCTTGCTCGTGTGTGTGTATGTAAGCTTATGTGCGTGCGTGCGCGTCATCTCCAAAATTGATTCCAAAGCCTTTCTATCCAGATAATCCATCTCAATTATGGCCTTCAGAAAGTTATGATGGCGTTTTTAATTATCCCTTCCATCTCTTTTCCTTCCCTTTTTCCCATAAAAATGAAGACAGATTTCTTATGCTGGCCCAGATCGAAGGGAGGGTCTCATGGGGGTACGGCGGTGGGTTTGGGGGGTGGGGGGAGACTCGAATGGCGCAATACATAGAGGGGAATAGAGAAATAGAGATGATAGCAAGTAAAAAATTAAATAAATTTCCAGTTACGTCTTACTGAATAATAACTGCTATGTTGGTAATGATTAATAAAATCGTAAGTGTACACAAAATACATCTGTTTTATGTATGTGGCCTGTGGGCCTCGTGGCCTAGCGGTTATGACACTAGCTTTACTATAGAGGGGACCTGCAAGTAAATTCGACCGAGAGATAATATGGGCATTATGCCACCTGTGACCTAAGCTGTGAGTTCGGTACCTGGTAATCAGTCGATTATTTTAGTGAAGAATTTTTATTTCTTACACATTTCTTTTATGCATTGTAATTGGACTCATTATTTGATGCTTATTTTGATCTCTCTCTCTCTCTCTCTCTCTCTCTCTCTCTCTCTCTCTCTCTCTCTCTGGTAGTTGTGACGCCAGATAACCCACAATCAATCAATCTCTCTCTCTCTCTCTCTCTCTCTTTGTCTGTTGTAATTTGTAACTCATGTCTTTTGTCTTTCTGCTGTTTAAGTTTATCGACAAGGATTAAAAGAAATATTTTTATTATATAATTATTTTTGTTCTTATCAGCCTTAAATACAATTATCTTGGCATTATCTGTATTGCTGCCCATCCTTTACCTGATTCCATCAGAAACGTCATTCCACTAGCTCAAGCCCTAAGACTGGTGAACATTTTGGTTGCAACTCAAGTTTATTGTATAAAGCCGATCAGTTGGTCTTCGGCTCGGTCCCGCACTCATGAAATGTAAATGTCAGTCTTTGTTAACTGACCTCGTTTAAGTATTTCATCTTGTGACGTCTGTGGTCGAACGTTGACCTAAGTCTTGACATCTGCCCTCACGTATTAACTCTTGATGTTTAATGTCAAAGGTTAGCCCTATTCTCGATGTCCATCTGTATACATTAATATCTTGGATATCCGACTTTTCACAGTAATCTAGAACAGGGTTTGAAGTCCAATTGGTATAATAATTTCTTGGTCTGAAACTTACCTTTAACTATTAATCTTAGTCCTTGAAATTTATTAACCTGCCGTGGTTTCTAACTTCAAGCATCCACACTACGGTCAAGCTTTTCACAACCACACGTTGGTAACTTATCGCACATACATCACATACAGGCTGAATTCAAGTCAGTGACCTACTAGTAGTCGTAACCATTGCTTCAAACGATTGTCGAGCAGTTGCCAAAGATTTGTCCTTCACGTATGGTCGTTGACTTGTTTTCAACCTGTTTGTGATGCGGATGCGTTAAGTTGCCGACGTGTGTTTATGACATGGTATACTGTTGTGTGGACTACCCTTACTTACATCTTCAACCTCTGAACTTATTGATAACCAAAATAATTACTCTAGATATAATTTTTCATTCTACACACTCTTTAAAAATTAAGTACATAGTTGTCAAAAACTCAGTTTTAATTCCAAACCTCTTAAAATGAATCCAATGTGACTGATATCCAAGTTGTAGATAAATATAGATAAGACACTAATCCTTGTTTTGAAAACCACCCTCTGATTCCATCGTCTGTTGCCATTATTATCCTCAAAGATATCCCCCAGTCTCGTTGATACCCAGTTTCAGTTATTCTTGAATGCCCAGTCTGTTGCCTTGACGCCGGCGTTGGTAGCCAGCTTCAGCATTATCAGTCATTTTAACAATCAACTCCAAATTTTAAGTTCAAGCCTGACAAACAACCTTAAAACAAAAGAAGTTTAGCAAATAAAAAGAAAATAATATCCTCAGTTTAGAGAAGCCAGTTTGCATCCACACTACAGATATGTCATAAAAGCACATTGGCTACTTATTGCATACACATCACAAACAAGTTGAATACAAGTCAACAACTTATTGGTAGCCTTAACCAGCATTTCATACGATCATCCAGTATTTTCCAAAGATTCAATCTCCACTTGTGGACGTTGACTTGTTTTCAACCAGTTGTTATTATTATTATTATTATTATTATTATTATTATTATTATTATTATTATTATTATTATTATTATTATTCCAGTAATGAAACCTATTCACATGGAAAAAGCACACAGGAGCCGCTGACTTGAAATTCAAGCTTCTGAAGAATGTTGGTTTCAACCTCCCGCCGCAGACCCCAAACTGCAGCAGTGGCTGATCATAATACAGAGCCAGTGATTTTTCACCAGCCTGGGGGAGACGTGAACCCGCGACATCTGAGTGGCATGCCACGGCACTAATCACTATACCAGCGGACCAGTTGATATGTATGCAATAAGTTGCTGACATGCGTTTATACGTTTTATTGTATTGTGGACTCATCCTTAAACGTTAACCTCATTTTTGTCGATCAACCGCAAACAGTAAACTCAGTGTAAATGTTTTTGTACCCAAATAGTAAATTACGCTTGTTTTCAAAGCGGTCCTACAGTCAGTAACTGTAAAGTAAACCTTGTTTAATTGCAACATCAGAAATAGAATTTTAAAAACTAGTCTATGTACCATGTTTTTAACGAAAGTGAACTTTACAATTAATTGGGTGCGAAACCTGAATTCCTTAACTTTATCTAAAATGTAAATCTTTGTCTTTTTACCTATTATATTTATGTACGGCATGACCCTATTCTTCTTATCCTCTGGTAAGCTCATATCTCTCCTAATTACCTTGACTTTCACCTTCCAACACTTAGCACTAAGTGACCCGTAACACGGAACGCGAACAAACCTCAAACATAACCCCTGATATTCACTTCTGTTGTCAGACGTAAGTCCCAATTTTATCTCGCGGTCAGCCTTTAACATAAACTTGTGCTTAACCTTAATTTCAGATATGAACCTCAGTCGTCAACGTCATTCCACCTCCAACAACCCAAAGCCTTCACTTGTAATAGTGAACGTGGGCCCAGACTAACGCCCAGTTCTTCTAGGGACATTCAACCTCTTGCGTAAAACCTCGCTTTAACCTCCAATATTAGAGATGCACCCAATCTTCCTGGACATTCATCCTCCTGGGCAGAATCCCTGTCTTCCTAATTATTTAAATTTTAACGGAAATGTCGATATTGACAGGACATAAGACAGTTTTGCTTCATTTTAGCCCAAAAGGGCAAAGTTGTAATATTTGAGCATCTGTTACATTTAACATTATATGTGTGTGGGATGAGTAGATGATTACCAGGCCAGTGAAAATGTTTTTGAAACATTTACGTTGGTACGTAATTAATTTTCTTGACTAACTAATCATTTTTTCTATAGTTTTACACCAGTAGAGCTGACTTTTGGATACTGAAACTTTATTGTACAGACTTCTGATATTCTATACTTAGAATTATGTATATTTATCAATTATAAGGACTTCAAACCCTTAAGTTTACAAGCTATGTCCCAGATCTTCAACTCGAATACCAGACATGACTCAGTCTTCCATGGCGAGCTCTAGTAGAAAACCCAGGCTTTACCTCCAACAACAGACTTTAACTCAATCGTTTAGTAACTAGTAAGATGTAGTTGTGACGTTCGTTATCAGTGTCTGTGAAATCACTTTGTGACATTTTTTGAAAGTCCGTTTAATATTAGTAACATAATAATCCAACATTTCCTGTTTCCAAATCATAATGACCTCTCGGTCTCAGGATAAAACAAGTAAAAAATGCGAAGAAGTTTCTTCGGCGCAATCGAGTTTTCTGTATGAGCCGCAGCCCAAGAAGCTTGCAGCCACGGCCCGGTGGTGGCCTGTCCTATAGCGTTGACAGACGCACGATGATGGCTAACTTTAACCTTAAATAAATAAAAAAAAAAAACTAATGAGGCTAGAGGGCTGCAATTTGGTATGTTTGATGATTGGAGGGTGGATGATCAACATACCAATTTGCAGCCCTCTAGACTCAGTAGTTTTTAAGATTTGAGGGTGGACAGAAAAAGCGCGGACGGACAGACAAACAGCCGTCTCAATACTTTTCTTTTACAGAAAACTAAAACTGATTAAGTCACGAGATGCTTAGAAGTTTTAAAGTCTCGTAATTTTTTTGCCCTTTCTCCTCCTCCTCCTCCTCCTCCTCCTCCGTTACATTTAGGTTCTGCTTAAACTGGGGGAAACTTCCAGGGGTCGGAGGCCGACGGGGGAAAATGATAAAATGATGACGGCTTGAACGAGACACTTCTTCGTAACGAGAGGAAAAAAATTCTAGAGTACTCTGTGTAGATATTTCTCCCCCAAAACAAGAACATTAGCCTTTCCTCTTGAACTCACACATCCGTAACACAGTCCCAAACACCTCACCTGTCACCTCCACCTACCCTGCTTCTCTACATGAGGATATTATAGTCTTGGTGTACAAGAGTGATCTTCTGTTTATGTGATAGGAGAGTTCGCATGCCGTCAAAAAAGACGGTAATATGAAAGACCGTCGGGGCGACAACTCCTGACTTTGGAGACAGTACGTACTGTCCCGAAGATTGTTTCAGCGATCTTTATTCTGCATACCGTTTTGAGAGGCTGATCCTAGGCTGGACGACGGCAAATGTAAACATAGAGTCCATCCTCAGTACACTGCGTTACACACACACACACAAAAATTATTTATGCTATACTTGCTTTTGTAAGTTCAAGTTATGTATTTTGACTTACTAGTGTAATTACATGGTTTTATCGTAATTCCCTCAGGTGGAATTTACTGAGATCTGGGGTTTTCACTCAGATTATTTCCACTCACGTACTGTTTTTGCGCCTCATTGGTTTCTTTATGAAGATATTTCATACTGAAATTTTTAGATATAATACTTGATAACGATTATGACTGCGGAGAATGAGTTAATCATGAAATGATTTTCGTATTTCATGAATTCTTTCTGTTTCTATATTTTAAGAATTGATTTACATTTAATTACACACCCACGTATACTATATATACGAGTATATATATATATATATATATATATATATATATATATATATATATATATATATATATATATATATATATATGTATTATATATATATAAATTATATATATATATAATATATATATATATATATATTTATATATTTGTATATATATATAAAGACAAATTCCACGAAGGAAAGAGAAACAATGGAGTACTGCAAGGCCTTTCGACTTCTGGTCCTTTACTTAGCAGACTGAAGAAATATAAAAATAATTTTACAAAGAAAGCTCGTATAAATGACAGATGGGGATTACAATGAAAAAATATGTACCTGGAATCCAACACAACTGAAGAATTAGTAGACTTACCAAAACAGGGTTAAATATTTAAGAGGTCTTACAAAGAATCAGACCCAACCGCTCAGAAGCAGGGACAAGACAATTAAAAGAATATACAAAAAAGGTGACTGATCACCTGTTTTGCCTGCTGGTATTGATGTAAATGATTTACTCTCTAATTTGAATAAACAGGTACCATCCATTAAGTTTACTTTAGAATTAAAAAAAGACAATTGCCTCCCTTTCTTAGATGTTTTAATACATAGAGAACCATTTCAATGCAAATTCAGTATTTATAGGAAACCAACCAACAACTTAACTTATATCCATTTTTATTCAGGCCATCACCTTAATATCAAAATATCAATTTTTTCTTCTATCTTTTTCTACGAGCATCGCGCATTGTCAGTTCCCAGTATTTGGATCAAAAAATCAAATATATAAGAAAAATAGGGACAGATTTATGCTACCATTCACATGTACTAGATGTTTGTTATAATAAAGCACACAAAAAGTTTTATAGCGAAAGTAACATGTAGAAAGAAATCCCTAAGAACATTCTTAGCTTGCCTTATTTTAGTGGTTTTGAAAACATAAAATCATTGTTAAAATCTTTTAATGTCAACCTCGTTTTTTCCATAATAACACACTAAAAGGAATGTTAATTAAAAATAGTCCTAAGGCCAACAACAACAACATATTATATAAAATTCCATGTCTGGATTGCCCCTCTTTTTATATCTGCCAATCTAGCAAGGATTTAGATGTATGAATTGAACAGCATAAGTATTCTGTCAAAACTGGCCAAACATCCATTGCTATATTCATTCATTTAAGTGAAAACTCTCACAGGATAAATTGGACTGAAAGTTCAGTGATTGCCAGATCGAAAGATTTCTCTTCGCGAAATCTTTTAGAGTGCTATTATACAGCTTACTTCCAGTTGTAATTTTAACCTTAGCCCTGGCATGTATTATTTGGACCCCTGTATTAGTAAAATGTTCAGGAATGACCTAAAAGATAAAATCACTGATTTAATTACAAATTAGTTACCTTATAAATATTTTCTAAGTATTCGTATGTTTAATAAAAAATTTTTGTAAAAATGTTCACCTTGCAAAAATTTTTGTTGTTTACCAAAAGGAGTATTATTGAGTTGTACTTTTATAACATTTTTTGGTGATCAGTCACCTTCCTTGTATAATCTTATAAGTGTCTCGTCCTTGCACCTGAGCTGTTGGGCCTAATCCCTTGTAAAACCTCTTAAATGTTTAACCCCGTTTTGGTAGGTCTACTAGTTCTTCAATTGTGTTGGATTCCAGGTACATATTTTTCCCTTTGTAATCCCCAGCTGTCATTTATACAAGCATTCTCTGTAAACTTATTTTTTTATATCTTCAGTCTGCTAGGTAAAGGACAAGAAGTCAAAAGCCTTGCAGCACTCCATTGTTTATCTTTCCTTTGTGGAATTTGTCTTTATTTATATATTCATCACGTTCCATATTTTTGCGATTCAGTTATACATTATATACGAGTATATATATATATATATATATATATATATATATATATATATATATATATATATATATATATATATATATATATATATATATATATATATGTTTGTGAGTGCGATATATAAGTATAATTTTATAGTTGTTACTAAGGCCATATGGAGGAAAATGCTGCAGTTATTAAATATCCTGCTATTGTTTTCGGAAACCTCATTATTATAAGAGCATAAGTTGGCTAATCATATGTACAGTAAATTCTAAGTCCCCAACTCCCCCTACTTTTTCTAGAAATTAAATGAGAGAAAAACTATTAATAGCCTTTTTTGCGCTCCTCAAACTAACCGAACTAGAGGGAGGCATGCGTATTTGTGAGAGAGAGAGAGAGAGAGAGAGAGAGAGAGAGAGAGAGAGAGAGAGAGAGAGAGAGAGAGAGAGAGAGCCTCATCTGCGTTTAGTAAATACAATTGCTTTGTTCTTTCGCTCGTATCTCTTTCTCTTTTTTTTTTCTTTTCCCGATTACCGAAAGAGAAAAAAAAAACCCTCTGTTGCAATCTCGAAAGGTTTTCATTATTTCGGCGCTGATTCGTAACCATTTGAGATGATAATGATAAATGATGGAGAGTTTGAGAGGCGGAAGAGTTAATGGTGATTGTGATGGTAATTTTGGCAAAGCTGTATTGGGCTTAAAATGGTGAAATTTACAACAGGCAGTAGTGACTGTAAGAAGTTTATGATGATAGTGAGATATAGGATGTTGTAAGGATCATGATAATGATGATGATGTATAGGGTGAAGCTGAAAATGGTGAAGATGGCAGTGATGATGTGGACTGGGCTGAACTTGATGATAGTGATGAGTAAGATTAAGTTGAGAATGATGAAGACGATAGTGGTGAAGAGGATGGGTTTGAGAATGGTGACGACGATTGTGATAAGAGGATTAGACTGAGAATGGTGAAACGATAGTGATAAAATGATTAGCCGAGGATTGTTACGATAATAGTGTCAAGGAGGACTGGAATGAGAATAGTGAGAACAGTTGTGATGACGAGGATTTAGCTGAGAATAATGACGAGAGGATCGTGAAAATGATAGTGGCGAGGGAGATGGGGCTAAAAATGGTGAAACTGCTAGTGATGAGGAAGAGTGGATTACGAAGGGAGCAGGTGATAGTGATAACGATGAATGGACTGAAAATAGTGCAGAGAATAGTGCTAAAGAAGATTAGGATAAGAATGTAAAGGATGATGGATGATAGTGATTAGAAGAAGTGGCCTGAGAATGATGAAGATGATTGATGGTGAGAATTGGGTTGAGAAGTTGATGATAGTGATGTGGAGGATTGGGATGACAATGGTGAAGATGATAGCAATGAGGAAAAATGGTTCCAGAATGGTTTTCATCATAGTTACTATGACACTGATAAAGGATTTGTCTAAGAATAGTGATGATAATAGTGATTAGTATAGTTGATGTCAGTATGGTGAAACTGAGAACTGAGGTTGTGTTAATGAAGATTGTGGATGGTAAATGATATTGATGAGTGAGATTGGGATGAGTGCAGCGTTAGTGCTAGTGAGCAGGATTGTTCTAAGAACAGTGATCAGTAGATTTCAGCTGAAAATAATGAAGATGATAATGATACGTAAGATTAGGATAGTGATAGATATAACCCAACTGATAATTGTGATGAGAATGATGAAGATAGCTGTGGTAATTATGATTAGATTGAGAATGTTGATGAAGGAAATTGGTGAATAAGATTGATGATTATTTTGTTGGTAAAATGTAGGATTTGTCTGAGAATTGGGACGATGATAGTGATGAAAAGAACTGGGCTGAAAATGGGGATGAGAAAAGATTGAGCTGAAGATGGGTATGTATGGTCGTGTAATGTTGATGGTGGTGATGGTGTTAATGGATGATCTGATAAATGGTGATTATGATAGTGAACGTTGCTAATGAAAATTATTATTAGGATTCGGGCGAGAAAGATGATAATGATTTTGAGAAGATTTTTGGAATGGTAATAATATGTAGAGAATGATAATCAGAATAATAAGTCGGAAGCAGAGGACAGTGATTCTGATAGTGATAAGTACAAGTGAACATATAGTGGTTATGATGTCACTATACGTTTTATCAGATGATGATAATGACTGCGAGAATATCCATAGGTAATAGAAATTTCTTGAAAATAATGGTTACAGTTAAGTGTTGAAAGGACTCATAATGAGCCTAAGGTGTAACAGGGGAAGGTGATGGTTGTGGTTTTAATGATTTTGATAATGATAGATAGTATTAAACATATAGTGAGTGGCAGATGTCATGATGATGATAGTAATGATAAACAGTTACGCACACACACACACATAAATATATATATATATATATATATATATATATATATATATATATATATATATATATATGTACTGGATTTTGTCTTATTTATATATATATATATATATATATATATATATATATATATATATATATATAAAGAGATATTTAATTTCTGTCTTGTGGTGTGTTGGTGTGTTGTCTTCTTTCCCCAAAAAATGGTCATAATGATTTAGTTGTCTTGCTCAGCTGTCTTGTGTGACATTGATGTAGTAGGGATTATTCTCTTTTCTCTTTACTTGCCAATGCTTTACCAATCTCTATTACCTTTATCTCAGTAGGATTAGTCGCTTTTGCCCTTGCGTGCTTTTGCGTGGCAGATATCTACCTTTATCTAAGTATGATCAGTCTCTTTCCTCTTTACCTGGTTTTGCTTGGTCGATTTTTATTACCTTTATCTCAGCATGGATTAGTCTCTTTGCTCCTTGCCTGCCTTTGCTTGTCCATTTTCTGTTAACTTTATATCAGGAATCAGTTGCTATTACTTTATCTCAGGAGGAATCAGTTTCTTCCCTCCTTAACTGCCATAAGCGTAGTTAATTTCTGTTATTATCTGAGTGAAGGCCAGTTTCTTTACTTCTTACCAGCATTTTATTGGTCATTTTCAATTACCTTTATCTCAATCGAGAACTATCTTCTTCCACCAGACCTTCCTTTCCTTAGCCAAATTTTATCAGCTTTATCTTTGTAGGGAGCCATCTCCTTCATCCTTATTTGGCTTTGTTTAGTTAATTTTTATTAGCTTTCCTCAATACAGAGCAATGTTACCCCCTCATTTTACCCATTTCTATTAGTTTTATCTCAGTATGGAGCAATCTCTATCCTCCTGTTTGCTCAATACTATAAACTTTTCCTCAAGAGGGAAAAAGCTCTTTCCTCCTTGCCTGCCTTTGCTAAGCCAATATTTATTAGCTTTATTTCAGTAGGGATCAATTTATTCCCTCCATGACTGCCTTTGCTTAACCAATTTATATTAGCTTCCTTTTTATTCCAGTTCATATTGCCCTTATCTCAGTAAGGATTTTCTCTTATTTACTAAATACTATTAACTTTATCTCAGTATGAAGCAATCAGTTTCCTCCTTACCAGGTTTTGCATTGTTAATTTTTATTTCACAAGTAGGACCAGTCTGCTTCCCTTTTTCTGCCAGTTTATGTTTGCTTTATCTCGATATAAAGCAATCTCCTTCTTGCTTTTGGCCAACTGCCATTAGCTTTATCTCACTAGGGAGCAATCCCCTTCCTCCTTATCTGCTATTGCTTAGCCAATTTTTCTCAGCATTATGTCAATAGGAACCTGTTTCTTCCTCCCCTATCTGGCTTTGCTTAGCTAGTTGAAGTTAGGGATCCATAACTGGAAATTCCTTCTTGCCTTCCTATGCGTAGCCAGTTTTTACTAGTTTTCTGTAGGAGCAAGCTCTTTCCTGCTCTTGCCAATTTCTGTTAGCTCTCTCATTAGGAACCAATTTCATTCGTTTTTGTTAAATTCTGTTAACTTTATCTTGCTTGGGAACATTCTCTTCCCTCTGTACCTACTGTGATCTTCACCTGTACCAACGTCTGGGCCATGGTGGGCCATAGGGCTTACAGTGGATTGACCCCTAAGACGTCCTCGATTTTCCCACGAGGATTTTAATAAAAATACGTGACTGGATCACTCCGTGAATCCCAAATCCCAATACAAATTTACATTCGAATTTGGACGTGAACATATTTTGAATAGGATGGCCTTTGTCACACGGCTTCTCCTAAAAGAACTACACAGGTAACTTTCGGTGTAATCCTGTTAACAGACAGACGAGCAAACAGGGACAAACTGCGATGTCACCGTAAGCTCCTTGCGGTGGTGTAAAAAGAACAGAATCCTGAAGGAAGGCGCCGGAAAGGGATCCTTTCAGCTCTGGTAAATCCTTTGCGACATGCCTTTGTTTCAAGAAACGGGTCTGGCTTCGCCTAAGGGAACATAGTCTTTGATAGCAGTAATCTCTTGTGAGACGGAAAGCAAGATTTTGATAGTTTTATTTCTCACATGACATATCCTCGGGATAGTTGGCTTGGTGTTTATTCCTGTGACCTTCTGCTCAGATTTTTGTCGCGAGATTAAAAGATAACGTAACTGAATTGAAAATATGTGTGTTCTACAAAGTAAATAGCGCTGATTTATTTCATTTCGTTTGTATATTTATTTCGTTTATGGAAATTACCCCTTTGGAGGAGCAGTAAACATGCTATGTTGATATTTTAGTGTGTAGGGATATTCGTTACTTTGTGTATTTTATAAAAGCATGCAAAAATCACTGGAGGTAATAATCTGATATTTTTTGAGCGTCCTTTAAAATATATCTTGGAATCACTTAAAGATTGTAATAAGTAATTTTATTTCAAAAATGAAGTTGAAAGTAATATGTATTAGCATTAATGCAATTGCAATTCAGAATACAATGATAAATAGAGACTGCAAAGATCAGTGAATGTTGATATGTATGATGAAAGAATGTGAACGGTTGATTCGTACAGGTGTTTTGGAGTGGGTGCAACGGATGATGGTAATAGGATGAGAGAAGAGGGTGCAAAGGAGGAAAGGTAGGAGAGGTTGTGCAAAAGACTAGGAACACTATGGAGTGTCAATGGAAACGAAGAGGCTTGACGAAGTTTGGACTGTTTGCAGGGATCGTTGAGCTGACTCTCCTTTATAGGAGGGAAGTGTGGATGTTGAATGCAATGGAAAATAAAAAGGTTGGAGGTGTTGAAATGAAGGTAGTATGTATTGTTTTTTAAAGAACCGAATTGGTGTTAGCAGAAATGATAAATAGATTAGCACAAAGAAAAAGGATTGCATGCTTAGAGATGGTTTGGTCATGTTGAAAGAATGTAGAAAAAATTGGTGAAAAGAATGTATAACATGAAAGCGCTACTAAGGAAGAATAAACGACGACCTAAAAAATACGGATTATTCGGAACGATAGAGGCATTGTAATAATAATAATAATAATAATAATAATAATAATAATAATAATAACTGGCATGTATCTTAATATGGGATGTCATGTCCTGTATCCACTGTATTTTTTGTTCATTCCAGCTGAGGCAGGGAGAAACGTCAGTTTCATGCAAGTTTTGCGAATATTTTTCTGCATATTTTATGTGTATTCTCCTTAGTAAAAAGAAAAAGACTACCTGCATGTGCCTATATCCTACAGAAGTATCATAAGAAAAAAATAATTTAAAAAAATTGTAAAATTAAGTCAGCTGATGCAGCCTTAATTAGCAATAGAACTTGGCTAAAAGATGGTCTTCATCCCGTATTATTATTATTATTATTATTATTATTATTATTATTATTATTATTATTATTATTCAAAATCTACAGACATTCATATCGAAAAATTAAAAAGGCCATTAACTTACTGACAGAGCACGAAACCACGGAGCAGAAGAGCGAAAAGAAGAGATGTATAGCAAAAAGCTAGTGGATATACCAAGATTATAACTACATATACAGTTAAATAAACGTATATATTCAGAGTTTAGTGTACAGTTAGCAAGAGGGAAGCAGTAAAATGGTATTACACATTACCCGAATGTAAATATACATCGTGATAAATATGTAGAGTATCATATTTATAAATGATACCATAGTATCATATTTAAAAATGATAACAAGGAACACTCCCCCATGATAAGAGAAGGCGATATGGGTACGTTATGTCATTACCAATAGAAAAAAAAAAAACTTGAAAAATGCATTCATAAATGAATAAGCCGTAAAAGTTCACCCACTGGATCGGGAAAGGGGAGATAGGGAATATGAAATAATTTTGTTTTGTCTTTCTTTTTTAGGTAAAGGGGAATGAGGGTGTTGGCAAAATTTCCACCCGGTAATATTCCATAAAAATATATTTTCCTTTCTTTGAAGAACCTGACTTTTAATGGTGCAAGTACAGTATATCCTTCGAGCCCTCATTAATTTAGCATTTTACCCGACGACCTCCTGGCCCTGAAAGTTGCCTATTTAAGCGCCTAACTGCCGAGGAGGAGGTCTTAAGTTATGGTACTTGTGGCCTAAGTTATGGGGACTGTAGCCTCTCAGTATCTCGCGGCTTAATCCGTTTTTGATTCTGAGAACGAAAGGTCATTTCCAGCTGGAATTGCTAATATGAGCACAGGGTTTGTCTTCAACGCACACTGAATTATTGCTAATGGATGTCGGTATTTCCCCTAATTAAACTAATAATGCTTTTGATATAGATGGGGTGTTAAGGAAGAAAAGCTATCAAGCGTAAGCACAATACCCAAGGTACTTTGCCACTTTAGGACTTCATTTGTTAACAAGACTGTTATTAGCGCCATCTGTTAGCGTGATGTCACTGCAGAATTCTTAGTGAAGTAAACACATCGCGTAGCAGTTGCGAGTTCACATGACGATAGATTGGAAATTGTGCGAATCCAATCTTCAGTTGATTATCGACAAGGTCATGTTCCAAAAACCAGGTCGTCGCCCAAAGGCTGTGTTTGTTACTTGAGATTATTATACAACATTTTTTTGGTATGACAATTTCTTTTACAAGCGTCTGTAGTTTCCTTTCACTGTCCCCAATCAGCACTGTCATATTATGTAAACATCTGCCATTCCGCTTTCCATTCACGACCCATTTTCTCATAACTTCTACATCTGCTCTCCTTATTCTGACTTTTCGTTTCACTCCATCCGTAAAGATGTTGAACAGCCACATATGCTTGTCTTAGACCAACTTATATGCCAGGCTAGTCTCTCTCCCACCTGCATATTCTAACATACTCTTCACTTTTGATGTAAAACTTTTGGTTACTCTTAATAACTACCGGTAATCATCCATTCCATACATTCTCACCGCCCTCCACATCGCCCTTGTATCTTTTCTGTCTTTAATTTTTCCTAGGTCTATGTACGCCTCTTACAGCAGTTTTTCGTTTTGTCCATTCACCTTCTTCTTCGTTTAAACCTCATCCGTACTTAGGTCGTCTGCTTGACTTCCTTAATCAAAACCCTACCATACACCTTCCCTGGTGCACTAAGTAAACATTATTCCCCAATAATTCTTAGTCTCCCATATCACCTTTACTGTATATAGCGGAACAAGTATTCCACTCACTTATTTACCAGGAAATTTTCCGTCATCCAGACATACCTGGCAAACCATGGTCAACAGCAAAATCACACTATCTCATTTGTAATCCTACCGAATCTGTCTTTCTCCTCAGCAACCATTCAGTTGCCCTCCATATGTTCTCAGTTGCCACTTCCACAATCGTTCTCGTCTTTGATCCCCATGCATAAATCCTTCAAAAAACTCACTTCATCAACCCAGGACAGCAATCACTCCATTTTTATCAGTATTGCGATATCGGCTTCTTCATTAGCCTTTACCTCTCTGCCGAACAACAGTTCTTGATCATCTTCTCTGTGTTTTATTGCTGGCTTCATTTCATCACTCGCGCATTTTTCTTGACTACCCTTGGCATCCTCCGGAATACCTGAACATGATCATCCCTTCTGCCATGCAACTGCTGGATATAAGCAACTTCCTTTTTGACTTCACCAAATCTTCTATTCCTTTCCCTACCACTTGCTGTTTTTTTTTTATTTCCATATTTCCACTTCCTACCCTTTTTATACCAAAAATATTCCATGCTTCCCCTATAACCCCCACCCTGGAATTTCATATACTCCTGATCTACCACTTCCACCTT
>JANJGK010000030.1:11637360-11744860 GCA_039081455.1 Macrobrachium rosenbergii
CACGCTTCTAGGGCAAAAATATTCAGATTCGAATCCTCAGGGAGTTGGAACGTTTCAGACACGGTCCATTAAATTCCATAATGCTTTTAGTGACCTGAGCACTGAATGAGGTTCTTGTTAGTTATTAGACTGTGGTGGGTCATAGTTATGACCTCATCCCAGAAGACTTGTGTAGAAGCTGGAGGTTTAACGCCCGAGGCCACACACCCCTAACACGAAAAGGCTTTTGGTTAAAACATGTAAGAGTAATTATTCTAACTTCGTGTTACAAGGTTCATTAACACTGGAAACGGAGAATTTATGGATAGTGATATATGAAATATTGAAGAAGATGGTGAATAAGGCTAGCGATAATGATGACTATGGTAATGATGATGAATGGATGAGAACCGTTGATATTTGGATGGCGATGGTGTTGAACATTAAGACATATTCACAGACAACTGCGCGATGATAAGATTACTGTGAAAAATAATAAGGCGAGGTATCAAATTATGATTCATTCGGGATATTTAATTCTTGGTATTCTTTTAGTATATGAATGCTTAGAATGTAATGGCTATTGAATAAAATAATTTCCGAATCTCGATGTCGATTATTCTTTGCAGCGAATATGTTCGCCTGTTCGTTGAGAATTCTTATGAACCTATGCTTCCCATTCTTGAGATTCTTACGAAGTATGGCGTTTATAGTTTTTAGTCTGCTTTCCTCTGTGTTTCCTGAATCACACTACAACCAGCGTATACTTAAAAGATGGGTTTGTCATCATTGAGGAAAGAAAATCCAAGTACAAACTTATTTCGCCTTATCTCTATTTCGCCGCCATAATAAGCAAGTTTTACAGTCCATTTAAGCCCGTTAGCTAACGCAGGATGAAAGACTCGATAATGAAATGAACGTTATAAACTATATTTCCTGTATTTACTAACTACAAGATTAAACGAAAAGCAAAGTCTGACAGCGAAAAGTACTGATGAAAATAAAAATAAAGTAAAAATCAGAATCGAAATTTTTTAAAATAAAGCAAATACAAAGCTAAAAACAAGTAAAAAATGCGCCGAAGTTTCTTCGGCGCAATCGAGTTTTATGTACAGCCGTACTGCGTATAATCAAGGACACCGAAAATAGGTCTATCTTTCGGTGGTCTCGGTATAATGCTGTATGAGCCGCGGCCCATGAAACTTTAAATACGGTCCGGTGGTGGCCTATTCTATATCGTTGCCAGAAGCACGATTATGGCTAACTTTAACTTTAAATCAAATTAAAACTACTGAGGCTACAGGATTGCAATTTGGTATGTTTGATGATTGGAGGGTGGATGACCAGCACACCAACTTGCAGCCCTCTAGCCTAAGTAGTTTTTAAGATCTAAGGGTGGACAGAAAAAGTGCGGACGGACAGACAAAGCCGGTACAAGAGTTTTTTTTTTTTTACAGAAAACTAACAAGAAGTAATGATGTAGAGAATTAACGAAGACGTTGAAAAGAGGAAAAATGAAGAGTATAAAAAATCTCCATGAACAAAGATACAAATGTACGAAAGAAGAAACAAAAAAGCAGAGGCGAATGACGGAAAGGGTTTGGCGATAAACGGGAACACTCCTTGATACGGGACTAATTTGTTGGAGAGTTTCCATTCCTCATTCGGGATGGTCGCGAAAGGGCGCAACGTGACCCAGAGATGCCTAAACTTGAGGATAGACAGGAAGAAGAAGAAGAAGAAGAAGAAGAGAGAGAGAGAGAGAGAGAGAGAGAGAGAGAGAGAGAGAGAGAGAGAGAGAGCTTGGCAGACGGTAAAGGAAAGAAAACCCATCGACAATCAGACAGGTCACAAGCATGCATGTATATAAAAAAGATGTCCAAACAGACGAGAAACAGAAACAGAAAGAGATGGACGGATAAACAGTCAAAAGTATAAAAGCAGAAAGATGATTCAATTATCAATTTAAAAGAAAATTCTTATTAACCAATGTCTTATGAAATGCTAGAAACCGAAAGACGCAACAGAAATCTGACAGATAATTGTCAGCATACTTTAGAAGGCAGGTCGTGTAACTTAGAGAGAGAAACATATAATTTTATATTTTTCCGCGACCGTTAGGCATTAGTAACCTTTTGGCCGTTTTGACGCTAAGAAGTTCGTAATCACTTGGCATTATTATTATTATTATTATTATTATTATTATTTCATTTTGCCTATGTCTGTTTCTGTTTCTAAATGAATAAATGAACGATCCCTTTTATAACCAGTTCATGAACGTACTTTAAATAATTTTTCCTCTTGACCGACAGTTTTCCGTAGAGGTCTAGTTCCATTATTAATCTGTGTGTGTGTGTGTGTGTGTGTGTGAAGGCGTCACAATTCGAATTGACGAAACATCTGTCCGGATTTGCAAAGTATGACACGAATGAAAGTGTTTGGAAGTCAAAACTTTTCGATTATCACCGACACATGAAAGACGGAAATTAAACAGAAAAATATGAAATATGTACCCAAAGTGAATGCATGCTGAAACATTTCTCACATTTTTTTAACTCTCATGTCTTTATATATATATATATATATATATATATATATATATATATATATATATATATATATATATATATATATATATTATATATATATATATATATATATATATATATGTATATGTAGAATCCACTGGTCATTTTTTACCAGATATGTATGTAATGGTAATGACCACACTGCCCTCTAACTTCTCGATTTCTTCCCAGTTTGGAAACGAGGAAAGAAATAAAGATATGCTGATGCCCGGCCGAGATGCGAATTCACGTCCGGGTTATCAGAACGAGGTAACGTTAATTACCTGGACACGAAGAAAGGTATACGACTATTCCCGCTCGTATGTTCACACAAGTATATTTGTCAAATTCAGATACATTTACTGTGTCTAGAGTATATATGTATGTGTGTATATATATACATATATGTATATATGTACATATATATATATATATATATATATATATATGTGTGTGTGTGTGTGTGTGTATACACACACACACACACACACACACACACACACACATATATATATATATATATATATATATATATATATATATATATATATATATATATATATATATACATACATATACATATACATATATATGTACTATAGCAAGAATATACCCACATTATATACTATATATATATATATATATATATATATATATATATATATATATATATATATATGTATGTATATATGTTTGTGTGTGTGTGTATTTTTTTTAGGCGAGGCAGCATCAGAGAAGGGCAGAAATCACTGACGCATACACCCTCCAAGGAGTGAATTAGAATGAAACTCGTGTGAATAAGAAATCTCTTCTACATCATGCTATTAAAAGATTTAATAACAGCACGTCGGTCATCCCAACATCTCTGTACACCCCTTCTTTCTAACACTTTTAGCATTTCATCTGGCCAGTAGTTTGGCCTCCTCCTCTCCCTCCCTCACAAAGCTTTAGAATTATCTTTCATATTTCTGTAGCATTCTGTATAAGCCCAGCCTGGAGATTAAAAAATACACACACATACACGCACGCACACACACAGTTCTAGTCCTTTATAGACAAGTTAATTAACCAAACCAAGCTGTAACAGAAACACAGACTTGAACAAACTGCAGCCCAGCCCGGCACCAGAGGCCGAGACGCGGTGAGCGAGAAGCTCTAATGAGATGAACGATGTACGATAAGAACCGTGAGCGCTGCATTCAAAACCAGGCATTGCTAATCATTTCCCGGAATTTTCCGAAGCAGTGATTTTTTTCCCGCTGGTCGAGATGAATAGACTTTCCCATTGTGAATAAGTATATATATCATTTTTATTTACGTTCCTACGCATACCGGGAAGTGAGGAGCGCGTGAGAGACGTGTTTCCAAAAAAAAAAAGAAAAAGAAAGAAAAATAAACTGAGTCGCATTTATATTTGATGAGGATCTGAATGCGGGCTATGCACTCTACTACCAAAAAATAAATGTAACATCTACTCAAGGGTATTTTCCTTCCCAAGCGAAGCGGAAGTTTCAAATATTTGCTTATGGGAGACCTTAATTTGTCTGTTATTTAACATATGTGAAGGCCTTAAGGTTTTTTTGCAACCACGGCATGTGGTTGTTGAGGCCTTATAGTGCTGTTGATAAATTCTATTCGTTTTAACAGTGGCTTTTCGTTTAATGTTTGCTGGAGCCTTTTAATCCATGTAGAATATAAGGTTTATTTGAGACGTTTAACTCTGGTATTATATGAGAAATTTTCTACTTTTTTTACCTTTTGATCCTACTTCTGCATGTTACGAACCTATGCCTGTGGCCTTTTATCCAGGGGAATTTTGGAATATTTTAACCCGACTTGCATGTTATTGTTTGTAGGCACCGTTTAACCAAAACTAGTATATTTTCAGTTTTTTAGATACTTTTAACCTAGTAAATTTTAAATGTTTGCAGGAGACTTTTGTGTACGTGGCAGTTTGTTGGAATCCGTAAACCTGAGCATTCTGCTAGGATATTATTTTTTCTTTAGACTTTAACCTAAAGTAGAATATTTCTTTTGTTCAGCTTTTGTAACGCTGAAAGGAGATAGCCTTGTACCTTTTAACCTCGCTAATATATCTTTTTTTCTGAAATTAAGCTTTCAAATGTTGAGGCTATTTAAAACATGCTTTTTAGCGTAGCTGATACTCTTTATAGAACCTGTTATCCATAAAGTTGGCATGTACTCGACGCTGAGAGAGCTTCAGACTTTCAACACAACAGTCCCTGGGGGAAGAAGTCAGATTTCTTCAGACTTTCCTGAAATCCCCTCCAGGGGAAACACCCCACCGAGTTTTGAACAGCCATAACGGCTATTTCATGGATAAACTGAGGAAACTCAAATTGCCGTCATAATTCGGATATCTTTTTCTGTAGAAGCGATTGTTCTTGAGAGCTTTATGCTCCCTCGCCGAGAATTGTCGAGAATTATAGTCCTACTTACAAGGGAACTATATTTCCTGGCAGTGGTTTATGAGCCGAATTATGTATCTAGATTTCTCGAAGTTTTTCCAACAGTCTGGAAGCAATTAAGCTTCTCCAATCCATAAAGGTTTTGCAGTGTCTAAGACGAAAGAAAATAAGACAGGTGGCGTCCGAGGCTCAGGGTTATTGGGAACAGAAAGATGCTTTGCTAATTTAATGTGTTTAGTAGACAACTTACACTTCTGAGTTCGAGTTTAAAAGCACCGTCGAATAGTTAGGCGATGTCTTAGTAGACGCATTATACCAGATCAGCAGGAAATAGCCAGCGGGTGGTTTCTTGTGTTTGTAGGATTGCGGAACAGACTGACAGTGTCTTAAGTTTAAACGATTCTGTTCGAATTATTAAAATGTGAGGAATCCCCGCTGATTATGCGCACATTTAAATTGTTTGGTTGTATATATGAATATATATATATATATATATATATATATATATATATATATATATATATATATATATGTGTGTGTTTTCTGGTAGTCATGTTACCTTAGGAGTGATTCATTAAGAAATTACTTGTCTGGTTACCTTACCTCGTCAAAGGATATTCATAGCAAAAGAATAATTATGTAAAGGCGTAAAGTTCTTTACTCGCATATTCTATCAGTATTTTAGTTTTCTGTAAAATAAAACTGATGTGCCGGCCGACTTTGTCTATCCGTCCGCCCTCAGATCTTCAAGAGTACTGAGGCTAGAGGGCTGCAAATTGCTATGTTGATCATCCACCCTCCAGCCATCAAACGTACTGGTAGTAGGACATGAAGCTAAATGGAAGGCGAACGGACATTAATACGAACGGACGGGAAGAAGAATGATCGTGATGCCAAATGGCCAGAATTCCGAATGTCCAAATGCCAAACAGACATGAGGCCGAATGTACAAGAAGTCGAAACAATCGTGGGTGGGTCGTAAATTAGATAATTACCACAAACCTTAAATAGATCATTACCAGTTTCGTTACTGGTAACAAGGAAAACAAATTATTTTTGTATTCGAAATTCACAAACCCTTGAGCTTGATCATGGATTTCATTAAGACAGCATGAGGAGGAAGAAAGCTTCTTTTAAGTGGCTAGGCCTACGTTGTGGATAAAACGATGGTTAATGACTACATATTGGCGGTGTGAAAAACGCAAAGATGCCCGTGAATTCGGTTTTGAAAGTATTGGACGGTATGAAGAGTAAGACTGAGCAATCGGAAGAGGTAACGAGCACCATAATTAGGAATGCAACGGAAGAATTGCCACTTAGTGTACCTGGAGTCCTACGTAAGAAAGAAACTCTTGAAAGAATCATACGAAGAGCAAGAAAGGTAGAAATGGTCGAAGCTTTGGAAGGAACAACGCGAGGAGAGAACTTTGGGATGTATGAAAGTGATGATGTTATTTCTAACCCAAAAAATTTAGAACTTTCATCAAAAAGGCAAACGTGGTTTGGAGATGGAACACTCGACTCTGCCCCACGAGGCAAACAGTTATATAGTATCCATGCGACTGTTTCGGGAAACAAAACTTGGCCTTTAGTTTATTGTATAGCAAGTATTAAGCACGAAAGAACTTACGGCGAAATTTGTTATTTCCTGAAAAACAGCGGAGTAAATTATCCAACTTCCATAATATTAGATTTCGAAAAAGCAGCAAGTAATAGTGTTAAGCAAACTTTCCCAAACACAGTATTTTTTTCCATTTTGGCCAATGCCTATGGCCCAACATTGAAGCCAGCGGACTGCAAAACTGGTATACCGAACCTGAGAATGCACACCTCATTAAACAATTGCAGGCTCTTGCTTTTGCCCCACCAACTGATGTTCAAGAATTATTTGACAAATTCCTAGCTCAATCAAATCCCACGATTGAGGAAACGTTAAGCGGCTTTCTAGCTTATTTTGAGAGAGCATTGTTAGGAGTAGTGCAACGGGGAATGAGAAGGAAGGCTATTTCAATGTAGAATTATGGTCAGTTCACTCCCGTGTTAACGGATTTGCCCAGAACCAACAATTCGCTTGAAGATTGGCATGTGGCTTTCAAAAAAAAAGGCTTAATATAATGCATCCCACATTACCCAAGCTTCTTAGGATTATCAGGAGAGAACAAGCTACAAATGAAGTTTTAATCGAACAGGTATATATGGGAATCAATGTTTCACGGACAAACAAAAATATGATGCCATCAACGAAAGAATTAAGTCTATTTGGAATTCCTATAACAAAGAAGACGGCCTGGTTTCCTGCGTGCTTTAACTTACAGTTTTTAATTACATAAAATATTTAAAACTTATTTAACATTATTATTTTATGACTTGCATTGTTTTCAATAATATTTTGTGAAAGAAAGTTGCAAATAATGGTTACAATAATTACAATTTTTAATTCCATTATAAAATTTTTATATATATTTTTTTACATTATGATTTATTACTTGTAATTTATTTCACTTCATTATTATTTTGTCTTCCATTGTTTTCAATAACATTTTGTGAAAGAAAGGTGCAAATAATAGTTTTAATTACCTATCCTATTCCTTTCGACTTCTTATGCATTCAGCATCTTGTCCATTCTTCTTCCTATCCCTTCGAGTTTTCGGCTTCGGCCTCTCAACTTCGCCGTAAGTGCATTCGGCATCGTGTCCGCACACGAACGTACCAAATTGTAGCCCTCAAGCCTCAGTAGTATCTATTTTGTTTAAAGTTAAAGTTAGCCATAATCATACTTCTGGCAGCGCTATGGGCACCCTTTTGTCTTTAACTCCTAATCACTCAACCTACAAAGTAAAATATCTAGATTGCTTGGATTTTGTAACCGAAGCTAACATAACATTTTTAGCCTTTTAACCTTTCAAAAATATATTTTCTTTCAGATTAAGCCATGCCCTCATATCAGCTTGTATGCTGAGGCAGTTTAGAATCAATGTTCTTAGTTTTAACCGTAATTCTTAGTACTTGCTGCGTATAAAGTTGATATCATCTCATAAGAAAATGTGTGGTTGATATTGAGAGTACTTCAGACGTACAACACAATATCCCCTGGGGGAAGAAGTCAGATATCCATAGATTTTCCTCAAATCCCCTCCGGGGGAAACACTCCCAGCGAGTCTTGAACAGCCATAACAGCTATTGCACGGATAAATTGAAGAAATTCAAATTGCCGTCATAATTCGAATATCTTTCTGAAGAATCGATTATTCTAGAGAACTTTATGCCCACTTGCTGAGAATTATCTAGAATTATAGTCCCGCGTACACAGGAACTGTTTCCTGGCAGTGGTTATGTACCGCAATATGTATCTAGCTTTCTCGAAATTTTTGCAAATATCATGAAGCAATTAAGCTTCTCCAATCCATAAAGGCTTTGAGGTGTCTAAGATGACAGGAAATACTGTAAGAACTCTGAAACGGATAGGTTAAGGGATTCTGCTAAAATTATTAGAAGTTCGAGATCTCCAGTAATCAAGCACACATTTAATATATATATATATATATATATATATATATATATATATATGTGTGTGTGTGTGTGTGTGTGTGTGTGTGTGTGTGTGTGTGCGTGTGTGTATGTATGCGTGTATGTCTCTGTTTATTTATTTTCTGCTAATTCTTATTACGTCAGTCTTGGATTCCTTCAGTGAGACATAACTTGTTTGTTAACTGGATCTTGTTAAGGTATATTTATACAGTATTAAAATATTAGTTATGTAAGAAATAAAGTTTAGAGTGAATATTAGCATGAGTAAGCTTATGAACATTAATTGGAAACAAAGGGACGGAGAAGTGAATGTCGATAAGGAAGGTACAAAAGGGAAAAGGTAGATTATTGCAAGTTTCTGATAAATAAGTTTAATGAATGGTGGAAGGATGAGAAGAGAGTTGGAGCAAGAAAATGAGCAAAAATTCTGCGAAAGGTCTGGAAGACAAGAGGGCTGTCAGCATTAGCAAATGTTGGAATGCATGGAGGGAAGTTAAGCCAACTCTCCTTTATGTAAGTGAAGTTTTAATATTGATTGTGAATAACAAAAAGATAGATGCTGTTGAGCTGAAATGTTTCCATAGTAAATAAGGAGTGAGAAAGTTAGAAAGGATGAGAAATCATATTGTATATGTGTGTGTGTGTATGTAAAGATTTTGTAAAAAGGTTAGCATAGATGAAAAAATGAATCATTATGTTATGCGGTGCTTTGATCACGTGGAGAGTATTGAGGAGGATATGTCTGTGAAAAGCATTAATACATTTGAAGTTTTTATAGTTGAAAGGACATAAATTAATAGTGTTGTTTGAATGGGGTGCAAGAGGTACTGGGATAGGCCTTTAATATCCTTAGAGGACAAGAGTGCTTGCAAAATAGAGGGGATTGACGCAATGTGTCCACGGGTCAAAGCGTTGCTGTTGTGCCATCTTGATATCAGAAGCAGCAGATATTTGGGAAATTTATTGCACTGCAGTGGAGAAGTGAATGTTATTAGAAAAATTGCTTATTGCACACACACACACATATATATATATTATATATATATAAGTATATATATATATGTATATATATATATATGAAGTAATTAATAGATGTTAATAAGTTTGCTCTTTTACAAGTGCATGTCTACATCTAAAAAAAAATTGTCTAGCAATTCATAAAAAATTTTTACATCAGGGAAACTTTCAAGTGTAACTAGGACGCAAGGACATATACTTGATAGACAGTTACTTATCATACGTGACACGGAATGACAGAGCCATGTTTTGTTACGTATTGCTGAGAATTAGTAACGTAACCTGATCACCCGACCAGAAATTCTGGAACGCCAGTAATCAAGGTGATTGCACCTGAATATAGGTCAGGCCTGTCCGTAATGATGTCAAGTATTATTAATTAATTGCAATTGGCTTTGCACTCAGATGAGCGTAAATCAAGTTATATCGCTCAGGTCATTTTTTTCGTCGATTATGATCAAATATGAAAACGGTGGCCGGTATGTAGACTTCCGGTTTTTTTACCCCGGTAATTTAGCTCCCGGTATTTTGACTCCCGGTCAACTGAAATCCGGTTTCGTTAACACCCGGTAATTTGATACCCGAAATTAACAAATAGCCTATTTAGGAAGGATATTTTTTTGAAGTAGCTTAAGGCAATTACCTAATTTAGGAAATGGAAATTACATAATTTGATTGTTCCGTAGGGTGAAGGCTTAGGTTAAATATTTTTTTTTTATTCAAGTATATTAATACCATTTAGCAGTTGCATCCGAGCTCCCGGCGGAATAAAGACTTATTTATAACCATGTCTTGTAACATTCAGAGCCTTCTTAGATGACTTAAATTACTTCTACGAAAGGCAGAAAACAAACGCTGATTGGTCAAAAATTTATTGGAAGTGTGAAGTGAAGAGTTGCAAAGCACGCCTGTTAATGTATGTAGGCGTACTTTGCAACTCTTCACTTCACACTTCCAATAGATTTTTGACCAATCAGCGTTTGTTTTCTACCTTTCGTAAATGTAATATAAGTCATCTAAGTGTTTCTTTTCCACCATGTGTGCTCTGAATGGTACGAGATATGGTTATTACAAACGTCTTCATACCGCCACGGACTCGGATGCAACTGCTAAACGTTACCTATAAACCTGAATAAAAAAAAATATTTAAACTAACCCTTCGACTTACGAAACAGTCAAATTACGTCATTTCCATTTCCTAAATAAGGTAATTGCCTTAAGCTATTTCAAAAAATATCCTTCCTAAGTAGGTTGTTTGTTTATTTTAGGTGTCAAATAACCGGGTGTTAACGAAACCGGATTTCAGTTTACCGGGAGTCAAAATACTGAGTGAAATTACCGGGAGTCAAAGTACTGGGAGTCAAAATACCTAGAACCGTGAAAACAATTGGCTGATAAGGCATTTTTTTTTATATATGAGGGAACACCCTTTTTTGTTTTTCCAAGGTTTTTTTTTGTGATATTCTGGGAAGTATCACTTACACCTTCAATGACCATAATACTATTGTTGCATACATTTTTATTAACCAGGCCACTGGGTTTTCAGCTTGCAAAGCAATTGTCCAAAAAACAGAGCAGAGTACCAATTTATGCAGAGAGCAATAAAAATCAACAAACATATGAATACATACATACTTAACTGTAGCGTTAAATAAGAAAAAAGAAAGGCTTCAGCTGTCTGAACCTCTTGAAGAGTCACGTGCATGGTCGCCTGTGACACGTTGCCACAGCTCTAAAATAAAGGGTTGTCATCTGGTACTGCATCGTGGTACCTGTTAGTTCTGCAAAATGTGGATGTTGATGCTCTACAAAGCGAGTAGCAGGCACTGGTGCCAGAGTCACAGGCGCTAAAGGTTATGGCGGGTTTTACTTATTGAAAAATATAATGGAAAATGATCAGATAGAATACGCATCAGTGATAGTGTGAATTACAGTTATCATTAGTAAACCTGCCCAGTCAAAAATGACAGTAATGTTTGAGTCAGTTTTGCTGTCCTGCGTTTTCTTGTTTTAAGATATTTTTTTGACAAACATGGAGATCAAGACTTTTATGCTGTATGTTACATACGGGAAATATAAATATATGGATACACATCAGTTTTATATAGTAGAATTGTTGAAAAATCGGAAACCACTACTCACCGTTTTTCCTAAAAGATTAAGATCCCTGTGACTGTTGACTTCTAAACAACTTGATATAGGAAGCCTTGTAAACCTTGCTCATAGCCTGTTTTTTGGAGCTGACGGTAGGTAAACAGTCGCAGCCAATATCATTGAAGCTTCTTACTCCTGATTGTCCGATATATGTGAATTGTAATCTCTGGTGAGATGTGAGCAGTGTGCGCTTCTGCCAGGCACGATTTGCTTCCATGATATCGGCTGCAGATACTTATTGTCAGCTCGAAAAAACAAAACTGACTACAGTTCTATGGTATTAATAGACAGCATGTTTTGCGAAAACAGAAGGTAACGCTATCATTAAATATTCAGAGGCATTAAGTGCTTTGTTATCAATGCAAAACACACCATGATTGGGAGCAATGTAATAACTGAAATCTTCTTTTGGCACAGCGTTGTAATCCACTGTTTAACGTCATTTGATGAAAAATTGGAATAATTTCAGCCATGACCTAATTTTACATTGGAATTCATACAGGGATGATATTAATATACCAAACTCACCCAGGCACATGCAGACAAGTAAACGTGACCCCATATTTTCCCTTCTTGTTCCTGTACATTTATAGATTTGTTTTTGGAAATATCTTCTGGACTGTGGCGGCAGCACTGAAAATAACTTCTCAGAATTCACGTATCAAAAAGTATTTCGAAAGGCATTTTCCCCCATCCCTATCTTTCCTCCATAACCGCCTCCCCCTCCCCCCTTTCCCCAGCCAAGCCTCAGTGTGGGTATCTCTTCCCCTAATTAGCCAATTAGACGAGCATCGTTTTCAAAAAAACGACTCCGCTTACATTGTAATGAGTCTCATTTTAAAGGCGATTGCTTGAAAGGTATTACGCGAAGGAGAAATATATTTGTACCCAGGCTTCAGGACCGAAGTCAGTACAGGGATTCCGTTAGCCTTATTGTGACCCACGCTAGACTCCTGGGGTTTATTCCAAGTTTCACTGACACCTGATTTTCTACGGGTAAAGTGCGCTTGCCCAGAGCTCAACTCTCCTCTTGTATCTGGATTTGATATGTTAAAAACATTACTCCAGATAATATTATTGACACTATTAGTTATCCATTTTTACATCGTTCATATTGAAATGGGAACTTAAGAGATGTTGTTCATATTTAAAATTTTTGTCAAATATTTACTCTTTAAAAGTAAGTTTTCTTCCATACCTTAACCAAATCGTAATCCAAGGTAATCAATATCCAGTGACGTTCAAATTGTCACTACCAAAAAACTGCGAGTGCACTTTTTAACTAGAACATATTACCTGTAATTAACTAGTGTTTCCTCTCCCTATTGCCTGTTATTAACGAAGGTATGCCCTCCTCATGTTGTAATTAAGGAGATTATGCCTCTTTACCTGTTACTAACGAGAGTATGCTCTCCTTATTAGTTATAATCAACAACAGGACGTCATTCTCATTACGTGTAATTAACGAGAGTATGCTCTTACCTTTAATGATTTTAATACCTGTAAGAAGTGCGAGTAGGCTCATCTTATTCCCTGTAATTAAGGAGAGAGTTCTTTTTTAACCTGTAATTGTCGAAAAAAAAGTATACCTTAGTTTAACCAGACCACTGAGCTGATTAACAGTTCTCCTAGGGCTGGCCCGAAGGATTAGACTTATTTTACGTGGCTAAGAACCAGTTTGTGGAATCCGAACCACATTATACCGAGAAATTAATTTCTATCACCATAAATAGATTCCTCTAATTCTTCATTGGCCGGCCGGAGACTCGAACTCGGGCCTAGAAGGGTGCTAGCCGAGAACTCTACCGACTCATCCAATGCGGAACTTGTAATTGTCGAGAAAACGATCTTCAGTAGTTAGTTAGATTATGTTCTTATGCCTTTAAATAGTAAAATAGTATGCTTTTCTCAGTATCTGTAGTTGACGAGTGTAACCTTTCAGTTGCTGTAGTTAGTAGGGAGTATGCTCTCATTACCTCGTCGTTAATCAGTTTTCATAACTTAATCATAACAAATTCCGTCACCTGTTTAAAATGAGATTATGCCCTTCTCATTACTAGAAATAAAGGATAGTATACTCTTCTCATTATCTTTACAGATAATGAGAAGAGTATACTAAGGAGAAAATGCTCGTTTCATTACCTCCAAGAGGGAAAAACTCATCTTTCAATTCCCGCCATTAATGAAGTTATGCTGTCCTGTTCTCAAGACTTTTATTTAAAAAGAGTATGCTTTCTCTGCCTCGTTTTAAAAGTAACAGTTGTCAGTTATCTAAGGATAATCGTCTTCGTATTGCAAAACCGGTTGCATTGATAGCAATTAAGAGGAAAGATATGCTGGTGATTGTTTTTAGTTTTCTGTAAAAGAAAACTATTGACATGGCTATTTGTCTGTCCGCCCTCAGATCGTAAAAACTACTGAGGCTAGAGGGCTGCAAATTGGTATGTTGATCATCCACCCTCCAATCATCAAGCATATCAAATTGCAGCCTTCTAGCCTCAGTGATTTTTATTTTATTTACTGGTTAAGTTAGCCATGATCGTGCGTCTGGCACCGCTACAGACGCCAGGAACACAGGCACCACTGGGCCGTGGTTAAAAGTTTCATGGGCCGCGGCTGAGAGTTTCATACAGCATTATATGCTGTACAGAAAGCTCGATTGCGCCGAAGAAACTTCGGCGCATTTTTTATTTGTTTGGTTCTGTGCGTGCAAGCTTGCTAAGAAGCCGAGACTTTTAGACTTGTTCATCGTTGTTTCATATATTAATTGGTAACATTTTCATACAGTCCATTATTTCTTACAGGTCCTCT
Organism: Macrobrachium rosenbergii; assembly: GCA_039081455.1. NCBI lineage: Eukaryota > Metazoa > Arthropoda > Malacostraca > Decapoda > Palaemonidae > Macrobrachium > Macrobrachium rosenbergii. Next base: position 11,651,846 of record JANJGK010000030.1, read on the forward strand.
TCACTATCACAGCAGTCAGCTCTGTCTTCTGCACATTAAATTTGTCTTTACGAAGATGGGTAGAAAGTTGGTTTCTGCAGGTTCTTTACACGAATATTTTGCAATTATAGGTACGGACATCACATGCTAAGTAGCTTTGAATTTATTTACCGGAAGAAATAAAAATGAGGTGAAAACTTTCATACACTTTCCTAACGCTCTAAAGAGAGTACAAGAATGCCTTTAGGCTTAGAGTCCTTTAGAAAAAACCATTAATACCGTGATGACTATTTTCGTGCATACAAACATACAGCCTTTATACATGAAAAATACAGATTTTTATCCTATGAATATTTATGCACGTAAATTAAACAGGAAACATCCGCAAATAATGCGAAAATATTCCCCCATAACTTTTAGATAATGCGAAGGTATTAGACAAATTAAGTAAGATAACATTCTGTGATATTCAGATGCATAACATATACGAATAAAGCATTGAAAAGAAGACTGTAGAGAGTAATGAAATATAACATTTTAAAGATGATTCAAAGACACAAGACATGGAGAGTTAAGGCAAAAATGCGAGTTCCTGGGAGTTCTCCGGGAAATTGGAGATGGTAGAAATAATTAAGTTGTTGTTAGGAGATAATTAAAATTCAGCCCTCTGGATAGGTGACGCTAATTCTTTATTTTACACTTATGTATCTGTTTATTCGTAAACATACACACTCATGTATATATACACATATATATTTGTATGTTATATATATGTGTGTATTACCTATCTATCTGTCTATCTATCTATCTATCTATCTATCTATCTATATATATATATATATATATATATATATATATATATATATATATATATATATATATATATATATATATATATATATATATATATATATATATGAAATATAAAAACATCGTCTCGTGCTTGTCAGTTATCCACAGGAATGAGCCACAGCAATATTCATGATCAGAAAGACAAAATGTATTTGTAAAAATATACACAGAGCTCATACCTTTCGTCCATTCTTCTGTGGACTTGATTATATATATATATATATATATATATATATATATATATATATATATATACATATATATATATATATGTATATATATATATATATATATATATATATATATATATATATATATATATATATATTGCTTATGTGTAGCACAAAAGTGACTTAACAAGGTGTCAAGTTTATCACCTGATCAAAAGCAAACTGGAAGACATCCGCTGAGATAATATATATATATATATATATATATATATATATATATATATATATATATATATATATATATATAGGCCTGTATATATGTATATATATAACATACATATATATATATACATATATGTATAAAATACTAAAACTCTGTCTTGTTTGTGCGTCTGAATGCACACTGGGAATCCCGGAGGCTTCTGGGAATTCCGAAGGCTTCTGGTAATTACGAAGGCTTCTGAGAATAATAATCATAGTGGAGGCTTCCGGGGTTTACGAAGGTTTTAAGACAATCTCCAGGCTCTGTAGCCTTTGGATTTCTTGAACACTACTAAAGAACAGAGTTTTATGGCGTTGAAGACGGCTTCACGGGATTCTGAAGTCGTGAGGATATCTTCAAGAAAACGTTATAATCCAATAAGCGCTTCTCCAGGAACCCTTCAGGAGCTGCAGACGGCTTCACAAGATCCTGAAGCCTTTAATACTTTAAGAAGACGTTATAATCCAATGGGCGTTTCTCCAGGAATGCTTCAGGAGCTGAAAATGGCTTTAAAGCATCCTGGATTCGTGAAGAAGTCTTCCAGAAAACGTTTTTATCCGATGGGCGTTTCTTCAGGAGTCCTGGGAATTCCGAAGTCCTTTGGGCTTCCGAAGGCTTCAAGACGATCTCCAGGCTCTGAAGCCTTTTTATTTCTTGCACAATACTAATGAACAGCGTTTAAGTGGGAAAGAATCAGATTTGGTCCTTCCTGGAAACAAAATGCTTTGGAGATTTCTTCGGGGGAGTTCCGAAGGATTCCTGGTAATTCCGAAGTCTTCAAGACGATCTCGAGGCTCTGAAGCCTTTGGATGGATGTATATCCATATGTATGGAAATGCTAATTTTTTCATCACAATGACATGCAACCCTAGCTGGCCCAAAATTTTCAACATTAAATGACCCAACGGGTCAGGGGGAGTCTAGTGTGTATAGATACTGTATATATATATATATATATATATATATATATATATATATATATATATATATATATATATATATATATATATATGTGTGTGTGTGTATCTGTGTGTGTAATATATATATATATATATATATATATATATATATATATATATATATATATATATGTGTGTGTGTGTGTGTGTGTGTGTGTGTGTGTGTGTGTGTGTGTGTATTATAATTTCCCTGAAAAAAGAGATGGATAACGAAAAAAACAATAATATTTTTGAATGAAAATACTAGCCACGCACCACTGCCTCTTTACCTAGACAGCAACTTACTGCATGTGATAAAAATACTTGGTTAAATAATTCCACTATTTATCTCAGCAGTCCATAGAAACCGTTTACGTAAAATACGTCAGGAACGTTTCCAATATTAATGAGCATTAATGCCCCACGAAGGCTTGCTGTGGCTACGATTCTCAAGCGCTGATTCCCTTTATAAATACTTCGTGGCGAATCGATTGAATAACAGACTACGTTGAAGATTTTATCCAATTTTGGAGTATTTTCATTTTAGCAGTCTTCTCGACTGAAGCCATCAATACCACCAGAAAATGTTATTTCAAGTCGAGAGAGAGAGAGAGAGAGAGAGAGAGAGAGAGAGAGAGAGAGAGAGAGAGAGAGAGAGAGAGAATTACTTTCGTCTCTGAAGCTTTTAATGTGTGAGAGAGATTACTTTAACCTCGTAAGCCTACAGAGAGAGAGAGAGAGAGAGAGAGAGAGAGAGAGAGAGAGAGAGAGAGAGAGAGAGAGAGAGAGAGAGATTGCTGTCGTCTCCGAAGCTTTTAATGTGAGAGAAAAAAGTATACCTTAGTTTAACCACACCACTGAGCTAATTAACAGCTCTCCTAGGGCTGGCCCGAAGGATTAGACTTATTTTACGTGGCTAAGAACCAATTGGTTACTTAGCAACGGGACCTACAGCTTATTGTGGAATCCGAACCACATTATAGCGAGAAATGAATTTCTATCACCAGAAATAAATTCCTCTAACTCTTCATCAGCCGGCCGGAGACTCGAATTCTGGCTTAGCGAGTGCTAGTCCACAGCTTTACCGACTTTCCCAACGAAGAGCTTTAGATTACCCTAACCTCGTAAAGCCTGCTGAGAGAGAGAGAGAGAGAGAGAGAGAGAGAGAGAGAGAGAGAGAGAGAGAGAGAGAGAGAGATGTCGTCTCTGAAGCTTTTAATGTGTGAGAGAGATTACCCTAACCCCGTAAGCCTGCGGAGCGAGAGAGAGAGAGAGAGAGAGAGAGAGAGAGAGAGAGAGAGAGAGAGAGAGAGAGAGAGAGAGAGAGACATTGCTGTTGTCTCTAAAGCTTTTAATGTGTGAGAGAGATTACTCTAACCTCGTAAGCCTGTAGAGGGAGTGAGAGATTGCTGTTGTCTCCGAAGCTTTGAATGTGTGAGAGAGATTACCCTAACCCCGTAAGCCTGCGGAGAGAGAGAGAGAGAGAGAGAGAGAGAGAGAGAGAGAGAGAGAGAGAGAGAGAGAGAGAGAGAGAGAGATTGCTGTTGTCTCTAAAGCTTTTAATGTGTGAGAGAGATTACTCTAACCTCGTAAGCCTGTAGGGGGAGTGAGAGATTGCTGTTGTCTCCGAAGCTTTGAATGTGTGAGAGAGATTACTCTAATCTAGTAAGTCTGTAGAGAGAGAGAGAAAGAGAGAGAGAGAGAGAGTTGCAAGGAGTTCCAAGGATTAGGATGTCTCAAAGACTTCTTAGTCCATCCGAGGAGTCATCATGTGCTCATTTATCACTAAGAGCAGGTTTTACTGTTCGCTCACAGTGTTCTAATGATTTTGTCTAGCTTTCTTTTGAACTCCTCCACAGTGTTGCTGTTTACAACTAATGGTGGCAGTTAGTTCCATGGGTCACGTATCTTGTATGTAAAGAAGTTCCCACATGAGATACGTTGTATCTCTTCAGTTCTAATTTTCATCCATTATTTCTTGTCTGGTTTTCCTTTAATGTGAAGAGGTTACTGTCTACTTGAGAGAGAGATTGCTGTCGTCTCTGAAGCGTTTAATGTGTGAGAGAGATTACTTTAACCTCGTTAGCCTGTGGAGAGAGAGAGGGGGGGAGGAGGGAGGGTGCTGTCGTACTCTTACTATGTGAGAGATTACCCTAACCTCGTAAGCCCGTAGAGAGAGAGAGAGAGAGAGAGACTGCTGTCGTCTCTGAAGCTTTTAATGTGTGAGAGAGATTACCCTAACCTCATAAGCCTACAAAGAGAGAGAGAGAGAAATTGCTGTCGTTTCTGAAGCTTTTAATGTGTGAGAGAGATTACCCTAATCTCGTAAGCCTGCAAAGAGAGAGAGAGAGAGAGAGAGAGAGAGAGAGAGAGAGAGAGAGAGAGATTGTTGTCGTCTCTGAAGCTTTTAATGTGTGAGAGAGGTTACCCTAACCTCGTCAGCTTGCAGAGAGAGAGAGAGAGAGAGAGAGAGAGAGAGAGAGAGAGAGAGACAGAGAGAGAGAGAGAGAGAAGTAGATGAAGAAAGAGCGAGTGATTATAGGGAAGGCTGCCCCGGCCTCCTAAGCTTTCAAATAAGACGGTGGATAAGATGACCGGGTGGACTCAAAAAGCTTCAGCGGCTTTTATCACTCCATAAAAGTCCAGATGAGCCAATTTGTTAATGAATAGTGAGAGGGCGAAGGATACTTTCAGATAAGAGAAAAGGACCCTTTCCAGATACTCCCACGTGGGGCGCCTGTGGACATATCCTCCCATAGTGGGGGGACTCCTTCTCCCTTCGGGCGTGATAAGAAGGATAACGTAGTGAGAGGACAATAAACAGGAAGGATGGAAGAGGTTAAAGAAGGAGGATGGAGAAGCGAGGTGAGGTAAATCGAAGAATTGCTAGTAAGAAAAGGAACGAAGTATAAAAAAAAGAATACAAATATAAAAGGAAATTTAATGAAGAGGACAATACTTACGAAGGAAGGAGATTGCAGGACGCTTTTGGAGACAGCTTGAAGAATGGAGAAGGATATGTTAATTAAGAATTATGATAAAAAAAAGATAATAAGCGAGAGTACAAAATAGGAAAAATGGAAGAGGCTACAGAAAGTTAGAAGACGTTAACTGAGAAGGCCAGAAACCTACCGAATGAAAAGAGGAATGACGAATTAAAGAATGTTAAATGAAAAGAATATTACGAATGACGGTAATAACGAAGTGAGAGGAGATAAAAAGGAACAATGGGACTTTATGGAGAAAACATTCAAATGATAAATTATGGTTAAGGGAAATGTCAGTTAGCCTATAAATAGAAATTAACAAATAAATATTTACAAAATGAGAATTGAAGTTGAGAGATGAATAAAAAAAGTAAGATTAAGAATTTACTGGCTTTCAAAGCCCTCGAGATTGACATGACCTGCTAGAAGAGTGGATGAAATAATTAGAGATGAGTGACGGAAGAATTAATATGCAAATGAAATGATGAGAAATGAGTCATGCAGGTGTCAGGCAAATCAAAAAAGCAGTGAACTATTAGAAATGAAGAAGCAGGAAATGTTGACAGAAAACGTAATTGTTGCAAAGTCCTGAAATAGAGGAGCAATATATTGAATAAAATGGGAATAAGATCGGATGGATTAGACAAAATATATACAAGAAAATTAAGACTTTGAGCAAAGAATTAAAATACAAGACTAAAATTAGTAAGAAAGAAAAGACAAGTAAAATAAAACTTATTTTGAGGAATAAGAAGCAGTTGTGACAATATACAAAAATAAGTAACTTATTTGGAAAAAGAAAGTGAAATATATTGTTAAAAGAGAAAATGAATTATAGAATTACACATACAAACACACAAACATGCATATATACATATATATACATTAATTGTGTGTGTTTGTGTGTGTAATTCTACTATTCATTTTCTCTTGTAACAATATAATTCACTTTCTTTTTCCAAATAAGTTACTTAATTTTGTATATTGCCACAACTGCTTCTTATTCCGCAATAAGTTTTATTTGACTTTTCTTTTCTTTCATACTAATTTTAGTCATGTATTTCAATATATATATATATATATATATATATATATATATATATATATATATATACGAGTATATATATATATATATATATATATATATATATATATATATATATATATATATATATATATATATATATACACACACACACACACATAGACCCAACAACAGAATAAAATAAAAACAGCGAATTCGGTATACCAGAAAGTGCCGCAGCTTTGGTTTTGGGTACACTTGTACATGAATCGCCCCTATCAAAGTTTCACGTCGTACAAGAGACAGTCATTTCAGAGCGAAGACGCGTAGCTAAAGTTGGTCGTAGAATTGGACGCCGTTGAGAGACGAGAGGGAGAAATATTTTCTTCCGTTTGTCTGGAACGACTTCTGGTCTTCCAAGACGATGGTTGCTGTGGATGGTCTTTTATGATAAAAAGTCTGTAGTCTTTAGGGTTGTTTCGTATAAATGTTTGCTTATGTTTAATAATAATAACAGAGCTGTACTCTATACGATGAAAAGATAATAGTAATATAACTGTATGCTTTAATAATAATAATAATAATAATAATAATAATAATAATAATAATAATAATAATGTACACTTTAATAATAGTAATATAACTGTATGCTTTAATAATAATAAATAATAATAATAATGTACAATTTAACAAAGATCATAAAAAGTACACTTCCCCTTCTTTTAACTCAACTTGATCCCTAGTCGGGGTCGCTGTTTTTTCATGAGGGTCATTCAGCCATCTCTGTCATAATTGTTTTTGGCAGATGCTTTACAGAGGATGGCCTTCCTAGCTTTAACCCTCCGTGTTTATCTGGGCTTAATACTGGCATTGAATTGGGTTAGGTTGTCCCCTTTACTCCGGTGGCACTGTGCAATAATAACTTTGTAAAAAAAAAATTATGTACACTGTCAAATCATAAGGCATACACCGGACGAATTCTTAGCCCAAGTGGGCTAGCAACCTTAGATTATATTTTTGTAATTCTGCGTCTGAGCTAGTGCCGCATGCAGTTGCTTTATGGAAGGTGGTGACCACATGACCTATGTTCGTAAAACATTGGGGTGTGGCTTATCCTCTGGGGCCGTGTCCTCAGTCTTTCTTGGGGGTAAACATAAGCAATTTGTTGTCCTTGTTGGTGTTTGTATTTTTATGCTCTGTTGTTACATGCGTTCCATTACTTGAAGCAATTTTTATCATTTATTTATTAATTTCATATATTCTGTTTTATTTTTATACTTATCATACAGAATTAGCTACCGTCTTCATTTTTAATCCCTCTACGTATTTTGTAAAAGTTTGAGGTCTTTCGGCTTGTTCCAAAGCATTCTACATATTATGTTTAATAATAATAATAATAATAATAATAATAATAATAATAATAATAATAATAATAATAGTAATAATAATAATAATAATAAATAAATAGATAAAATAGTAAAATCTAATTCCCCCAATGAGGGAAAGTTGTTGAATGGAAACAGAGCTCAGCGTCATAACAAAGGTATAAGAAAAAAGTAATGCTTGTCATTTCAGTCTATATATATAAAAATGGATGTATGTGTGTGTGTATGTTCCAGCATAACTCTGAAACGCACTGAGCAATTTCAGCCAAACTTGGTATACATATGAGTTACTATCTAGAAAAGAATACTGTGGGGGGTAAGACATCATTAGCACCAAATGGCACCAAAAGGGGTAGAGGTGGGGAAGGGCTTCCTTGAAACTAGGCTGGTTCTGCCCGTAGACTTAGTAGCTACATAAACTCTACTGGGTTATCATACCTCATTTCGGTACACATGTGACTTCCTATCTGGAAAAGAATACTGTGGGGGTAAGATATCACTGGTACCAGAGGGGCGGGGGTGAGTGGGAAGGGGTGTATTTTAAAAATAACCAAAAACTACAGATATTAGTGTTTAATCCATAGTTTTCGAGGTCGCTGAGATGAATAGTGACACTCCTGATGCCCTTTAAGTCCAAGTTCAGCCCCGATATGAAATCGGGGTGGGAAGGGGTGAAAAATAAAATGTCAAAACGACAGATATTAATGTCTAATCCATAGCTTTCGAGGCTGCTGAAATGAATAGTGACACTCCCGATGCTCTTTAAGGGCAAGTTCATCGCCAGTAGGAATGGGGAGTCATGAAAGGGTGAAATATAAAATCTCAAAAAATGCTGGGGCAGTGTAATTGAAACGACTATCTTAACAGGAAAGGGAGAGAGTGAGAGGGGAGAGGAAGTGAGAGAGAGAGAGCAGAGCGGGGTGTTTGGGAGGAGAAAAAGGAAAGAGTGAGGGAGAGTTGGATAGAGAGAGAGAGAGAGAAAGAGAGTGAGTGAGAGGTAGAGGAAGTGAGAGAGAAGAGAGTAGAGGGTGTGTTAGGGGGGGAGAAAGAGAGAGAGAGAGAGAGAGAGAGAGAGTAGGGGGTGTTAGGGAGGAGAAAGGGCGAAAGAGTGAGGGAGAGTTGGAGAGAGAGAGAGTAGAAAGAGTGTTAGGGAGGAGAAAGAGAGAGAGAGAGAACGAGAGACGAAGAGAGAGATGAGAGAGAGACGAGAGAGAGAGAGAGAGTAGAGGGTGTGTTAGGGAGGAGAGATAGGGAAAGAGTGAGGAGAGTTGGATAGAGAGAGAGAGAAAGAGAGTGATGTGAGAGGGGAGAGGAAGTGAGAGAGGAAAGAGAGTAGAGGGGGTGTTAGGGGGAGAGAGAGAGAGAGAGAGAGAGAGAGAGAGAGAGAGAGAGAGAGAGAGAGAGAGAGAGAGGTAGGGGGTGTTAGGGAGGAGAAAGGGCGAAAGAGTGAGGGAGAGTTGGAGAGAGAGAGAGTAGAAAGAGTGTTAGGGAGGAGAAAGAGGGAGAGAGAGAGAGAGAGAGAGAGAGAGTAGAGGGTGTGTTAGGGAGGAGAGATAGGGAAAGAAGTGAGGGAGAGTTGGAGAGAGACAGACAGGCAGACAGAGGAAGTGAGAGAGAGAGAGAGAGAGAGAGAGAGAGAGAGAGAGAGAGGAGAGAGAGAGAGAGAGAGAGCTGAGGGGGGTGTTAGGGAGGAGAAATAGGGAAGGAGTGAGGAAAAGTTGGGTGCAAGAGAGTAAGAGAGAGAGAGAAGTGAGAGGGAGTTTAAGTGAAAGAGAGAGAGTAGAAGTGGGGGTGTTGGGGAGGAGAATGAGGGAAGAGTGTGGGAGAGTTGGAGAGAGAGAGAGAGGTAGAGTGGGTGTTAGGGAGGAGAAAGAGAGAGAGAGAGAGTAGAGGGTGTGTTAGGAGGAGAGAGAGAGAGAGAGAAAGAGAAGAGAGAGAGAGAGAGTAGAAGGGTGTTAGAGAAGGAGGGAGAGAAGAAAGAGTTTATCGGTTGTCATTCAGAGTTTTCTCGGCAGCGCCGGGTTGGCCAGCTAGTATGTATATATAAAATGAGAGCGGACAGGCGTACAGATTAACCAAAGTGAAAGAATGCTCATCGAAAAGTTAAACCTGTACGATATTTTCAGTAACTTCGTCAGCGGATATGCTACACCGACCTCCTTCCTAATACCTTTTTGTGTCAGTCACTAAATCGCAGTAAAAATCGAGGAACGTTTTCCCGTTAAAAAAGAAAAAAAAAATACATAAAACCTTGACCATTTTTCTTCTCGAACCACAAAATGACTTGATATGTATTCGGCCATTATAGATTTTGTCATAGAGGAGGACATTCTACCTAAATATCAATATCAGTTTAAGGTCCGCTTTCTCCTCCCCCTTCCTCCCCCCCCCCACCATAGACTGGGGAGATACGGGCATTCTCCAACACCAACACCACACCTCCACCCACCATGTCCTCCTCCTACACTGTGATCCTTAAGCGATTCATAATGGGACTGGAACGGTACTATAACTGAACATCAATCTTATATAGAAATTCCCTTCTAATATTCTTATTCTTTCCGATGTTTTCGTCCCTTCTTTTTTATCGTGTTTTTTTTTCCTTTCTCTCTGGTTGTTTTATTTTCTAAGGTTATCGTTCTTCCTTGAAAAACTAGGTGGTCGTTTTCTCTTTATTATTTTCTTTTTGTTCTTGTTTTATTATATGTTTTTAATGTGGCGTCTGTCCTCTGATTGCATTTTTATAATTTTGAATTCTCTCTCTCTCTCTCTCTCTCTCTCTCTCTTCTCTCTCTCTCTCTCTCTCTCTCTCTCTCTCTCTCTCTCTCTCTCTAAGTTTCTTATTAGCGTTCATGATTTATCTGTAAGTTATGAGACATATATATATATGTATATATATATACTGTGTATATATATATATATATATATATATATATATAGTATATATATATATATATATATATATATATATATATATATATTATATTCATGAAGCTACAAATATCGTTTAATATCAAATTCACGCTACCTCGAGAGTATCTCCGATGGAGAATTATCACCGAAGGGGAATTTATATAAGTGAGTAAATGAACAGGCGCTGGTGGTAACGTCTATGGAGTCGTTGAATGGGTCCATGTCAAGGGTTCGCGTCCCAGTGGTACCTGTTCATTTATCACTTATATAAATTCCCCCTTCGGTGATAATTCTCCATCGGAGATACTCTCGAGGTAGCGTGAATTTGATATTAAACGACATTTGTAGCTTCATGATTGTATATAAATCACGATGTGATATAAAAATTTTCATATATATATATATATATATATATATATATATATATATATATATATATATATACACATATATATAGAGCCCTCTATGGCTCAGTCGGTTACAGCAGCAGCTTCGGACTTCGTAGAGGTCCTGTGGCGCGGGTTCAAATCCGCAGCCGACTGGTCAGAGAGGCAGACACTTTGCTATCCGTGTAGACATCCCGGGATTATATATGTAATCAACGGATAGGTTTGCTTAAAAAAGCAAATGGGTGTTACAGACTAAATACACACACAAAACAAAGCCACTACAACACCTTCTAAAAACATAACAAACATCTCACACGTCTCGAACTCTCGCCCTACACGCGCAACAACTTCTCGCTGCTGGGAAGAAAGGGCGTTGGGTCGGGTATGATACATCAAACATACGCTACCGGGGTCTAAGCGATGTCAGGCAGGGCAGCCGATCGAGACCACAGGTCTACCCCAAAGCCAAATCAAAAAGTCCTTCAAAAGAAGGCATCGTGCTTACCCCATACAAAAATGGGAAAAAAGCACGTTAAAAGAAGAAGATATATATATATATATATATATATATATATATATATATATATATATATATATATATATATATATATATATATGAATATTCATGATCTGTATATATTATATACATACATATACTATATCTATATATATACATATACAGTATATATATACATATACAGTATTTATATACATACATACATATATATATATATATATATATAATATATATATATATATATATATATATATATATATATATATATATATATATATATATAAAGTATCACGATAAAATAATCGGAGAGCAAAGAGGGTGGATGAGAACCTAAGCAAATGAAACGGAATTAAACAGTCATAGAAGAAGGAGAAATTCACCTTATAAAAGGAAGGAACAATTGAGATATGGAAGGTGTAGAAATTAATTATTTACGTTAGTAACTGTGTTATATAACACTTGAAGGATCATGAATTTTTTCCTTTACACGCGTGTGACTTTTTTAAATTCAAAAATCTTAGCCAGAAATATTGTTTAATGTCGAATGCAGTATACCTTGGAGTAATTTATACCCAAGAGGAATTATAGTTGAAAAGTGCGTCCGCTCCGGTTAAGATTCGAACCTGAGCCCTTGATTTTATGACAGTGACAGATGATCGGCTTGACTTTCCGTCTGACAAGAGAGTTATGTGTTGATATTCAGTGGTATTTGTTACCTAATAATTATGAGTGCAAAAAAGTCACTTGTATACAAGTTACAAAACTATGTTCTTCTTTTAACGTGCTCTTTTCCCATTTGTATGGGGTAAGCACGATGCTCTCTTTTGAAGGGCTTGGGATTTGGCTTAGTATGTTATATATATATATATATATATATATATATATATATATATATATATATATATATATATATATATATATATATATATATATATATAATTTATATACTGTATATATATGTGTGTGTGTATGTGTGACTGTGCGCGCATGCTTTTGTACAGACTTTGTGAAAGCAACCAAAATTTTAATCAATTAACATTCTCCGACATTCACAATATCCACGAAGCTTGATGTATCATATTGTCTTTAAGAGCACAGACCACTGGGACAGGGACACCTAATACCCTTTGCATATCCACATTTCTCACCCTTTCAGTCCATCGTAAATAACGTATTGAATCTAAGTTCTAATATATATATATATATATATATATATATATATATATATATATATATATATATATATATATATATGTGTGTGTGTGTGTGTGTGTGTGTGTCTACTGTATATATACATATATATACATACACACACACACACACACACACACACACACACACACATATATATATATATATATATATATATATATATATATATATATATATGCCTTGTTCGAAAATCGGATTACAAAATCAAAAAACAAGTAAAGCTACAGAATTGAAAAGCGAAAACAAGCAAGAAGGAAATAGTATTAGTTCTAACCACAGACTCCCAAGCGTTTGACAAATCGCCGACGACACCACCGTCGGGGTGCTCTCGGATCTTTCCCCTTTGGCTGCTATCCGTGGCTGCCTCCGGGAGCCGTCTCTCGTGCTCTTCACCGCTGAATAATTGAAGATAAACGCCCTCCGAAGTCAGATTCATTAATCAGGTAATGAGTTGAAGCGACAGTGATGGTTTCATATGCTGTTTTCCCTTCTGTCCCCGGGGACGAAGGCTCCAGGGAGAGGGAGGGCTGAAGTAGGTACTGAGAGGGACCCTGAATCCTGCAAAGGGATTGAATAGCAGGGGGAGGTGGGAGTGGTAACATGGAGGTGGGGGACATACACCCAGCAGGAGGGAGTGGTAACATGGAGGTGGGGGACATACACCCAGCAGGAGGGAGTGGTAACATGGAGGTGGGGACATACACCTAGCGGGAGGGAGTGGTAACATGAAGGTGGGGGACATACACCCAGCGGGAGGGAGTGGTAACATGGAGGTGGGGGACATACACCCAGTGCGAGGGAGTGGTAACACGGAGGAAGAACATGCCTATAGAAAAACAGGTCCTGCCTAGGGTCTGGAGAGTGGGGAAACATGAGAGTGGTAACATGGAGTTTTGGGACATATAGTTAGCGGGAGGGAGTGGCAACATGGAGGTGGGAGACATATAACCAGCAGGAGGGAGTGGTAACATGGAGGAAGACGTTGCTTATACAAAATAAGATCATGTTTACAGGTTGGAGACTAGGAAGAGGCAGGAGTGGTAACATGGAGATGGGAGTCCTATAGATAGTGGGAGGGAGGGAGTGGTAACATGGAGGAGGAGGAGGAGAAGGAGTAGGAGGCGGAGGAAGAAGACGCTTAGACGGAAGCGCCGATGGCTGTCATCCGATCCTCCGACGTCGCTCCTGGCATATTAACAGGGACACTTTCTCCCTCGTCTTTGCATATTTGATGGTTGCATCTGGTGGGCATTGTCCGGCACGGCGCAAGGGACGTGTCTTTTGAAGGGATCTCCTCATAGGAGGAATAAACGATGATTTCGTGATCTCTTAGTACTGCGATTCATTGTATTATATTCTGTATTCCGTGGTCCAATGTTTATGGTTTCAGTAAATACGTCATAGGAACTAAAAACAAAGCTCGTTCAATATAACAAATTGAATGGAAGTCCTTTATCTAACGAATTTGTTGGTATTCATGTTTTTATAATGATATTCAAGTATTAGTCGTAAAAAAAATTCGTGGAAGCTCCTTTTAAATCCATTGTTGGTACAAAAGCAGTGTAAGATAAAATTCACGGTTATTTATGATTTCTGAAAGCGTGAGATTTTCTCTCAAGCATCAATTGATTACCAATTTTTTAAAGTTCAGAGAGCTATGTTTGACGTAAGGTTAGCGTTAGACATTCCTATATTCAGTAATGAGTCTGTCGTTTAACTTAAACATCCAGGTTATACATATATATATATATATATATATATATATATATATATATATATATATATATATATATATATATGCACACACACACACACACACACATATATATATATATATATATATATATATATATATATATATATATATATATATATATATATTGGTGCGAACTACTCGCTTTGCATAGAGTAAGTATGCTCATACGGTCTAGTGTCAAGGTGCCATGTTGTCTTCATGTCCAGTACATTTACATAATAATTTATTAGTCTTATAATTAAGTTATCGAACGTTTAAGTATAGTTTTTTTGTTTTTTCATGTATTTGTATAGATTATCATTTTTATATGCGTGTTACTGTACATCTGTGGTTTTTTGTTTTTACTTCGTTTAAAATTTCTGGTGTTGGAAGGATTCTTTTACATTTTCAATGATGATGAATCTAATAATAACAATAACAAAATGAGAGAGAGAGAGAGAGAGAGAGAGAGAGAGAGAGAGAGAGAGAGAGAGAGAGAGAGAGAGAACATGAAAGAAATTTCTGTTTGATCCACAATGTTTGGTCGCTGACGAGGCGAAAGATCTGATTATGAAATGGAAATGTTCCCCGCTGCCTCCTGGTAATGCATTAGTTTTACTGGTTTTGGGAGATATTGGTTTCTTAGTGCTGGCAAAATAAACTTCTGCACCCATGAATTATAATATGGCCAAATCCCTCGTCCTAATGGATTTTCCCATTTATCTTTCCACTGTTTTTATTTTTTTTTAATTCCTCTCTCATTTTAGCCGACCTCGCGATATGGGCCGAATAATAATATTAATATAATGCGTCGAAACTCGTAGACGCTTTATTTACGATGAAAATTAAAAGAAAAAAAAAAGAAAACCTTTTTAAATTTTGCCGTATATTAATATGTGTGCAAATTCATATTAATGCTGAGGGAATACGTCGAAAAAGACGCAAACTTTATTAGCCCGTTTTGGACGCCTTGCTTTCGGAAAATTCCTTTTTGCATTATCCACACGTCTGTGACGGGAAATGATTTTGGATTTTCTCGCTAGATGTGACACAAATTTTCTCTCCGATTTTTCGGAAATAAAATACAAATCCCTTTAATGTTCAATAATGTTGGAAATAATCCTGAACCAAAAATGACTTGGCCTTTACAAGAAAAATAATGTATTGCCTGCAGAGCTAATGGCAGCAGTGATGCCAACCTTCTCGAGATTAGATGCAAGCAGTGTTGCCATCCTTTCGAGAGCGGTGTAGGGATACAAGCAAGCAGTCCTACCACCATCTAATGATTGGAAGTTGTCTGTTGTTAATCTGGGGCAGCCCGTAAATGATTGGATGTAAACACTATTGTTTCGCTTCCTGAGCTTGATACAATCATTGCTGCCAACTGTCCGTGAAAGGATTTGTTGTGCATTTAAACAGCCCTACCAACTACTCAGTCAAACTTGCCAGCTATCCCTAGTGACTGGAAATTCGGTAATGAATGGTGTCCCCAGGGCGTGCTCAGCCCAGCGATTTATTACCGTTTATTCGAAACCAAGAGAAAATAAATGACAGCTCCAACTATTTGTAGGTAAATATTCCCAATTCATTTCCATCCCCCCCCCCCCAACACCTCCACTCCCTAAATTCCTGCCTCTTGAAATATATGGTTAAGTCTCCCAAATGCAGAGCTCATGTGCCACTCCTTTCTAATCTAAAAAAAGAAAAAAACTTACTAAGTGTTTCTATTGATTCGTTATAATAAATAACGAAAAATGTTCTTTTGTGGTTACTTACCGAACTACTGCATTAAGAGAAAAACCCATATGAAAACGGTAAAAACCTTTATCATTTGCTTAATGGTCCTTCATGAATATCTAGTTTCAGAAATGCAGAAAAGTAATGCTTTCTCTCGGCGAGGCGAACTGACGTCTAAAATTAGTTGATTTCAAGGAGAAAAAAAGTTAAATAAGAATAAAATTGAATAAACAAAAAATTAAGTTAAGAAATCGAAAGGTGAAGCAAGAGATCAGAATGAAGAAAGGAAAAATATGCTTAGAGGCTAAAGTGAAATTAAAGCCAAAAATTAAGTTAATGAAACGTGAACTGTAAAATCATTAAATAGAAAAGAAAGCAGAAAATAGGCTTTTAAGTGGACAATACAATCTCACCAAAATGAAAAGTAAAAGGGAATTCGCCTAAAAAAATATAAAGTGGCCATTAAAGGGAAATTAAAAGGGGGATAAAAGCACGTAAGGTAAAATAGAATTAGATACCGAACGAAGGAAGGAAAGGCAAAATAGAAACCGGGAATAGATAAAAACGAAACAAGTCTCCGCTGATCAGAGAGAGGAGGTGGAGGGGGAGGAGAAGGAGGAAAGAGGCCTCCCCAGTCGGAAGGTGTGCGGAGACCGGGACTTAAAGAAACTCCAATATTGGTCGCTGGAAGATTGGAATTGCCTATTTTCAGCTCCGTTTCCTACAACTCCGTGTTTGCGATGGACAAGATAATCTCTCTCTGGACATTACCAGAAGAGTACGCACGAACATGCGCGCGGGCGTGTGCGCAGAACACACACACGCACACACACACACACACGTCTTTCCCTCCCTGGACAGTCTCCAGAGAGTAGACGGATATACAATCACTCACCTGATTTTTTTTCCTCGAACACGTCAAAGGAGATTGCACTCATACGCGCGCGCGCGCCGACACACACGCAACCACATATGCAAACTCAAATCACAGGAATGAGGAAAGGAGGAGTGAGGAAAGACTGAATTCCCGGGGAATAGGAAAAAAGATATAGTGCAGTTTGTTTAAAATTATTGTACACTTGGATATTGATAAAATTAAGGGGTAGGTGATATGCAAATGTATGTTTTTATACTTCATCTTGTTTTTATACAGTCGCATTCACGTACGCATTTGTGTTACTAAATATGTGTAGTTGTGCGTACGTGCATATGCATGTAGGTATCGTGCATGTAATTTATATTCTTTTGAAAGCACCTGTGTTCCTCTTCCTATGTTATGAAGGCAGAATGAATGAATTATGAAATTTAGACTATAAAGCCAAGCACTGGGCACTCTCAGCCATTCAGCACTTTTTTTATGAAGAGAACAGATACCTAGGTAATCAAAAATATTCAAAAACACCTTACTTACAGAAGAGTTCATTATTTCGATATTGATCATCGTAGGAGATAGTAATTAATAAGCACTCGTGATGTGAACTAACATTTCTTTTCGAACGTAATACATATGCTTCGTCATATTTCTCTCCCAATTAGTAAACTAAGCTGCATGATTTTCCAGAATAATTTATTTGCCTTTTGATTTAATTTAACAAACACTGAAACCTTAAGTACGAACGGCCTGATTTTCTTATGTGGCCTAGGGCGGGACGTAAGATATACAAGTAGAAGTTTAAACAAAAAAAGGGGTGGGGGGCTGCAACCCTAAAGAAAGCAGTGGACCCGTCTTCTGTATAATTGACTGTTTTTCCCACCGTAGTTGGCCTTTATCTTTGTGACGCCAGTGCGTGTTTAAGATCAGTGAATATCGAGCAGTAGCCTGTAAACTGGATAAATTATTATCATAAATTCCAGTCTAGCTTTCTGGAAGTCTGGCAGGATTATAAACAAGTACCAATCTCGAATCGAATCCCTAAGATTAGGCTTTGATGTCGGAGAAGGACAGCCTGTCTCGTGTCAGGATCTTCGTGAAAGCCTTCTAACGTCCTGTGGGACTCTTGCCGATTTTACAGGATTTTTTCTTTTTTTTCTTTTCAGCTCTCAGAAATGTTTTTGTGGGGAATTTTCGCTAAGGTTTTTATTTATCTTTATCAAGTGCACTAATGTTTTGGCACCTTTAGCTTTCTGTAAAAGAAAACTATTGCGCCGGTTTTGTCTGTCCGTCCGCACTTTATTCTGTTCGCACTTTTTCTGTCCGCGTCATATCTTAAAAACTACCGAGGCTAGAGGGTTGCAAATTGGTATGTTGATCATCCACAATCCAATCATCAAACATACCAAATTGCAGCCCTCTAGCCTCAGTAGTTATTATTTTATTTAAGGTTAAATTTAGCCAAAACCGTGCTTCTGGCAATGATACAGGATAGGCCACCACCGGGCCGTTGTTAAGTTTCATGGGCCGCAGCTCATACAGCATTATACCGAGACCACCGTAAGTTAGATCTATTTTCGGTAGCCTGGATTAAACGTTGTAGCGGATGTACAGAAAACTCGATTACGCCGAAGAAACTTTGGCTCATATTTTACCTGTTTAATCTTGTTATTCAGAAATCCGTAATTTACTCACACACATCTATACATGCATATATACATACATACATACAAACACACCTACATACACTTTTTCCACCGAAGAACTTATGGCGTGAGGTGTTAGGTTTATATTCGAAAATGAATAATTTACGCGCACATATATATAAATATACATACATACATACACCTTTTCCACCGAAGATCTGATGGCGTTAGGTGTTAGCTTCGTAGCATGTGGTTTTGGGATAGGGCTCCCAAACTCTATACCATTTTTAACCCTAGATGCTACCATCACAGTTGTCTAACGGCGGGTACCATATATGTATATACACACACACACACACACACACACACACACACACATATATATATATATATATATATATATATATATATATATATATATATATATATATATATATATCTGTGTGTATAAATGCATGTATATTTGTGGATAGCCCGGTGCAGAAAACTTCTACAACATATGTAAAATAGTGTTTATATGTGTGTGTTTATGTATATGTATACCTCAGTAATGCGTTGTTTCACGAAGCTTGAAACGTTTGACGTTGACGGAAAACAGTAACGTATAAAACGAAAATCAATCTATTATTGGAAAAAGACATTTGCTCATGTAAGAATACAGAATTGTATACCTGAATTCAGGATGTAAAAAGTACAGCGTATCATTTCCTTGAACATAAACTTCATTGTATCTCAACCATGAAAACTTCATTTATAACAAAAATACGATGATCAATTGCAGAATTGAAGATAATTATTCTTACGAGAATATGATTCCTGTTCTGCAGAATACGATATTCTTAGGAAAATATGATTCCTGTTCTGCAGAATTCGGTATTCTTAGGAAAATATGATTCCTGTTCTGCAGAATACGGTATTCTTAGGAAAATATTATTTCTGTTCTGCAGAATACGATATTCTTAGGAAAATATGATTCCTGTTTTGCAGAATAAGAGATTATTATTCTTACGAAAATATGATTCATATTCTGCATAATACGTGATTATTATTCTTACGAAATATTATTCATATTCAGTAGAATACGTGATTATTATTCTTACGAAAACATGGCTCCTATTCTGCAGAACACCAGATTATTATTCTTACGAAAATATGATTCATATTTTGCAGAATACGTGATTGTTATTCTTATAAAAATATGATTTATATTCTGCAGATACGTGATTATTATTCTTACGAAAATACGATGCCTCTTCTGCAGAATACGGGGTTATTCTTATGAAAATGATTCCTATTCTGCAGAATACGTGATTATTATTCTTAGGAAAATACGATGCCTCTTCTGCAGAATACGGGGTTATTCTTATGAAAAAGATTCCTATTCTGCAGAATACGTGATTATTATTCTTACGAAAATACGATGCCTCTTCTGCAGAATACGGGGTTATTCTTATGAAATGATTCCTATTCTGCAAAATACGTGATTATTATTCTTATGAAAATACGATGCCTCTTCTGCAGAATACGGGGTTATTCTTATGAAAATGGTTCCTATTCTTCAGAATACGTGATTATTATTCTTAGGAAATACGATATCTCTTCTGTAGAATACGGGGTTATTCTTATGAAAATGGTTCCTATTCTTCAGAATACGTGATTATCATTCTTATGAAAATACGATGCCTTTTGTGTAGAATACGGGGTTATTCTTATGAAAATGGTTCTTATTCTTCAGAATACGTGATTATCATTCTTATGAAAATACGATGCCTTTTCTGTAGAATACGGGGTTATTCTTATGAAAATGGTTCCTATTCTTCAGAATACGTGATTATCATTCTTATGAAAATACGATGCCTCTTCTTATGAAAATGATTCCTATTCTTCAGAATACGTGATTATTATTCTTATGAAAATACGATGCCTCTTCTGCAGAATACGGAGTTATTATTATGAAAATGGTTCCTATTCTTCAGAATACGTGATCATTATTCTTATGAAAATACGATGCCTCTTCTGCAGAATACGGGGTTATTCTTATGAAAATGGTTCCTATTCTGCAGAATACGTGATTATTATTCTTAGGAAAATGCGATGCCTCTTCTGCAGAATACGGGGTTATTCTTATGAAAAAGATTCCTATTCTGCAGAATACGTGATTATTATTCTTACGAAAATACGATGCCTCTTCTGCAGAATACGGGGTTATTCTTATGAAAATGATTCCTATTCTGCAGAATACGTGATTATTATTCTTATGAAAATACGATGCCTCTTCTGCAGAATACGGGGTTATTCTTATGAAAATGGTTCCTATTCTTCAGAATACGTGATTATTATTCTTAGGAAATACGATATCTCTTCTGTAGAATACGGGGTTATTCTTATGAAAATGGTTCCTATTCTTCAGAATACGTGATTATCATTCTTATGAAAATACGATGCCTTTTGTGTAGAATACGGGGTTATTCTTATGAAAATGGTTCTTATTCTTCAGAATACGTGATTATCATTCTTATGAAAATACGATGCCTTTTCTGTAGAATACGGGGTTATTCTTATGAAAATGGTTCCTATTCTTCAGAATACGTGATTATCATTCTTATGAAAATACGATGCCTCTTCTGCAGAATACGGGGTTATTCTTATGAAAATGGTTCCTATTCTTCAGAATACGTGATTATTATTCTTATGAAAATACGATGCCTCTTCTGCAGAATACGGGGTTATTCTTATGAAAATGGTTCCTATTCTTCAGAATACGTGATTATTATTCTTATGAAAATACGATGCCTTTTCTGTAGAATACGGGGTTATTCTTATGAAAATGGTTCCTATTCTTCAGAATACGTGATTATTATTCTTATGAAAATACGATGCCTCTTCTGCAGAATACGGGGTTATTCTTATGAAAATGGTTCCTATTCTTCAGAATACGTGATTATTATTCTTAGGAAAATACGATGCCTCTTCTGCAGAATACGGGGTTATTCTTATGAAAATGGTTCCTATTCTTCAGAATACGTGATTATTATTCTTATGAAAATACGATGCCTCTTCTGCAGAATACGGGGTTATTCTTATGAAAATGGTTCCTATTCTTCAGAATACGTGATTATTATTCTTAGGAAAATACGATATCTCTTCTGTAGAATACGGGGTTATTCTTATGAAAATGGTTCCTATTCTTCAGAATACGTGATTATCATTCTTATGAAAATACGATGCCTTTTGTGTAGAATACGGGGTTATTCTTATGAAAATGGTTCTTATTCTTCAGAATACGTGATTATCATTCTTATGAAAATACGATGCCTTTTCTGTAGAATACGGGGTTATTCTTATGAAAATGGTTCCTATTCTTCAGAATACGTGATTATCATTCTTATGAAAATACGATGCCTCTTCTGCAGAATACGGGGTTATTCTTATGAAAATGATTCCTATTCTTCAGAATACGTGATTATCATTCTTATGAAAATACGATGCCTCTTCTGCAGAATACGGAGTTATTCTTATGAAAATGGTTCCTATTCTTCAGAACACGTGATTATTATTCTTATGAAAATACGATGCCTCTTCTGCAGAATACGGGGTTATTCTTATGAAAATGGTTCCTATTCTTCAGAATACGTGATTATTATTCTTATGAAAATACGATGCCTCTTCTGCAGAATATGGGGTTATTCTTATGAAAATGGTTCCTATTCTTCAGAATACGTGAGTATTATTCTTATGAAAATACGATGCCTCTTCTGCAGAATACGGAGTTATTCTTATGAAAATGGTTCCTATTCTTCAGAATACGTGATTATTATTCTTATGAAAATACGATGCCTCTTCTGCAGAATACGGAGTTATTCTTATGAAAATGGTTCCTATTCTACAGAATACGTGATTATTATTCTTATGAAAATACGATGCCTCTTCTGCAGAATACGGGGTTATTCTTATGAAAATGGTTCCTATTCTACAGAATACGTGATTATTATTCTTATGCAAATACGATGCCTCTTCTGCAGAATATGGGGTTATTCTTATGAAAATGGTTCCTATTCTTCAGAATACGTGATTATCATTCTTATGAAAATACGATGCCTCTTCTGCAGAATACGGGGTTATTCTTATGAAAATGATTCCTATTCTTCAAAATACGTGATTATTATTCTTAGCAAAATACGATGCCTCTTCTGCAGAATACGGGGTTATTCTTATGAAAATGGTTCCTATTCTTCAGAATATGTGATTATTATTCTTATGAAAATACGATGCCTCTTCTGCAGAATACGAGGTTATTCTTATGAAAATGGTTCATGTTCTTCAGAATACGTGATTATTATTCTTATGAAAATACGATGCCTCTTCTGCAGAATACGGGGTTATTCTTATGAAAATGGTTCCTATTCTTCAGAATACGTGATTATTGTTCTTATGAAAATACGATGCCTTTTCTGTAGAATACGGGGTTATTCTTATGAAAATGGTTCCTATTCTTCAGAAATCGTGATTATTATTCTTATGAAAATACGATGCCTCTTCTGCAGAACACGGGGTTATTCTTATGAAAATGGTTCCTATTCTTCAGAATACGTGATTATTATTCTTAGGAAAATACGATGCCTCTTCTGCAGAATACGAGGTTATTCTTATGAAAATGGTTCCTGTTCTTCAGAATACGTGATTATTATTCTTATGAAAATACGATGCCTCTTCTGCAGAATACGAGGTTATTCTTATGAAAATGATTCCTATTCTGCAGAATACGTGATTATTACGAAAATACGATGCCTCTTCTGCAGAATACGAGGTTATTCTTTTGAAAATGATTCCTATTCTGCAGAATACGTGATTATTAGTCTTACGAAAATACGATGCCTGGTCTGCAGAATACGGGGTTATTCTTATGAAAATGGTTCCTATTCTGCAGAATACGTGATTATTATTCTTACGAAAATACGATGCCTATTCTGCAGAATACGTGATTATTATTCTTAACGAAAATACGATGCCTCTTCTGCAGAATACGGGGTTATTCTCATGAAAATGGTCCCTATTCTGCAGTATACGTGATTATTATTCTTACGAAAATACGATGCCTCTTCTGTAGAATACGAGGTTATTTGTATGGAAATGATTCCTATTCTACAGAATACGTGATTATTATTCTTACTAAAATACGATGCCTCTTCTGCAGAATACGGGGTTATTCTTATGAAAATGATTCCTATTCTGCAGAATACGTGGTTATTACTACGTCGGACATACGACCGCTACTCTGGCGTGAAGTAATCGGTTCAGGCGTCACTTTTAACATTATGTTATTGATCGTCCGTTAAACGGAACATAAATGATTCCGTGCTAAGCTTGTGGGGATCCCCGCCCCCTCCCTCCCCAACGTCCATCCCCTTCCCCTTCTCCCTATTTTCAGCCTTCCACGTTTTACTTATTTATGTGGCTTTGAAGGGAAGGTTAACAGTGATGCTTCTGGTGGGTTGCTGGCTTATTGTTTATCTGTTGTTTATCAGTTTAAATGGTTTTATGTTTGCTTGTATCGGGGTGGAGTAACATAAGAAAATTGGGAGAGCTACGTTGTATTGCGTGGTCTTCATTTTATATATATATATATATATATATATATATATATATATATATATATATATATATATATATATATATATATATATATATATATATATATATATATATATTCATACAGTATATGTATATAATATATATATATATATACACACATCTATATGCATTATATAAATACACATATACATAATATATATAATATATATATATATATATATATATATATATATATATATATATATATATATATATATATAATATATATTCAGACATATATATATATATATATATATATATATATATATATATATATAAATATATATATATATATATATATATATATATATATATATTATATATATATATATATATATATATATATATATATATATATATATATATATACATTACCATTCAGTACCACTTTGGTAATACCTCAACGTTATTCTAGTCCGGTCATTTTGTTATTTGGTGGGCACGTGCATAGTACAGTTGTAGGAACTGATTAAAGCCACAGTGCAATTACCAACGAACAAGTTTAAGCTAGAGCTTTGTTTAAGCTAGAGCTTTTAATTATGCGGGAAGACCAGCCAACTCCCCAGGGTAAACCTGTTGAATTTAGGGCATATCGTTCTTTTGTCATTACAGTGCCAAATTAAAATCTTCATCATTATGATTGCATGGGAATCAGAGTACTTTGCGATTATATATTTTTTTTTTGGGGGGGGGGGGCGAGTGGGAGTTTGGCTTCCGTGTAGGGGAGTATATGTCGAAAGAGACATATCACCCCATGTCACAAAGAGCCTGTTGATTTTGAAGTCTCGCTACACATCGTTAATTCAATACCTTGTAAGTCTGAAATATCGCACAGTAAAAAACTAGCGTTTAATGATATACGGAAGGCCAACAGAAGGGAATAAAACATATTGACTCTGGATTTAGAGTCGGCCAACACTCCATCTTTCATCAGGATACCCAGAAAACTCACATATTGGGGAGAGACTTAGTTTCCTAAGAGTTAGAATCTCCTTGGTATTGGGCACGTCACCGCAAGCTTTTGAACAAAGTAACTTGAGAAAGGTCCCAACGAGGCTCTTTGCAATTCGCAAAGATATATTTCATAAATGTAATTCCCATTTGTGTATCGTCTTTCTTCTACACATCTACTACTTTTTAGTTTCGTCTTGAATTCTCACGAATACATTTGTCTCATTATATCTCCATTAAAAATGTATGAAACAGAGCGCGAGTTACTCAGTAAAAATGATAAAATATATCAGACAAAGAAATAAAAAAGGCCCCTTCCCCTTCATGGACTGGATGAGGACGAATAGTGTTAATAAATAATAAAGACATGAAAATGACGATAGTGATGAGAGCACCGATGGAAAATAATGCGAACTCTTTTCATCCCCGCGAACGAAAATGATTGACTTCGTTGAAGTGGAGTTTGCACAAGAAAACAAAAGCTGAGGATACTTAGTTATTCAGGGGTGGTTCATGGAGGTTAATGGATAATGTTAATTGTGAAGCGGTGGGCCAACTGGGGCTTTCGCCACTACACGAATACAAATGAGACAGGGAGAGGGAGAGGGAGCGGGAGAGGATGGGGGGGGGAGGGAGGGGTGGGGAAGGGGAGGGCCGGAAGGAGAAGCTAGATATTAGGGGGTTAGGGGATGGTATAGAGGCATTCTCATTTGCATAGGCTCCTCCCTTGTAACATCATCACTCTTTATATGCCCCTCACCCCTCCCCCCCCACCTCCTTTAGGCATAATCCCCCTCCCCCGTCATCCCTTTACCTAACCTCATTCTCCCCAACCGCCCCCCCCCCCGCCTCTTTCCCCCACGGCTATATATATATATATCCCTCCTCCACCCCTCCCTTACTCTTCCAGGCCTTCTCTGTGTCTTTGTAGAGACTCGAAACTAATGGATATGAAGATGTTATTTTCATTATCCGGTTTCCTTTCTTCCGTATCGTCTTTGTGTCGTGGGAATTAGCTCGTCAAGTTTCTGCTAAGCTTTGTTAGTAGTTGTTTGTGCCCATCTTTTCTAATTTTGAGGAGGGGGAAATTTTGCCCCCTTACTTGGTGCACAATGACTGTGTTCGCAATATAGTGGATTGTTATCATTCCAAGAAATTAAATCTTAATTATTTGCTGTTGTTCCTAAGCAATTTATTCTAAATGCATTTAAGACAGTTTTAAATGAGTAAGTCTTTTGTTCTAAAAACATTATTGGCAGTTTGAAAACAATAAATAATGTGTTACAAAACCATTATTGGCTGTTTGATAAAAGTAATTTTTTCTAGACACTCGGCAATTTGAAATCAATCCCTTCGGGCATTGTAAAAGTAATTTATTTAGATGTAATTATCATCTGGGACCATGAAAGTAATTTATTCAACAGTCATCGGTCCCAATTACCTTGAACCTTGTAATTTATCCAACAATATGTTTCAGCAATCATTTTGAAATTTAATTTTCAGAAAGAAATTTGCTTACAGCTCGCTTGTTGTAAATTACCTTGTTTGACGTAAAGCTTCCGTATAACTTTGGTAATTGTATTTCATGAATAATTAATGCTTCAAAGTAATGGTATTCACCCATTCTCTTCCTACTAATTTCATGGATAGTGCTTGAATCATGTTTTGTGGTCTCATTCTATTCACTATTCTCACGATCATTCGCCTTCTCTTATTATTATTATTATTATTATTATTATTATTATTATTATTATTATTATTATTATTATTATTATTATTATTATTAAACAATTCACCTGAAAAAACAGAAAAGCAAAGCGAACATAAGCGTAGTGGAGGAATATGCAAATAAAAATAAAAAATATTTACATAGATATTTATGTAGAAGTTAAGTAAAGAATTAGAAGTTAAATAAAGAATCCCTAAAATATGGAAATAATGATAATGAACGTGTGAGAGGGAACGAGGAAATGACGAAAAAGGTGCTTACTATGCTGAGTACATAAAAGGAATAAAAAAGACAGGAATGCATAAATAGAGTGAAAGGTTTTATTGATAAAAATAGAAATAGATAAGGAGAGAGAGAGAAGGGGGGGGGAAGGTTTCAGTTATGAAATAAAAATAAACAAGGGGAGAGAGAGAGAGAGAGAGGTTAAAAAAATCACAGAGAGACATGTTTCAGGTATAAAAATAAAGATAAATGAGGAACGATAAGAGAGAGAGAGAGAGAGAGAGAGAGAGAGAGAGAGAGAGAGAGAGAGAGAGAGAGAGAGAGAGAGAGAGAAAGGTGTTTACTATGCTGAGTATATAAAAGGGATAAAAAAGACACGGGTGCATGAACAGAGAGTGAAAGGTTTTAGTGATAAAAATAGAAATAGACAAGGAGAGAGAGAGAGAGGAAGGTTTCAGTTATAAAATAGAATTAAACAAAGCGAGAGAGAGAGATAGAGAGAGAGAGAGAGAGAGAGAGAGAGAGAGAGAGAGAGAGAGAGAGAGAAAGGTTTCAGTTATTAGAATAAAACTAAATAAGGAAAGATAAAAGAAGAGAGAGAGAGAGAGAGAGAGAGAGAGAGAGAGAGAGAGAGAGAGAGAGAGAGAGAGAGAGAAAGAGGTTTCCGTTATAAGAATAAAACTAAATAAGGAAAGATAAGAGAGAGAGAGAGAGAGAGAGAGAGAGAGAGAGAGAGAGAGAGAGAGAAAGAGAGAGAGAGAGAGAGAGTGAAAAAAATTACAGAGAGAAAGGTTTCAGGTATAAAAATAAATGAGGAACGATAAGAGAGAGAGAGAGAGAGAGAGGTTTCAGTTATAAGAATAAAACTAAACAAGGAAAGATAAAAGGAGAGAGAATGAAAGAGAGAGTGAGGAAGAGAGAGAGAGAAAGGGAGAGAGAAAGGCTTCAGTTATAAGAATAAAACTAAATGAGGAAAGATAAAAGGAGAGAGAGAGAGAGAGAGAGAGAGATGAGGCAAATGAGAGAGGATAAGACAGGATGAGAAAGTATGAGGTGAAATTGCAATTAAACTAGTGGCAGGGATAGATGATTATGGTGGGGAAAAAGAGAGAGAGAGAGAGAGAGAGAGAGAGAGAGAGAGAGAGAGAGAGAGAGAGAGAATCTTAGCTGGAAGAGACGACTCGTGTTACCGAGCGAAGCCGCTCAAATGAATTTTGGATGTTTATCAAATCCCTGTTTTTCTTATTAAATGAATCCTCAAATTTTGCATGTGCGTGGTTAAATTATCTTTTTGCTCGTTTACAGTTTTAATTTATATATATATATATATATATATATATATATATATATATATATATATATATATATATATATATATATATATATCTTTATATAAGTATATATAGATATAGATATATTTATACACACATAAATATATATATATATATATATATATATATATATATATGTATGTATATATATATATATATATATATATATATATATATATATATATATATATATATATATATATATATGCATACATACATATATCTCTCTGTGTAAAAATGCTATAAAAGTGACGGTAATATGTTTTTCTGCACGTGCTAAAATAAATATTAACAAGCTGTTTGTTATTGAAAGAGTAATTTATCGCCGTTTTACTGATAATAAAAAAAGATTCTATAGCCTCATTACTTTGTTTTTGTGCGAATATTTTTTACGACTGTAGAAATTTTATTTTCAGCTTGCTTCATGTCGTCATACTGACCGTATATTTTTATTGTTCTCCTTTTAGAACACATTACGATCAATTACAACTACTGTATTCGCCCTCAAACTTTACACCAAAATCAGTATCGTAATCTGAAGCATATCTTTGTTTACCGGTTCAAGTAAATTATCTCCCAGCTCAAACCCAGTCAGCCAGAGTCTGGTATGCTTTGCTGTTTCAGAAAACATTGTATGGATAAGCATGTATGTGTGTGTATATATATATATATATATATATATATATATATATATATATATATATATATATATATATATATATATATACTGTATATATATATATATATATATATATATATATATATATATACTGTATGTATATATATATATATATATATATATATATATATATATATATATATATAATATATATATATATATATATATATATATATATATATATATATATATATATATATATATATATATATATAAAATGTTCTGTGACCTAATGAGAGTTCCGAGATTGATCTCAGAACGGAAGAAAATACTTTAGCTTGGTTTCTCAAAGACTTATTATTACCTTGTTGACTAAGTAGTGATTAGGTACCTAGTACTCGATCGACTTCGGTGGTCTGCTGCCACTGTGGATAAGGGTATGGGACTAGCAACGTCATCCTAAACGGTGTGCTGAGAACTGGCATGTATTGAGCAGGACGGGAAACCCGGTGCTCTCATTAATCCTTGGATCAAAAATAAAAAAAGTTTGGGGGCGGAGGCGTTGACGGGCGGTTAAAAGAGACTGCGAAAACACCGACATGCCGAGTTCCAAAACCTGATAGTGTAGGAGAAGAAAGTCATCAACATGATTCCCATAAAGTAAATGAGAGAAGAGCTGACATAACGGGTGTTACGGAGGTCGTAATAGTATCCACAGACATGGGATTAAGAAGACGGAATTGTGTTAAGACGTTGAAAGGGATAAGAGGCCCGATGTGGACCTCGGGGCTTTGATTCATTTGTAAGGAGGCAAAAAATTAATTCTTTTAAATACGAGAACAGAACTCCAAGGAGAGGCAGTAGATGATGGCAGTACAGAGCTCTGATAATCGAGATGAAGAAAACACCTGATTCCTTTAGAAGCAGATGTAGTAGTTTGAACTACGTGATCTCCCAAAGGCTCATTTGCCGTAACCCGAACACCTCGGATGTTAACGTGTCTCAATAATTAATAGACTACATCTGTTTAAAATAAATAAGAAGCACTGACAGCTTCCAGCGGCTGACGGGCTGAACGTCAGATTGACAGAGAGGGGACCTGAATCTTTGAAGAACAGCAGATACTTTTTTCAAGACCTATTCCTGGAATAGTAACCAAATACATTTCGAAAGACTAGAGACCTGATGGACGTATATCTAAATACATCTACTGATAAAACTCTGCCATTAAAATTCTTCTGCTTCGTTACGTCGTTGCAGAGGCGGGCACTGGTTCCAAACCTCGATGAAAGAGTAGGGTTGTCGAGAAGGTTAACGACTCTGTCTCATTAAAAATCGCGATTGTGAATGAAAAATTCTGTCAGTCATTGTGTCTCAGCCATTGTGTCTTATGCTGCGGGCAGCTGGTATAACAGTGAGAGCGAGAGCCCCTGGTGTGGTGACTTATCAAGAAGTCATAGAGAATCATCTAAATCTCTCGAGGCTGTAATGGAAGTTGTCCTCCCTGGTAGGGGAATACGTCTTAAAAATTTAGGACTACATGAGAAGTTAATTCAGGTGAGAAAGTGGAGCTTGTTGAAAAATTCAGTCCTGAAATCCTTTCTGTAAGTATGAAGGTTATGAGTGTCGTCTCCCTAAAAAGTTTCTTAATGTATTTGATACATCAAGCTTCACGTTGGCAGCAGTTGTTAAAATTTAAGCAGAATGGATTTTTCCTCCTGCATCTTCCGTCATTTATCTTTGCGTGATTTATTATGAGTGTACTGTGTTTTATATCTTGTTAGATTTATCCGTTACTCTGAATCATCCAGAAAGAGTGAATGTACTTCATTGTAAAGGTATTCGTCTTAAATTGAACGGTCCTATTAAAGTGCAACTTTTTTATGACTTGTCAAACAGAAATCCTCCGCAAAGCGAGTCATTCTGAGTCCACAGCTGTTAAGCTCCCTTTACATAGATCTGTACAAAATAGCCATTTATGCTGTGGGAATCCACAGCTATTAATCTCCCTATATAGTTCTACTTATTATTTTAAGTCCGTTTTACCTTTTTAATATATCCACTACATTGCGTGTCAGTCGGAGAATCCGAAGATTATAATACTTTTTGCATAGACCAACAACTTATCGTGAACCGTTCTCGAAGCTGTCGTCACGGTTTCGGAAAAGTCGTCCGAAGACGAACGTCTCCATTAAATATTTTGTCCATAGATTCTTCTTCTTTCTCCGAGCCGGTGCATTTCCCCTGATCTCCCCTTGCTCCTGTCTTCATTCATCTCCTGGCTTCTTCTTCTCCTATTCATGCGTTTCTTCCTACTTTCGGACGCGTGACATTTCGATGCCGCCAATAATAAGGGGGCTGCTAAATATGCAATGCTGGGATGACAAAACCGGCAGCAGCTGCTGCCGGAGTTGTGAGGCTTTGTGGTCGATGAGTTTGAGGGCAATGAAGGCGCATCAATACTATTAACAAGTGTCTTAAATGCAGGTACCTTATATTATTAGTAGGAACGGTAGATTAAGGTATACCAGTATTATTAGTAGCACCCATAGATACAGGAACCTGAAGTGAAGGTATCCCAGTATTATCAACAAAAACAGTAGATGAAAGTAACGCAGTGCTGTCAGCAGCAGAAACCTTAGATGAAAGTATTCCATTGTTATTAAGAACCATAGATGAAGCTATCCCAATATTATCAACAGGAACCGTAAGATGAAGCTAACTCATTATAATCAACAGAAACCTTACATGTAGAAATCGTAATATTATTACTGTGAACAGTTGATGAAGGCATCCCAGTGTTATTCATTTTTAATAATAAGAACAGTAGATGATTGATTTACAGTGTTATTAGCAGGAACTAGATACAGGTACCAGAAGAATAAAAGGTGTTGGTTGTTGAAAGCAATTTTCAGATAATTGAGAAGCTACACGCTGCTTCAGGAACACAAAATTTTGTAAGTGCAATAATCGTTCAGGGGTTATTGAAGGTAGATGGAAAACAAATACAGTTTTCTGAGGGTCATTAAAAATGTTGAGTAAATGCAATCATTTGAGGATTACTATAGGAAGATAAGCTGCAAATGAAATTATTTAAGGGTTACTTTAGGATATATGGAATAATTGTAGTTATTTAAGGGTTACATAGAGAGGGTGGAGAGTAGGTATAATAATAATAAAAATAATAATCATCATTATCATCATCATCATCTTTATTTTCAGCACGAGGCCATATACATGGAATATACAAAGTAGAGGCATTACAATAGGTACACTATAGTTAATGTGACAAAAATGATAATTAGCGATATCGACACAGTTGCTTGAGGTAGAAGTAGAAAAAAAATAGTAATTATATTATTGATAGTGACAGTATTGTTATTGAAAATAATAGTAAAAATATTAACAAAATGCATATTAAAAAATGATAGCAATTAAAAACAGGTTGCCTACAAACCAATTTCCTGCTAGTGACCTTAGGTGGAATACAGAAGTCAGGTCCAGAGGGCTAAATACGAAAAAGTGAAAAAAGCAAATCTCAATGATAATGATAACATTATAATTGAAGTAATCATATTAGTAAACATAGTAATACAATATATAATAAATAAACAGCATCAATAATAATAATAGTAATAAAACATTAACAATAATAATAGCAATAATAATAGCAGAATCAGCATGTTAAACTTTCGATATTTAAAGGTTCCTTAAAGAAGATCTGGGAATGTTTCATGCAATTGCTTATAGATAGTTAATACGTGCAAGTACTAAGATTATGGAAAAAAAGTGTAGGCTTTTGAAGCCACCTACCTAATAACAATGATATAATAAATAACGTTAGCTGAGTGATACTTAGGGAAGGCGAATATGGGTTTGCTGAATGCGCTATCTGATAACGGCTATGTAATTGTCCACTCAGTTGCCTAAGAGTGCTTCAGAGTAAGAATGGAATTGATCACTGCGTCACCCGCTAATATTGAGCTATTAAATGCAATTATTTAATGGTGTGAAACAGTGGAATGCAGTTGTCTGCAAATATAAAGTTAATAGATGCAGCCTTACAAGAACAAAAGGAACCAGAAAGTGGAATGAGCTTTTGAAAATCTTAGAATAAATACAAATTGTTGAGCGCAAGTATTTAAGGATGGAACAGAACTACTGAGGATGGGCATCTGGGTATTCTGGACATGCCAGACACCCGAAATTTTGGTATTTGGTAAGCACTGCAGATGTTGATACGGACCATCAGAAACGATGAACTTCTAATGCCGGCATCTGCGAGTGACCTGAACATTGCTGGATACAGTAAGAGGATGTGAAAGCAGAAGAGTTTTAGGCGTATAAAAATAATCGGGAATTCGAAACAAACATCTTGTAACGTGTTACAAACGCTGTGTTCCCAGGAAATGAACGAAGGATGCAGTAAAATTGCTAAGG
Source organism: Macrobrachium rosenbergii (assembly GCA_039081455.1). Taxonomy (NCBI): domain Eukaryota; kingdom Metazoa; phylum Arthropoda; class Malacostraca; order Decapoda; family Palaemonidae; genus Macrobrachium; species Macrobrachium rosenbergii. The sequence continues at coordinate 11,685,386 of JANJGK010000030.1, forward strand.
CGCTGTGATTCAAATATTAAAGTGAAATTACCATTGACACATTTCTGTGTTGTCATTGGAATATGGAGATGCTATCATTTACCGCATTTTGCTATGAAATTGTTGTTAACCCCGGGGCCAGAATAAAGTCGTAAATAAGTAAACACATTTTAGCAATGTCCCTTGGATATTGAAACTGTGCTCTGTGCTGTACATTGCACATATTAGAACCGATCTAAGCCTGCTTAAGCTAAGCACACTCCTCAAACGTTATTGGAAACAAGTGAAATTGCAGCAGCAGCTTATGAGGACCGACTGTATTCGATTTAAGATCAACACTTTTCTGTAGTGTCACTCAGGTGCTGTGAAACTGCTTGGAACATCATAATGACCGTGTTGCTACGCACCTGTCGCTTCATACGGAAACCAGGTGAAACTGGATAGAACTAAAAACATAATTTTCATATCATTAGAAACGCTATGAAATTTAACTTTGTCACGAAATGGAGACTGCATGCGACAGCCGAATGAAATCGACAGGTGGAAGTCCGCTTGAAAAAACATCCTCTGAGGTCCAGTGGTGACCTTTAGGAACCTATGAAATAGACAAGAAGCCTTCTTTAGCTGGAGGAGAAGCGATCGACGAAAAGTTTTCTTCTATTTTTGTGAGTTCGGACTCGGATTAGAAAATTGGAAATATTCCGGATGACACTGACCATGTTAGATTAACTTTCACGGTGTTTTAACTATTGATTACAGTTCAGCATTCTTCGGAAGATATATATATATATATATATATATATATATATATATATATATATATATATATATATATATATATATATATATATATATAGAATTACTAAAAGGACCCCATTCAAACTGGATGGTATCTAATGGAGTGTTTATTCAGAAAAAGTTACAAGCTTTCTTGGACAAACAGTCCACATTATCAAGTATCCGTACAAGAATGCTTGTAACTTTTTCTGAATAAACACTCCATTAGATAACATCCAGTTTGAATGAGGTCCTTTTAGTAATTTTACTAATGCACAGAACAACTGTGTATGTGATAAAGTTTATATATATATATATATATATATATATATATATATATATATATATATATATATATATATATATATATACATATATATATATATATATATATATATATATATATATATATATGTATATAGACATATATAGTGTGTTTGCGTTTGTGGTTATCAACCTCACGTGATCAGAGAGAGACCCAAGATCGATCCTGAGACCCACTTTGATGAGAACTGTGAGAAAAGTGGCCGGAGATGAATGGGGATTTGTGAAAGACGAAGCACAAAAATGATATGAGTGGCAGAATTTCATAGGGGCCTTTTGCGTCACGTGGAATTGGAAGTTTGATATATATATATATATATATATATATATATATATATATATATATATATATATATGTGTGTGTGTGTGTGTGTGTGTGTGTGTGTATTTTATATACATATACATATATATAAATATATATATATATATATATATATATATATATATATATATATATATATATATATATATATATATATATATATATATATCATGAGCCTTTATCTTCTTATACAGAATAGCATCAGTTTTCAGGAGGTATTTATAGAGTGAGGTTGGTAGCCTGACTCGTGGATGTTCAAGAGGCATTTGTGCCAACAGCATCTCTTTCTTGCAGGTCAGCTGTCCAAGTACTGACCAGATCCAGTCTTGCTTAACTTCATTGATCGAACGTCCAGCAGCATGGAAAACATTAAAATTTGTGAGTATATGTATGTATATATATATATATATATATATATATATATATATATATATATATATATAATACTGCTGGTCTAGTAAATGCCATCTGTTTTGGGTAACACTGCGTCTTGTCCCAAGGTAGAGGAGTATCCGGTGGAGTGCTATTAATCTCTTGAGGGAGAAAATGTCCCATGAATGCTGGGAGAGATACTCCCTCTCTTAGCCAGTGGCAGCCACAACTTCAGGTCCGTCTGTGTACTGAGAATTGTTATAGCAGATATAGATTAGATGTAAATAAAATGTACCATATGGTGTCCTAATAAAGGCCAGGGATATGCAACCCGTAACCGATGTCTGTATAGCAAGTTATCAAAAAAGGAATAAAATACTATGCTTGGTGGAGCTCAAAAGGTAAAAGGGTGTGTACAAAAGATTGGGGAGAACTTGAATTTTCTTTGAAAGCCAAGTTGGGCATGTAGGAAGAGACTGTTGAGCCAACTCTCCGTTATGTAATTGAAGTATGGATGTTGGATATGAATGAAAGAAAAAATGTTTACGTTGTTGGGATGACCTGTTTGCGTAGCATGTGTAGTGTAAGAAGAAATGTCAGGGAGAGAAATGTGGAAATACATGACAGAAGTAGTAACGAGGTTTAGCAATGATTGAAGGATGGATTAGAGTATTTTCAGTTGGTCATTTATGTGGGAAGAATGAATGATGGCAGCTAGGTGGAAAGAGTGTATAATACAAACTATAATAGATAGGAGGGGAGGAAGACCTAGAAAGGGATAGATACGTGGGATTTAGAGGAATTAGAAAGCATGGGTCGTAATATCTAGAAAATGAAAGAATGAGTGCAAGACATGAGTGAATGGCACAGTGTAAGTGGGGGCTTTCAATGTGCCGCTGATGACCTCTTTGTGCAGGTATATGAATAGCTAATGGTGTTGAGATTTTACTGCGCAGGGGTTCATCCATGATTCACCATCTGAAGTAGGAATATAACAGTGACTATTGTATTGTTCTATTCTCTGGACCCATCCACTTTATAATATATATATATATATATATATATATATATATATATATATATATATATATATATATATATATACTGTATATTAATATATATATATACATTTATATTGTATTATGTATATATGTGTGTCTTTTCTCTCTTCTCTTTTATGTATGTGCATATATGTATATATAATATATATATATATATATATATATATATATATATATATATATACATATATATATATATATATAAATTATATTATTTATATTTATATATATATATATATATATATATATATATATATATATACATACATACATACATATATACGCACGCGCACACGCACACACAAAAGGAGAAAGGAGGGAGAGAGAAAAACACATCTTACCGAACTTGTACCAATAAACCTAAATCTTTCACAGCCAGATTTACGCAACATGGGACCTTGGCTCATCCCATTTGCCCTTCGTCTCACACTCCCACAGCGTCCCCTATCTGATGCCGCAGATGTGTGACCCTACTGTGACCCCCTTCCCCCAATCCCTCCCACTCCAGTACAGTGCCATAGAGTTCCACCTCCAACGTGCACTTGGGATCTCTTCCTCCCCCCAATGACGGATGTCAGTTCAGCGATCGCGAGTAATTGACAGATATTGTTTTTATCAAGACGCTGTGGTTTCACATAAGTGTCTTCTCTCTCTCTCTCTCTCTCTCTCTCTCTCTCTCTCTCTCTCTCTCTCTCTCTCTCTCTCTCGTAGTTTCCCCAGTTTCATGGCCCTCAGAGACCTCTTTTTTTTCGCCTGTGTCCTCGCAATAGTTATTGTCCTAAGGGTTTATCTGAAATAGAAGCTACAACTTCAAGTAAGTTAGTTTATTTTCGTTATATTCATTTATATGTGACTTTCTGTACTTCTGTGCATGTGCATTGCGTCTGGGATAACTGGAGTCCTTTATGCTCGAGGCTACTTAATGAATACAGGAAGCAAAATTCTCTCATCAAATTTTCACTCACAATGTGATATGCAGTGCATGTCTTGCAGAATTGACTGATCATTTACATTCGCACTGACGTGTGAGATGGGGTTTCATGAGGGCAGCTGGTTAATGCCAGTATTATCTTAGTGAGCAGTGAGTTTCAGCTCTGAATTCTAGGAACAAGTAATTTCTAGTGTAACGAGTGGGTACCGTTCGCTGTATGGTTGTAATACCCAAGAGGGTACTCAGGTATTTATGGTAACCTTCACTTATAGTGTCCATCTCGTCGGGTTAAAGTAAACGAAATTGAGTTTTTTGCTTCACTATAAAAACGTCGACTTGATACAATTTACTAGTTGTACAGTAAATGTGATCAAATCAGGCGCAAGATTTTAAGTCTCGAAATTGGTTTAGCTTTAGATTTTAACCCCAGGAGAGTCTCAAGTCCTGTGTGAGGTAAAATTACAGTGGTGAATAGGCAACTTGTCTTTTCTTTTCTTGCTTTTATCTACATGTGCTACCGGGGTCTAAGCGATGTCAGGCAGGGCAGCCGATCGAGGCTACGGCCTACCCCAACGCCAAATCAAAGCCCTTCAAAAGAAGGCATCGTGCTTACCCCATATGAAAAATGCGAAATAGCACGTTAAACGAAGAAGAAGATCTAAATTCTTATTATCAGAAGTATACATAATATGAATATAGCATCAGTTATGAGTAAACGCACAGTATTTATTTGATATAGATATTAATGCGTTGATATTTAGGGTCAAATGATGTTAATCACAACAAGAGTAAATTTTTATGTTACAAAGTGCATATATCACATGTAAAAGATACTGAACACTGATATATAAGGGTATATATTTTTTTATCATGAAGCTATCAACTCCAACTGTAACAGTGGTCAGTGCCACATCATACTTCAACTACTGAATCGGTTACGAACACCTGTACAGAAAACTTCCGCATCATCAGCTGCCTCATAAACCTACATTTAAGTCTCATGAACAGCGTTTCAAACCCCGTACACACTGCATCTTGCACCTCCGTCTCGCCAGCACTCATACCTGGTGGATATTAAGGCCATACCCTTCCTCCTCAGTACCTATAACACTTCATCCACCTTGTACTTTCTAGGTCTGCCCTGCCCTCCTTCCTCCAAACACTTCCGAAATATACACACTTTTCACCATTATTATTCACCATTCTTTCCACATGACCAAACCGACTCATCATTTTATATATAATAACCTATTGACAGTTTCTTTTATGTATCGCCATATTTCTCACCATTTTGATTTTTCTTATTCCACGTAAGCGGTGTTAGGAATATCGTATCTTAATATCTCAAGTCATTTTTTGTTTTCTTTCAACAGACGAAAATGTTGATTGAGTTTTGCGCGCATGTGTGTTTACCGGTGTTTTTCACGCGTATAGAAAGATTGGGTAACTTAGCATACCTTGTGGGTGTGGCATATATCATAGTTGAGAATAAACAAGGAAAAAATGCGCCGAAGTTTCTTCTGCGCAATCGAGTTTTCTGTACAGCCGCTTTAGCGTATAATCAAGGCCACCGAAAATAGATCTATCTTTCGGTGGTCTCGGTATAATGCTGTATGAGCTGCAGCCCATGAAACTTTAGCCACGGCCCGGTGGTGGCCTATCCTATATCGTTGCCAGAAGCACGATTATGGCTTACTTTAACGTTGAATAAAATAAAATAAAAACTACAGAGGCTAGAGGGCTACAATTTGTTATGTTTGATGATTGGATGGTGGATGGTCAACATACCAATTTTCAGCCCTCTAGCCTCAGTAGTTTTTAAGATCTGAGGGCAGACAGAAAAAGTGCGAACTGACAGATAAAGCCGGCACAGCAGTTTTCTTTAACAGAATGACCTTAGAGTCTGTTGCTATGAATTATTTTATCCAATGTGCATAGAATATTTTAAATCTTCTCTCTCTTTTTCCTACTGTATAATTGAAAGGTTTCCTCTGACTTCTCTTATTCCAAGTGAATTTTTAATCATGCAGCTTCTATGTATTCCTGTAAAGCGTGGAGAATTGTAATGTGTTCATCTGTGTAGGACTTATTACCAGCAGAAATGCATTCGCCCTAATTACACCCGTTGTGCTCCTTGCATTTCATTAGAGATCCTTTAGTAGGAAAGGTTAAAGCTCATTTAAAAGAGGGTCCTGGACTCCTTCCCGGCGACTGAATTTCATTTGATCTTGCATCTCTCTGTGAGTAATTGCCAGCATTTGGAGACGTTTAAGAATGGGGAGAGCACAGCCTCTATGAGTTTCAATTTGTTACTCGAAGCTAGATAGATATCATTCTCTCTCTCTCTCTCTCTCTCTCTCTCTCTCTCTCTCTCTCTCTCTCTCTCTCTCTCTTTGTAAGTGACACTAATACTCCAACAATTTTTGATAGCTTCTATTATTGTCTTACGGAAAAGACTAATGTTATTTAGGATGCTTAATGTTTCATGTATTCGTTTCAGAGTCATAACTTTCATGTTGCTAATAATTCTTTTATTAAAATTAAACCTTGAATTATAGAATCCTTTATTTGGTGATCTGATAAGGATCATAATAACGCTGAAGACTTAGGAAAAATTCTTAATACAGAAGTGGTTAGAACAGATAAGAGGTTTGAAAGGTTTTGGGAATGGGCATTTTTCTGCTGGCTAAGTTTTTGTGGCTAGAAAAAATAAGTATATCTTAGTTTAACCAGATCACTGAGCTGATTAACAGCTCTCCTAGGGCTGGCCCGAAGGATTAGATTTATTTTACGTGGCTAAGAACCAACTGGTTACCTAGCAACGGGACCTACAGCTTATTGTGGAATCCGAACCACATTATGACCAGAAATTAATTTCTATCACCAGAAATCAATTCCTCCAATTATTCATTGGCCGGTCGGAGAGTCGAACGCTGGGCCAACAGCGTGCTAGCCGAGAGCTCTACCCACCCCTCCAATGGCTTGGAGGGAGAAAGAATGAGAACAAATAAATCAGATGATATGATAATGGAATGCAGTATTTACTGAAGAAGAGGTCTGGTCGTAATATGTAAATGAGAGCAATTCATCAATACAGAAGGAAGTGTATGGAGTCAGTGGGAAAGGGAGGAGGAAACGGATGAAAATAAAATGTTTTTAGAACATTTGGGCCATAGTTTTAAGAAGGAACAGTTATGCAAATGTGTTTTATGTATGATGCTAATTGAGAGATGGTATTCAAATGGAAAGTAGTCCTTTGACTGACTGTTCTGTACGGATAACAGGAGAAGCAGAGTTGATAGAGGCATATTTTGAAATGAATTCAAGTCTGAGAATGGACCGGAGAGTGGTTGTTGAGAATATAGGAAAACCAATGAAAAAGACAGTAGTTGCCACTAGGAATATGTTTCTGTACAGTGATGAGAATGTAATTGGTTTTAGATAGGATATGTAAAACTTGTTCACTTGAGGGGAAAGTTTATTTTAAGGAATATTGCAGGGAAATAACTTTTCTTATTTTTCTAAGAAAGCAGTCAGGTAGGGTTTGGAGTGAGACGGTGAAACAGATGACAGAGAAGGAAGAGAATTTGAACCAAGATTTCGTTTCGAAAAAGCTTTATGAGAAGGATAAAAATAAAAGCTTGGCTTTGGTACACAAAATCCCAAAGGAAAGTCATGACGGAATTGACAGAGATACCTGTGGAGAACTGAGGACGGATAATAAGGATGGCTGTCATGTTAAGTCATTAAAAGGTATCCTGTGTGAAAGAATATGTATCCGCGAGAGTGACTGGTTTATATAAAACTAGGTGTTAGACATGGGTGTGTTATGTCTCTGTGGATCTGTAGCATGCATGCGGATAGAGTGATGGCAGAAATTGGGGAAGAACAGTTGATGGCGCTGTGAATTTGAGGAACAGTGAAAGAGACTTTGATGGCAGATGCTTGTTAATTAGACGGCACAGATTAACGATAATACAGAGCTAGTGAAAAATGTGATTTTTAGGATCATAAAATGAAAGTGAATGTAAGCAAGAGGAATAAATGAGTTTTGACGTTAGTTTGGATATGAAAGTAGGTGGAATAAAGGAAACAGTTCTCTTATGGGAATTTAGGCGTGAATGCTTCATATGTTAGAATAAAATAAGAGATAAATCACAGGTATGATGAAACAAAGGTACTGGGAGCTTAACGTAAGTTGTAGGAAAGAAGAATAGTTGATAAAGATGAAAAAAGTGTGGCTGTATGAAGCAACTATTGAGGCAACTATTCTTGGAATTTATGCTGAATGAGGATAAAAAAAAATAGGGTCTGTTTATAAATGCTTACTATTTAGAACGCACGAAGGAGCATGAAGCCTGAAGATATGCTGGAAAGGTTGGCATGGAAATACACGATAGATTGTGCATTTTGAAATGGTTTGGCCCTATAGAAAGAACGGGAGAGACTACCTTGATGGAAGCGGAGTATAATTCTGGAATCTGTGGGAAGAAGGACAGTGAGATTTGCCAAGTTTTGAGTGACAAATAAAAAAGAAAAAAAAGAATCTTGAATATTGATGTCAAAGAAGACTGAGAGTTCGAGTACTGCAAAGGTCATCGGGTTGTTGACGGGCTGCTGATTAAGTCTCTGTAGATGATTGAAGGCAGCTTTATGCGCTACGGAAGTTTGCATAAAAGGAGGCTTATCCTTGATTAAGCAGTTACAGGGTGAGGAGGCAGTGACGATCGTCTTCTTTTTTCACTAAACTACTTCCTTTCCGAAGTTATTGATAGAAATGATAACAACGTTGGTAATTAGAGTAATAATAAGTAATAATCCTCTTAACAGTCAGTGATAATAAGTACAGTACTGATGATGATGGCTAACAATAATAATTATAACAATAATAGCAGCAATACTGTGCTAATAATAATTTTAGGCAATAACGTATTGTTAAGCTTAATATAGGAACAATTTGCGCCACCTCATTTCTGTTTTTCTTCCATCGCTGACACCACGGGTCGCTTCCATCTTCATTAAGGCATCCTGTGTCACAAATTACAATTTCCCCGAATTCTCTCTCTCTCTCACTCTCTCTCTCTCTCTCTCTCTCTCTCTCTCTGTTTGCATGCCTCGCCCCTAGAGTGTAGGCCGGGCTTTCACTAGTAATGCGTTTTTCTTTCTCTTTCTATTTCTCTCCCACTCGTAGTCGGGTCTTTCAATTGTAATAAGATTATCTCTCTCCCTCTCTGTCTCTCCTAGAGTGTAGGAGGCTCTTTCAGTTGTGATAAGCTTACCTCTCTCTCTCTCTCTCTCTCTCTCTCTCTCTCTCTCTCTCTCTCTCTCATCATCATCATCATCATCATCATCATCACCACCACCACCACCACCACCAGCACAATAACCAATCGGCTTTAACTTTTCCTTTTTACCTCTTGCTTAATTACGCCATTGTCTTATATTTCTTTACTTTTCTTCAGTCCTTAAATTACTCTCAAATGCATGTAAAAACTTTAATTAGGAATTGGGCGTCCTTTTTGTATTCCGGTATCCAAAAGTAGATCATCTTACTTTTTAGTCCGCACAGACAGTCAGAAGAGATTGCACTTTTAACCACTGTTTGTCCTTCTGTCACGCTTACCTTGTCGTTGCGACTCATCCTACACAGTTGAAAGGATTTTTAATCAAACTTAGTGCAGTGGTATATCATCATGCATAGATGTGCTTGAAGGAAGCTCGAGTGTGTCTGTCAGTCTGTTTGCCTGCCATACTTACCTTGCCCTCTCAACACTCCTTTACTCGGTTGAAGAGACCTCAGTCGAAATTGCCACGCAGAAGTAGGCCATGCGTAAATGGCGATCGTTCATTTGTGTGTCCGTCGATTAGTGTGTCCGTCACGTTTACCTAATCATCACTACTCATACACAGTTAAAGCGATTTCATTCAATACTGGTTCAAATATAGGATGTCATGAATGAATGTTTATGAATTGAGATCGGCATTTGTCTGTTAGTGTGTCAGTTAGTCTTACGCCGTCATCACAAGTGTCAGTTTCGGTGCAAAGGCAGATTACCATGCATAAATGTGTATGAGGACTGTTTAAACTGTCACTGCAGTTCCTCTTACGAGGTTGAAGGGGTTTCAGTCAAATTTGGCTCACAGGGAAATCATCATGCATAGTTGTACATAAAGGAAGATTGTCTGCCTCTATTCCTCTATGTCTGCCCATTATTGTCTGTCATTCTTTCCATGTTGTGTGGAGACTTTGCCACAAGGTGAAATTGTGGTACCAAATGCCGTAGAATTTTAATATAACTATATTTTTGGCTATAACTTTTAATCGGTAAGAAATATAAACTTTATATTTGTCACATGTTACTACACTGATGAAGCCTTTTCAGATGACATGAAAGTTAGTTACCATTACTTCGTGACCATGACCTTGACTTCCATTCTCATGATAGCTGCCGTCTGGGGCTTCTGTCAACAGTTTATCAACAGTATTACCCTTACAGAGTTGGTGTCAGAAGTTGTCCAGATCAAGCTCGGTCACTGCCAAAAAAAAAATGAAAGGTGGTGATTTAAGAAGTGATTGATTTCTCTCGTATAAGTAACAACAAATTTGCCTTGTAAGAAATAAAACGAGACTGCATCCTAGAAGTGAATAGTAAGGCTCTTGAGGTTGAACATTTAAACTTATTAATACCTTTCTGGTTTGGAAACTTCCTTCCTATATCTGTGATTTAAAAACCTTGAATAGACATGAGAAAAAATTTTGAGAATAAAGATTTCTTTGTGTGGTCGATTTAAAATTTTCTTTCGCATTACGGCATTTACGATTTCTTATTATTTATACAGAATCGTATAGCTTCCACCACTCCCCGGCATTGACATTTAGTTTCCAGTAACCCAAAACTCATCGCCATAATCCTTCGGACATTTAGCGGAGGCTTGGAGTCCAGCGGGTATTGAACGCAGCCCTCAACTCAAGGGTGATGTCGACGCCCTAATGAAATCAATTAGTTGCATTGCAATTCTCCTCGTCCTCATGCGACTCCTCCTCCTTCTGCTTGTGCCCCTTAAGAGACGCCCTTTCCAGGTCCTTCATGCAGCTCCTCCTCAATGGTCCTTAGCATCTCGGGCTGGATAATTGGCGAATTGTCTGTAGACGTCGGAAGGGTCGTGTGGAGACGCCCTCCAGTTCAGTTAGGATCGCTTCTCATTCTTATTTATGACCCGCTCTGCGAATGAATGAATGAGTATGAGTTATCTGGCGTCGCCCACTCTGTAAAAGAATCTGAAATGAATAGTTAGTACGAAGGCCTTTGAAAGGAAGAGCATTTTCTAGAGAATATTCCGAGAATGGTGTGGTTAGTTTATTTTTTATTACGGAATGTAAGTTAATATTGTAGAAATGAGATTTATGTGAGATTGGAAATCTGTGTTTTTATACATATACTAAAGATTTATAGTTTTGATAGTATTTTTCCCCGATATATATGATTCTCTGTCACAGTTTTATTTAGATGAGGATGTCATTACTTTAGGCTGGTATTTGTTCATGTTCTCAAATCTGTTCAGTAAAAAGAAAGAGTAGAAAGGGATTTCCCATCTTAGGCGACAAAAACTCTACTGCTTGGCGATAAGGAAAACGGAGGAAAGTAGAGAAGTGAATGGCAATGAAAAAAAGCAGTCTGGTTAAATCTTGTGTTGGCGATTTTAATCGTACCTGGTTGGAATTAGAGGATTATTTCAATTTTTAAATAATATCTGGTGGATATGAGAAAAAAGTTGAGGGAAAAATATTTCACATTTGGATTAGTCTTGACCTCTGAAAAATACGAGAGAATCAACTCACCTCCGTTGCTGAGCCTCATCTTAGTTTCTGAACAAAAAATCGAGAAAAATGTGGAGAGAAATTGCTCATTTATATAGTCGCGAAAGAACATTATTAGAATTTGTTTTTCTGTAAGTGCAATGAAAAAGCTCCTTCCTCTCTCAAGCGTCGATGACTTTTAGTTTCTATGACCCTAAAATCATGGCCTCAGTCCTCATAGAAATGAGGAGAGGGATTTTGGAGTCCGAGCGTGAATTAGACGCAGCCTTCAGCTCAAGGGTGACTTCGACGCCCTAATGAGGTCAGTTAGTTGCACTGCAATTCTCATAGCCTCCTGCTTCTCCTCCTCAAGGGACACCCTTTACAGGCCCTTGATGCAGCCCCTACTCGAAGGCCCTTAGCTTCTTGTCTGGATAACCGGCGAATTGTCTGTAGATGTCGGAAGGACCCTGTTGACACATCCTCAGATTAAGTTAGGATTGCCGTCAATTCTTATCTATGACCCACTCTGTGAAAGAGCCTGAAATGGCCACCTGTAGGCTTTTGCGGGGAAGATGTTTTATTATGGGTATTCTTGAAACCTGCCTGGTTAATTTTTTTTATAAATTTTATTGACGAATTGTCGGGGTTTTAGCGAGTGAACGATTCTTATTTAGATAGGGAAGTGGTAGTTGTCGTTCGAATTCTGAAATTCTCAAGATCTTTTTTTTTTTAGGGCCTCACAAAACAAAAGAGTGGTTCAATTAGGATATGCTTCTTGACGAATAACAGTTAAGTGACTGGGAAAATGGTGGAAAGTAGAGAATTTCACATCCTGGAAGTGAATGGTAAGACTATTGATGTTTAAGATTTCCGTATAGTATCTGATAAAGTTCAAAAGGTTTACTTCAACTTATTATCAAGATCTCTATCGGGTTTGGAAACTCCTTTCATATCTGTGAAAAAAAAAATTGTGGGGATAAAGATTTCTTTGTGTGATCTACTTAAAATTTTCTTTCGCATTACGGCATTTACGATTTTTTAATGTTTATAAATAAATCGTATTGTTTCCACCACTCCCCGGCATTGGCATTTAGTTTCTAGTAACCCAAAAATCATCGCCATAATTCTTCGGACATTTAGCGGAGGCTTCGAGTCCAGCGGTTATGGAACGTAGCCCTCAGCTCAAGGGTGATGTCGACGTCCTAATGAAATCAATTAGTTGCATTGCAATTCTCCTCGTCCTCATGCGACTCCTCCTCCTGCTTGTGCTCCTTAAGAGACGCCCTTTCCAGGTCCTTCAGGCAGCTCCTCCTCAATGGTCCTTAGCATCTCGGGCTGGATAATTGGCGAATTGTCTGTAGACGTCGGAAGGGTCCTGTGGAGACGCCCTCCAGTTCAGTTAGGATCGCTTCTCATTCTTATTTATGACCCACTCTGTGAATGAGTGAATGAGTATGAGTTATCTGGCGTCGCCCACTCTGTAAAAGAATCTGAAATGAATGGTTAGTACGAAGGCCTTTGAAAGGATGAGTATTTTCTAGAGAATATTCCGAGAATGGAGTGGTTAGTTTATTTTTTATTACGGAATGTAAGTTAATATTGTAGAAATGAGATTTATGTGAGATTGGAAATCTGTGTTTTTATACATATACTTAAGATTTATAGTTTTGATATTGTTTTTTCCCCGATATATATAATTATCATAATTTTATTTGGATGAGGATGTCATTACTTTAGGCTGGTATTTGTTCATGTTCTGAAATCTGTTCAGTAAAAAGAAAGAGTAGAAAGGGATTTTCCATCTTAGGTAACAAAAACTCTGCTGCTTGGCGATAAGGAAAACGGAGGAAAGTAGAGAAGTGAATGGCAATGAAAACTGAGCAGTCTGGTTAAATCTTGTGTTGGCGATTTTAATCGTACCTGGTTGGAATTAGAGGATTATTGCAACTTTTATAATGTTTCTTATGTCTGACAGTAACCTACATAGGTGGGATCTAAATAATATCTGGTAGATATGAGAAAAAAGTTGAGGGAAAAATATTTCACATTTGGATTACTCTTGACCTCTGAAAAATACGAGAGAATCAACTCACCTCCGTCGCTGAGCCTCATCTTATTTTCTGAACAAAAAATCGAGAAAAATGTGGAGAGAAATTGCTCATTTATATAGTCGCGAAAAAAACATTATTAGAATTTGTTTTTCTGTAAGTGCAATGAAAAAGCTCCTTCCTCTCTCAAGCGTCGATGAATTTTAGTTTCTATGACCCTAAAATCATGGCCTCAATCCTCATAGAAATGAGGAGAGTGATTTTGGAGTCCGAGCGTGAATTAGACGCAGCCTTCAGCTCAAGGGTGACTTCGACGCTCTAATGAGGTCAATTAGTTGCACTGCAATTCTCATAGCCTCCTGCTTCTCCTCCTCAAGGGACACCCTTTACAGGCCCTTAATGCAGCCCCTACTCGAAGGCCCTTAGTTTCTTGGTTTGGATAACTGACGAATTGTCTGTAGATGTCGGAAGGGCCCTGTTGACACATCCTCAGGTTCAGTTAGGATTGCGGTAAATTCTTATTTATGACCCACTCTGTGAAAGATCCTGAAGGCTTTTTCGGGGAAGAGGTTTTGTTATGGGTATTCTTGAAACCTGCCTGGTTAATTTTTTTTATAAATTTTATTGATGAATTGTCGGAGTTTTAGCGAGTGAACGATACTTATTTAGATAGAAAAATGGTAGTTTTCGTTTGAATTCTTAAATTCTCGAGGTTTTTTTTTTAGGGCCTCACAAAAAAAAAATGGTTCAATTAGGATCTGCTGCTTGACGAATAGTAGTAAAATTACTGGGAAAATGGTGGAAAGTAGAGAATTTCACATCCTGGAAGTGAATGGTAAGACTACTGATGTTTAAGATTTTCGTATAGTATCTGCTAAAGTTCAAAAGGTTTACTTCAACTTATTATCAAGATCTCTATCGGGTTTGGAAACGTCCTTTCATATCTGTGAGAAAAAAATTTTGAGGATAAAGATATCTTTGTGTGGTCTATTTAAAATTTTCTTTCACATTACGGCATTTACGATTTATTACTATTTATAAAAAATCGTATTGCTTGCACCACTCCCCGGCATTGACATTTATTTTCCAGTAACCCAAAACTCATCGCCGTAATCCTTCGGACATTTAGCGGAGGCTTGGAGTCCAGCGGGTATTGAACGCAGCCCTCAACTCAGGGTGATGGGATTTAATTTAACATCTAACAAACACGAGAAAATATTGAGGTTAACAAAGTTTCTCGTTTACAGTTATCTTAATCCCTGAAAAATACGAGAGAATCAGCTCACCTTAACTGCTGCGGTTCATCTTAATCTCTAGATAGAAGAACCGAAAAAAATGTGGAGAGATATTACCCATTTATATAGTCACCCAAAAATATTATCAGAATTGTTTTTTTCTAAGTGCAAGGAAATAGCTCCTTCCTCCCTGAAGCAACGACGACTTTTAGTTTCAATGACCCCAAAATCATGCCTCAGTCCTCATACAAATGAGGAGAGGGATTTTGGAGTCTGAGCCTGAATTAGAAGCAGCCTTCAGCTTAAGGGTGACGTCGACGCCCTAATGAGATCAATTAGTTGCACTGCAATTCTCATAGCCTCCTGCTTCTCCTCCTGGAGAGATACCCTTTGCAGGCCCTTGATGCAATTCCTACTCGAAGGCCCTTAGCCTCTTGGTCTGCATAACTGGCGAATTGTGTGTAGATGTCTGAAGAGTCCTGTTGACACATCCTCAGGTTCAGTTAGGATCGCTTTAAATTCTTATTTATGACCCACTCTGTAAAAGATCCTTAATTGGCGACTTATAGGCTTTTTAGGGAAGAGGTTTTTATTGCGGATTTTTCTGAAAACCGGGCCTTCATTTTTTCCATTTCATTGACGGAATGTTAGGTTTTTATGGTGAATGGTAGTTATGTAGGTATGGTAGGATTTTTTTATGCTTGTATTTGAGATATTTTTCTGTGTTGATGTGTGTCTAATGACCTGCCGTGGACTTATCCAGTTAAGGATATTATACTCGTTCGGTAACCGTTGATCACTTAAAAACTCCTTGGCATCATGAGAGCTTTGAATTTAAATATTCAGAAAAGATTCAAATTGGTAGTCAGTTTATTTTTTTAAGTAAATTCATTTTCTTATTTTTTCTTTCTCTTTTATTTCTATCTATACCTTTCCCTGTATTGTCTTTTTAATCTATTTTTCCCTAGTTAATTTTTTATCCGTAAAGTCTGCAATTTCTTAGCAGAGTGGTTTGCAGTGTTAATTGTAGGTTTTAGTTATGTCTTTCTGGGAAATAAATTTATTTACTTTATCGTCGGAGCAATGAAATACGGGCCTTTTTCAACACTCTCATTCCCAGTCCTCAACAGCATTAGTATTATAACTTTGAGACATGGCCATGTTACTGGAAAAAAATAAAAGATGGAAAAAATACTGTTCACCAGATTAACAAATAGTTCCCTATGCGACAGAGTCTGAGTTGAGATATTAGAGCCAACAGAGTCCATCCAAAGATATTAAAAGAATAGATTGGAACAAATTTGTTAGAGGCGATAGAGTCGACCAAACGTTACCATTCAAATCCAACTAAATGTATTTACAAACAGTAGAGTCAAAGAAAATTCAGTAAAAGCAGTAAAATGTGATTGACCATTACTGCTGTTAGTTGTTAGAGATGATGACCTGAAGCGCTGAATTCCAGGCGTGAAATGAACGCAGCTATCACAGTAGCATTGATGTCTACGCCCTAATGAGATCTGGTTGGTGCACAGCAATCAACCTGCGCCTCATGCCTCTCAAGGAACGCCCTTTCCTTGACTCGATGTAGCCTCTGTCATCAACTCTTCCCCAACCTGCTCCTTGAAGATATGTACTTGATGAAGCTCCAGGAACCGAGGCCTCTCTCCCTACTTGCTCCCAACCTCTTCTTCCTTTCCAGGGGTCCTTACTTGATGCACCTGCTGGCATTAAGGCTCCTCCTCCTCCTCCTCCTCCTCCTCCTCCTCCTCCTCCTCCTCCTCCTCCAATTGGAAGATCCTCAGTGTCTTGGCTCGATAATTGGGAATTGTCTGTTGATTTCTGGAGGCTCCTATTGATGAGTCCTCAGGTTCAATTAGGATCACGTTCAGTTCCTATTTATGGGTCACTTGATGGGGGATCCACTCGTCGTGGAAGAAACGACGCTAATGATATTAAGACTAAAGGTTGGTTTTAGTTTTCTATACAAGAAAACTGTTGTGCCGGCTTTGTCCGTCCGCCCTTTTTTCTGTCCGGCCGCAAATCTTAAAAATTACTTAAGCTAGAGGGCTGCAAATTGATATGTTGATCTTCCACTCTCCATTTATCAACCATACCAAATTGCAGGCTTTTAGTCTCAGTAGCTTTTATCTTATTTAAGGTTAAAGTTATCCATAATCGTGCCTCTGGCAGCGATATAGGACAGGCCTCCACCGGACCGTGGTTAAAATTTCGTGGGCCGCGGCTCATACAGTATTACACCGAGACCATCGAAAGATAGATCTATTTTCGGTGGCCTTGATTATACGCTGTAGCGGCTGTACAGAAAACTCGATTGCGCCGAAGAAACTTCGGCTCATTATTTACTTGTTTAGTTTTAAAATTAGGTTACAATTTTTATATTTTATTGCGTTGTTATTTTTTTTTATAAGGGAACTCTGAGCGAATTTTATGGATAGGATATTTGAGATATTTATTTATTTATTTTGAGCTTTGGTCTTTATTCAGTTGCAGGGCGGAGGTTGACATGAGATTTTCAGGTGATGAAATGAGTTTCATGACAGTAATGAAGAGCTTAAATTAACTGAAATGGCCTCAGGGTAAATTACGACGGTTTTCAGAATTTTGATATCTGGTGGTGTTGCAATTGTTGATGACTTTGTAGAATAATTACATAAAATGATTTTGTAACGATGACTTTGGGCGTTTTGTTTTACAGTGTTAATTTTTAATCTGCGAAATATCCATAGACAATAACCGACTGCTGTCATTTTTTTCTTTGTGTTGTGTAAACACAGAATTATTGATTAGTCTAGTCTAGCTCTCTCACTAAATTATGTTTATTCTTTTCCTCTCTTCTTTGCTTTCTTTCCTTGCCTTTTGCATAAATTGCCTTGCTATATTCCCAGTTCGTCCTTCCATCCTTTTCGTTTTATAAATGTTGTTCACTTTCGCCATTATTTTACTTACATTAAGCGTGATTTTTCTCGCATACTTTGGACTTAATGAATATGAAATCTTTGATGTCTCATTAAATGCATCTTGTCTTCAATTACTTTTTTTCAATTAATTTAGGGTTCAGTCTTCTATATTTTGTAGGTAAAAAATATGAGACACTGCCCTACACCTAAGACTTATATTTATAAAGGATGTCTTAAGGTCAGTGTGAATTCCTTTTGTCAAATAGAATTGATTCTAAAATATGAGATATGTATAATTTATACAGAATATTAATTATTGCTTAGTTCTGAGATAATGATTCTCAGAGGTAAGGCACATATCAAGAATAAGAAAATGCTTCCAGAAATAAGAAATGTCTTGAAATTAAATAAGAAATTCCCATACTGGGAATTCCATACTTAATTTTAAGATTTCTTAAATCTGGAAGCATTTTCTCAATCTTAATATTTTCCATAGGTTTTTCTTAAGTATAAATAAAAAAAACTTGTTTAGTCCTTTGAGATTACCTTTTGTTTCAAAAAGGATTTAAATAGTAGCATTTAACCAAGTCTGATTTATTTTTCTAACCCCTGAGCAAAATTACTTTTATGCCTCTAATGTAGTCAACGTACCATTTACGTAGAATATTGCATGCCTACGCTTTTGAATGAATCGATATAATTAGACCAAAGAGAGACATGCTCCTCAATATGGTAATTGCGTGCGTTGGAAACTGACAAACTGACTGACAAAATAGTGAATATGAGAGGCATTAGAATAACAGGATTATAAGAGACTTGCGATTTTAACACAAAGAATACTTGGTAATATTAGATTTGGATAACCAAATATAGAATTATTAAGATTGGGCTGAATTTGTAGTATTTAATGGCATGAAAGCCTCGCAAGAGGGACAGTAATGAAGAGGCGTGAGAAATACGGCGTAATAAATAATAATGAAAGACACCAGAGTCAGACGAAATGAGCAAAAGCATTAAATGCCAGACGTGAATTACATTGCCATCTTCTTCTCAAAGATGATGTCGACGCCTCAACGAGATCAATTACTTGCATTGTAATTCTCCTCCTCCCCTTCCTCCTCCTTCTCCTCCTCCTCGGCAACGGACGCCCTCTCCTGACCCTTGATCCAATTGCTGGCACCAAGCTCCTCGTCCACCACCTCCTCGAAGGCCCTCAGTGTTTTGGTCAGGGTAATTGGCGAAATGTCTGTAGATGTCGGAGAGGTCTTACTGATACGTCCTCAGGCTCAATCGGAATCGCTTCAGAGTCCTATTTATAACTCACTTGGTGGAGGATTCAGGAATAGAAGTCGGTTTAGAGGCTTTGGGGCGGGGGGTGAAGAGATATTTATATATATTTGTCTTTAAGATTTTTAACTGAGTTTTACTTACTTCTCATGATATAAATTTCGGCATTAGATGTGGAAAGTGGAGTACGGATGTTGTTTTCTTGCTGTTTTTTTGTTGTTGTTGTGGATAGTAATTTTGATTATTGTATGTTGATGGACAGTGTTTAGCACACCCCTGATAGCCTCAGACTCCAAGCGACGTTAAAACAAATGCAGCCCAGCGTAGTTAAGATTCGACAATAGTCATGGTAGCTAAATGCGGTCGCTGGTGCCTCGTACTTTGTGGGTCCTGAGTTCAAACCTCGCTCAGCCTGTGATAGTCATTGGCACACGACCTCAGTGTTCCTATGAGCCAGGCATGACGTGGTTTGGTGGGGGATATATATCTACTTGCTGAGACATCATCGCCAATCGTCTGGTTCACCCAGGTCCTAAAGTGGGCACAGCACTTATATCTGTGTATGCTTGGACTGTGGGCGTTGTCTTGTTCCTCTACTGCTCAACAGGGACATTTAAGACTTTGAGTATTATGATGGACCTTGTGAACTATAATTAAGTCAGTCCAGAGGATGCATGTAATAGACGTTCACCCACGTTAGTTAATGTTATATGGTATTAGGATATGTTGACTTAGTTTGATAAGTAAACTAGCGAACCCTTTCTTCATTTATGAAATATTTCTAGCGTCCATAAAAAAATATGGTGTTGAGCAAAAGATTTATTATTATTATTATTATTATTATTATTATTATTATTATTATTATTATTATTATTATTATTATTATTATTATTGTTGTTGTTGTTGTTGTTGTTGTTGTTGTTGTTGTCATTTAAGTGTGGAGGTAGTCTTAAATTTCATTAACTTGCAATTCAAGCTCTCACAAAACACACAGAGACAAGAAATAAGAAATAAATTCCAAATGAATAAAGATGATGGAGAGCTGAGATTAAAAAGTCAGAATCTGCCTTTGATCTTAAGGTACGGCTAAGAATAGATTAAAATTCATAAAAAAAGATATAGGATACCACTAGAGTATGAGCATGTTAGGCTAGGCTTGGGACTAGATTAGGATTATAGCTATGGTACAATCTGAACCAAATTAAGATTGGGGCCTTATAAGGATTAGGATCACATTGGAAATGAAGATAATTCGAGGTACGTAAGTGTTAAGACAAGACTGGAATTGTTACTTTGGTATGATTAGAGCCAGATCGGAATTTTTCTTATGTTACAATAAAGACTAGATTACGATACTAGATTAAGATGAAAACCATGTTCAATGATACTTGAGCACGAAAGTTGGGACTGAGACCATTTTAAAACTGGGACAAGGTTATGAACACGGCCAGATTGGGAATGAAACCAGATTGGCAGGCTCGGTATTAAGCATTCAGATGTGAAGCAATAGGATTCTCGACTCTGCAAGTCCTATTTTCTGGTTCGAACATACACTTAAGTGGAGCTAGTCTGAAAAATTCACTCTTTTCAGTTTGCCAGCATGAAAGAACCGTTGCTTAAGTTCTCTCTCTCTCTCTCTCTCTCTCTCTCTCTCTCTCTCTCTCTCTCTCTCTCTCTCTCTCTCTCTCTCTCTCTCTCATGCGCAAATCTGTCACGTTTTTGCATACTTTTTCTGTATTTCTAATCCATTGTTGTTTATCATCCTTGTTGTTATGTCTTTCTTTCTCTGCACATAAATTGTAGGATAGGAGGACGGAGACTATTCGTGACAGTGCCCGAGAGGTTATATGCAAACTACATGAAATTAGATGTCGAGAGAGTGACAGCCACTTTCGAATACAGGCAAGATAGACAGCCAGCTTCCGCCTCCTTCCGTAGGAGACAGACCAGGGAGGTGAGCTTCCATTCGTAAATCGGGTTAAAGAAAGTGACAGATGCCAGTAAAAAAATTCCTAGTTTGTAACGTACAGATAAATAGCAAACTGAGCACAGATATGCCTGAATAATGTAAAGCAGAATAGTATATATATATATATATATATATATATATATATATATATATATATATATATATATATATATACATACACAAATATGTGTGCGTGTGTAGGTACACACACACACACACACATATATATATATATATATATATATATATATATATATATATATACTATATATATATATACATACATATATATATTATATATATATATATATATATATATATATATATATATATATATATATATATATATATATATATATATATATATATATATATATATATATATATATATATATGTGTGTATGTATATATATTATCATAAACTAGGTCCTTGGTGCGGATGGGAATTGGGACAGTTTATTATTATAGACTGCCTTCGGTACCAAGGGGGGTCCACGATTATGAACAAAAGGAAAATTACTGGAACTTACCTTAGAATCTTCCTTGATTTACGTAAATAATGAAGGTCGCCGATTTGGAATTAGAATTCTTTTACAATCAAAAGGGGTTTATTTACAGTGAATGGGGCAAATATGCGAGACCAGAAGTGTAACGATTTACAGACACATAAATCACATATGATTGATCAATAATGCAGTAATTTACAGACACGCAATGTAAACATGAGGGGCCACAGATACAACAATCCCCGTTAAAACAAGTAACTCTGATATGCTAAAATGCATCAATTCACAGGCAGTAATACATTGGAAGGGGTAAATTCCAGGATAATGGACGTTAGTTAATCAAGATGATTTCTGTGTGGGCAGCGGATTCTTGTGATCAGGCTGCAACGAGGAATGGTTGCGAGATTTGGATGGCAGTCAGTAACGGGTATCCTGGCATAGATTTGCAAACTGGGCAGGATATGGTGGCTCCTGGAAGGGAATTCTGGCGTATTCAAGCACGGGGGCAAAGGAAACCTCCCTTGTTAATAAACAAAGCACAGTGAATCTACGCATTAGGGAGGACTTGATCACTTGAGTTACTTAAATTAATTTGCCCTTAATTCACACTATGGAGGGAATATTTGAATACTTATCACTGAATTGTAGTAGGTTGATTTCAAAGCAAGTCATGGGGTGATTCACGGGCTGCTTGAAGTAGGATGACTTAACAAAGGGGCTGCGTTTTAGGAGGAAGAAAATTGAGGGTTGGAGGAATGAAAAACCAAGGAATTTCATGGAGAGAAAAAGAGCTGGCTTATTGACTAATTGCGGTCGACGTACCTGGGGCCTGTAGATATTTTGCGCTGAACATGTGAGGATTGGCCGGTCAAAGTGGTCAGTTTCCA
This sequence comes from Macrobrachium rosenbergii, assembly GCA_039081455.1. Taxonomy (NCBI): domain Eukaryota; kingdom Metazoa; phylum Arthropoda; class Malacostraca; order Decapoda; family Palaemonidae; genus Macrobrachium; species Macrobrachium rosenbergii. The sequence continues at coordinate 11,707,803 of JANJGK010000030.1, forward strand.
CCAGCATAAAGGAAGGAAAATTACATGTGTCTCGAGTGCAGATCCTGCGCGAAGTGCTTGCTTCTCAGGAACCCCATTGTGCGCCTTCCAGAGTGTTTACTTTAAAGTCTAGGCGTAGGTCGATCTGCAAAGAGTCATACAGCCAGCAAAGGAGTGGAGAAAAGTGGGTCTTAAGATTAAGTACTTAGAGGTTAAGTTCCTATCTATCTCACAGCCTGGATTCGCCTCCCATCCCCTAGCGGACGGGCCGCTCCTACATCGCCTGATGGGGGTTAGGGGGTTTGGTTATTGTTTTACCCCAGGTCAGCTGAGGTGGGGCTTCCCCTACGTGTGTTCAAACAGGTGCTAACTGTCCTTTCTTAGTTCAAAATACGCTTGGTCTACCTCCCCGCCATGTTTTCTTGGCCCAACAGTCAAATGAAAGGTGAAATTATTAGCTGATGAATTAATTCCTAGCTGTCTGACGAGGGAGGAATGGAAATATTTAACAATATATATATATATATATATATATATATATATATATATATATATATATATATATATGTGTGTGTGTGTGTGTGTGTGTGTGTGTGTGTGTGTGTGTATATATGTATGTAGGCTATATATTGTAATGGCCTTCTTGACCACCACACAATAAACACTTCCAAATCTTTAAACACCAATATTCACCAAACAGTGACGAAGTCCACAATGGGTGGAATCGTGCCAAAGAAAAGTAACGTGTGCAAGAGGATTCAAGGGGGACAAACAAACACTGGCAAAAACCACATAATATTTAATACATAAATCAAAGATTGAAGTAACACCTGAACCTCGGAAATACGAAAATACACAAAACACTAATACCCTTCACATAAAAAAACACACACTTACACTTCTAACGAAAGAAAACAACACATTCGTACTTACAAAGGGGCCCCAGAAAGTAGGAGAGGGTCAAAAAGAAAGAATATCCTAACCAAGTACATGCTAATAATTAAATCAGTCCATGTTCCAAGAACACATCAGTAATTTCATTACCAAACTCCGCATCTGGAGCTATCTCAGGTTGGCTTGGTTTATAGAGCCAAAGCAAGCAGCAGTAGAGCCCAAACGCTGTGTCACATCAAGCTGATGACCTCAACCAGTAAAATAGGTACCTTACCAGGCGTTAGAGAAGTCCCCCTGGTCATAAACTGGGCCAAAGGCGATGATGGATGCAAAGCAAATCCTCCAGGAATAGCAAGGAGAGCAAAATAAATAATCCAGGAATCCGCAGTGGCAGGTGCTCCCAAGTCAATAGCAGTGGGTTAAAGCAACAGCAAAACAATCCAAACGCCTTGAGGTGATGGGTCAGAAGAACAGACTGTCTGGTCTCCATCCACACAGGACGAAAATGAAACCTCTTAAAAGAGGCTGGGCAGGAGCTGCATAACTTGAAAAGAAAAACAAAGCTGAGATCGCTAGTTAAAAAAACAAAAGGCCGGTGAGGAGAATTTAATGATGTCCTTGTGGAATAATGCCCAAGTGACTTAATAAAAAATTCACAGAAATACAGTTAAATGAATTTTTAAAGGACCACATACTGACAATATATATTATGTGGGTCATTCAGTGGATGAGTTTAATTATTAATTACTGTGATTTATACAGCCTTGCTTTACCTAAGACCCATGTAATTCCATCAATTAAGGCTAAAAGTTACCCCAAAAGAGAGATAATTAACTTACTTAGATTCAGTCGCCGGTTGGAACTAGGTTACTGAATATTTTGCTTTATTCTGGAGAAATGAATCAAATAACCCCATTGATCAACCCCCTAATCCAACAAAATAAATTGTTTAAAGTGAGGAAATCTGTATGAGCCAATAACAGCTCCCCAGTTCATCCCCCTTTGGACACAATAATATTTCCCCTACTTTAGAGTATGATACAACATCTGAGACGCCCTAGTAACTCTCTTCTAAGCAGTTCTCTAGCATATTAAAGGCTATTCCTCCTCCAAACAAAGGTATGATCAGGTTCCAAGGCATGCCTGAATATTACTTATACATGTCCCCTCACTAATCCTTAATTACCGCAAGGGGTGTATCTTAAATTGAGAATACTATGTTTATACCATGGAGGATACCTTATGCAATCTCACTAGGGAACACTAATTGTACTTCATATAATCAGCTTCATAAAGGGGATATGGTTTCACCAAGATTCTTTAGTCAGTGACTGAGAAGAGAGAAATTAAACCAGAAATACAGTGGGAGAGATAACAGAAGAATGGCGAATAATTGTCATCCTCAAACTTACCTTTTGTAGATTGCTTGCATGCACTTGCATCTGACGCCCGGGGTCTGGCGACATGATTTTCATCTGTTCCACTAAGTTAGAAAGACAAAGAAAGGGAGCAGGAGCACTAACACTTGTGTGCCCTCTGCTCTTGACTGCTGGACTCTCTCTGACCTGGGTCGAATATGCGTAGGGGGACTTTGCTTGTTGTAAACAACCATCCTTTCGTAGCTTGCAGGCAGTCTGAAAAATAACAAGAACTCGCCGATACATAGTTCAGAGAAAAATTAGGTTAAAGGATACCCTAACCAAAGGTGGCCTTGGTGAAGCCATCCCTGTTGGATAGGTCCCTAAGCTAAACCTATTAGCTGCTAAGACGGTTGGTTTTTTGAACACAGCAAACAATAAACAGTTAGTTTTCATCCCTGCGTTCACAGAGGAAGCTTTTCCTTGGTGCTGTCTTGTCTTTGTCTTTTAGTCTTTTCTTTTGGTTTTGATTATATTCCTACCAAATCAAAGGAGAGAGGTCGAACAGCCTAATATTTGTAAAAAATATAAATATATTATATATACATTTATATATATATATATATATATATATATATATATATATATGTGTATATATATATATATGTGTGTGTGTGTGTGTGTGTGTTTGTGTGTGCGTATAGCACCCGAGGGTTGGAAAGACATCAGTTACTTGTACACTCATTCTTTAGCTGCTGAATCATGGAAGAATCCCTTTTGAGAGAAAACTTCAACAACACTAGTCGCTTTACAACTGTAAACAGAAGGATAATCAGTAGTGCGTGGAACCTCTCAACACACACTGAGCCCCTCACCTGTATTTTGCAAGTGCACGCACTTTCCCTCCTCCCTTATGTTGAAGCCTCTCCTTTCCATACCTTTTTCACCCCCATCTATGCAGCCTCTTCTGGTCCTCCTAGAAAACTACGGTAATATAAGAGAGAGTAGAAATTGTAAGTTCTGAACCTTTGAACATTTATAGACCAGCCAGAAAGTACCCTCATTTGGCATATTTATGTAGGAGCTAGTAGTGGAAGAGGCACAGATACATTAATATGGGAACTTATGATATCTGCAGCATTCCTTCGCTTCAAATGAATATCCCAGATTAGGCTCCCTGGTATGAATGGGGTGATTCTGCCCATTGGCCTATGGAGTGAATAGGGTGCCTCGTGGTTAGACAACTTGATTGATTGCATCCATATTTCAAAATGGCATAATGCTAGTGACGCCATCCCAAAAGACCTGCGTATCACTAAAAGGTTAAAAAACTTCTGGTGCTATATCCTCAAAGGAGAAAAGTCATAATGGTAATTAGCATATATATATATAGGGTTCCTAGCCCCATGATCTTCTCACCACTAGCTGGGGGGCCCCCACAGTCGACAAACTGCCAGGTCCCTGTTGCCTTGATTATGTCAAAGGAGGCATAATGGACTTCCAATAAGTGATTCAAATCCTCACTCCCCTTTCCTGACTATATATATATATATATATATATATATATATATATATATATATATATATATATATATATATATATATATATATATGACTATTTATCACATCACCGTGATTCATATACAATCAGAAAGCTACAAACGTCCTTTAATATCCAATTCACTCTACCTCGGAAGTAATATATTTTCATATATGTTACCGAAGGGGAATTTTTAGTTGATAATAAGTCCACCGTCCCGTGGGGTCGAACCAGCGACGGACGAGGAATCAGGACTACAGTGACACACTAACCAGTCGGCCACAAGAGAGGGTATAAGTGAATACCATCTCCCATCAACCCACCCGTCGAACTCAGGTGTTTTGCGTTTGGAGACGATATCCACCCACCTCTGCCATGTTGACCGTGTAGTGCGTTTGTCGCACGTAGCCATATTATGACTATTTATCACATCACCGTGATTCATATACAATCAGAAAGCTACAAACGTCCTTTAATATCCAATTCACTCTACCTCGGAAGTAATATATTTTCATATATGTTACCGAAGGGGAATTTTTAGTTGATAATAAGTCCACCGTCCCGTGGGGTCGAACCAGCGACGGACGAGGAATCAGGACTACAGTGACACACTAACCAGTCGGCCACAAGAGAGGGTATAAGTGAATACCATCTCCCATCAACCCACCCGTCGAACTCAGGTGTTTTGCGTTTGGAGACGATATCCACCCACCTCTGCCATGTTGACCGTGTAGTGCGTTTGTCGCACGTAGCCATATTATGACTATTTATCACATCACCGTGATTCATATACAATCAGAAAGCTACAAACGTCCTTTAATATCCAATTCACTCTACCTCTGAAGTAATATATTTTCATATATGTTACCGAAGGGGAATTTTTAGTTGATAATAAGTCCACCGTCCCGTGGGGTCGAACCAGCGACGGACGAGGAATCAGGACTACAGTGACACACTAACCAGTCGGCCACAAGAGAGGGTATAAGTGAATACCATCTCCCATCAACCCACCCGTCGAACTCAGGTGTTTTGCGTTTGGAGACGATATCCACCCACCTCTGCCATGTTGACCGTGTAGTGCGTTTGTCGCACGTAGCCATATTATGACTATTTATCACATCACCGTGATTCATATACAATCAGAAAGCTACAAACGTCCTTTAATATCCAATTCACTCTACCTCTGAAGTAATATATTTTCATATATGTTACCGAAGGGGAATTTTTAGTTGATAATAAGTCCACCGTCCCGTGGGGTCGAACCAGCGACGGACGAGGAATCAGGACTACAGTGACACACTAACCAGTCGGCCACAAGAGAGGGTATAAGTGAATACCATCTCCCATCAACCCACCCGTCGAACTCAGGTGTTTTGCGTTTGTAGTCCTGATCCCTCGTCCGTCGCTGGTTCGACCCCACGGGACGGTGGACTTATTATCAACTAAAAATTCCCCTTCGGTAACATATATGAAAATATATTACTTCCGAGGTAGAGTGAATTGGATATTAAAGGACGTTTGTAGCTTTCTGATTGTATATGAATCACGGTGATGTGATAAATAGTCATAATATGGCTACGTGCGACAAACGCACTACACGGTCGACATGGCAGAGGTGGGTGGATATCGTCTCCAAACGCAAAACACCTGAGTTCGACGGGTGGGTTGATGGGAGATGGTATTCACTTATACCCTCTCTTGTGGCCGACTGGTTAGTGTGTCACTGTAGTCCTGATTCCTCGTCCGTCGCTGGTTCGACCCCACGGGACGGTGGACTTATTATCAACTAAAAATTCCCCTTCGGTAACATATATGAAAATATATTACTTCCGAGGTAGAGTGAATTGGATATTAAAGGACGTTTGTAGCTTTCTGATTGTATATGAATCACGGTGATGTGATAAATAGTCATAATATGGCTACGTGCGACAAACGCACTACACGGTCAACATGGCAGAGGTGGGTGGATATCGTCTCCAAATGCAAAACACCTGAGTTCGACGGGTGGGTTGATGGGAGATGGTATTCACTTATACCCTCTCTTGTGGCCGACTGGTTAGTGTGTCACTGTAGTCCTGATTCCTCGTCCGTCGCTGGTTCGACCCCACGGGACGGTGGACTTATTATCAACTAAAAATTCCCCTTCGGTAACATATATGAAAATATATTACTTCCGAGGTAGAGTGAATTGGATATTAAAGGACGTTTGTAGCTTTCTGATTGTATATGAATCACGGTGATGTGATAAATAGTCATAATATGGCTACGTGCGACAAACACACTATACGGTCAACATGGCAGAGGTGGGTGGATATCGTCTCCAAACGCAAAACACCTGAGTTCGACGGGTGGGTTGATGGGAGATGGTATTCACTTATACCCTCTCTTGTGGCCGACTGGTTAGTGTGTCACTGTAGTCCTGATTCCTCGTCCGTCGCTGGTTCGACCCCACGGGACGGTGGACTTATTATCAACTAAAAATTCCCCTTCGGTAACATATATGAAAATATATTACTTCCGAGGTAGAGTGAATTGGATATTAAAGGACGTTTGTAGCTTTCTGATTGTATATGAATCACGGTGATGTGATAAATAGTCATAATATGGCTACGTGCGACAAACGCACTACACGGTCAACATGGCAGAGGTGGGTGGATATCGTCTCCAAACGCAAAACACCTGAGTTCGACGGGTGGGTTGATGGGAGATGGTATTCACTTATACCCTCTCTTGTGGCCGACTGGTTAGTGTGTCACTGTAGTCCTGATTCCTCGTCCGTCGCTGGTTCGACCCCACGGGACGGTGGACTTATTATCAACTAAAAATTCCCCTTCGGTAACATATATGAAAATATATTACTTCCGAGGTAGAGTGAATTGGATATTAAAGGACGTTTGTAGCTTTCTGATTGTATATGAATCACGGTGATGTGATAAATAGTCATAATATGGCTACGTGCGACAAACGCACTACACGGTCAACATGGCCGAGGTGGGTGGATATCGTCTCCAAACGCAAAACACCTGAGTTCAACGGGTGGGTTGATGGGAGATGGTATTCACTTATACCCTCTCTTGTGGCCGACTGGTTAGTGTGTCACTGTAGTCCTGATTCCTCGTCCGTCGCTGGTTCGACCCCACGGGACGGTGGACTTATTATCAACTAAAAATTCCCCTTCGGTAACATATATGAAAATATATTACTTCCGAGGTAGAGTGAATTGGATATTAAAGGACGTTTGTAGCTTTCTGATTATATATATATATATATATATATATATATATATATATATATATATATATATATATATATATATATATATGTAATGTTCATTTATTTTTTATTCTTCTGTTTATATCTGCTATTGGTTTAAGATGAGTACTTCTTTATAGATGTTGCTCTTTCTATCTTTGTTATGTAGTAGCATAAAATTCCCAGGAGGTCTTAAGAAGACATAATTGATTTTTCTCTCTTCATTAGCACCAAAGAAATAACTTTACAATAGAAGTACAAGGTGATATGTTGTATTAATATAGGTTGAGTCCATGTGAGCATGTCTTCTTATATCAACCCACAAGAGGTGAGGTTGCAATTTCACACCTTCTTCTTTTTGCCTTAGCTGCTCCTTGTCTGCTCCTTCTCTGCTGTCCTTACTTCTCTGCTGCCTTCTCTGCTTTCCCTCTCTTCAGAACTGGACTTGATAAGGATTTTTGGAAGTTTCTGTCCAGCCCCTCTGTAGGCAGAATCTCTTTTTTTGGTCCGGCCCTGTAGATTCTTAATTGGTTAGGCTAATCTAAAACAGCCCATTTTGGGTGAATTTCTGTAAAAAGCACCGCCTTCAAAAGGAGGTGTTTTGACATCACCAGAACTTATGAATTCCGATGACTGTTTAACCCACTAAGGCCACCATGCGTTTTGTTACGAATTCCTCGTGATTACAAACTCGATTAAGAGCAGTCATAATGGCTTCATAACCACGACACAATCATGACACGTACCCATGCTTTGCTGTTCTAATCACAACACGGTTTTGCTGTTCTAGTGCTAGTTTACAAATCTCTTTGTTCCTGAGCTCTGGCCTTGTGGTAACGGCATAGCCAAAACACAGATGTTTTGAAATTCTCTCTCTCTCTCTCTCTCTCTCTCTCTCTCTCTCTCTCTCTCTCTCTCTCTCTCTCTCTCTCTGTTTGTTTCTTCTAAATCTCTCTCTCCCTTCTTCTCTAACTATCAATGTCTAACAATGGAAGGTTTCTCTCTCTCTCTCTCTCTCTCTTTCGTTATTTTGATTAACACTTAGAATATTCAGAATTCCTAGTTATCACTACATATCACTCGGTCACCTACCAACATTGTCTTCAATGTTTAAACATTAAAATGGATATAATATTAAAAATCAAAATGGTAATAAAATAACATAACAAAAATTGTTTCTCCAACTCTGGAGTAAAAAATGTGTGTATTAAAGCACCACACTAAATTGTAATCAAACACAATAAAAGTATATATTAATATACTGTATACATGATGTTAACATGAACTATCAATTTTGTTTCCTCTTAATTCTGTCAAAATCTCTTGTACTTTTCTGATCACAAGATTCCTTACTATAATTATGTGAAAAAGAGCAAATACCACTGTTAGCATTAGACTGAACAATGACAAAACTGGGGAGAGTTTCTTTATAGTAGAAATATTCATCAACATAGTTCAAATTGTCAAGTTTCTTTAATTTTAATTGAGACAACTTAAATTCATCAATTTTTTTGTGAATAATTCTTATATGGCACATGTATATTGAAGGTGTATTTTGTCAATACGTGAGGTTCGTAGTACAACTGATTAGGGATAATTACTTGACAGGATGTTGTAAAAGATATAACATTCTCAAATTTTACCTCTGTAGTTAGGTTGTGACATTTAACCTTAGCCACAACAGTGCTTATAAAAAACACAAAAACCTCATCGTCTATAAGCACAGCTTCAAACTTATTATTATAATTAGTTGTACACACCTCTTTTTCTTGGTTTTGATTTAACAATCTCTTGAATACACGGATATGCATTAGTATTTTTATACAAATTTTCAAAATTACGTATATATTCCTGTTCCCTTAATAAAATACACTCTTGAAACTTCTGTTCTGTAAAGAACGACAACAACAAAGCGTGTTTTTCTAATGCAAAATGTTTGATTGTTCCCTTTTGAATGATAGGTTGGTTATTAACCAACATGGGAAATGGATACATTGTGATTAAGGTATTTGTGATCTTAGTATTGAAAGGTACAATCGATATAATCTGATTAAAAAGCACTTTGACACTTATTAAACTGTAATACATGAACACATCTTGTGCAAGCGGCTGTAAATGTTTTTCCATGATACAAAACTTAATAATGTTTTCTAATTCTTTTAGGATTGATTAGTGTTGGGCTCAAAAATACAAATGAATAAACTGTTATTATCACCCTTCTGCAAAATTGATTTAATGTCTTTTTGAATTGCATTTAATGTTTTATAATTATTTTTCCATGTCTTTCAACAATGATCCCTTTTCTTATTTCCACTTTTGAGGAAATTAGTCCAAATAAGACTATCATAAAGATGAGCCGCATTTTGTATCTGTAAGAATAGACCTTTATCAGACTTTCTATTTATGTATACATCCTTACATACATCACATTTATATTTATATCATATACATTTATATACATCATTAACTCTGTCTGCTTCGCAGATTATATCTTTGGTTTTCAACCTTATCTACACCATTTTCATGTCTTATGTTATCTATATCTTCAGAGGACCATGGATCTGTTTTTACTACTCTTATATGATTCCAGTGAACTACTTTTTCCTTTAGATCACTTTCATTGATTACTCTATATTCGTTTAGTTTTAACACTTCTACAACTCTATATGGTCCAGTGAATTTGGGAGAAACCCTTACATTTGGCCCTTCTAGAACATGATTTTGTACATAAATTTGAGTACCTACTTTAATGTCTGGTTTAATGGTACCTTTATTATAATATTTGGCATGGGTATTATGACCCTCTTTTAATTTTTCCCTTGTTTTCATGATTGTCTCGTAAGTACGTCTGGTCTTCCATGCAACATAATCATCATAGCTATAAGTATGTCTGGGTGGTGTTGCATCGTCTAATAATGTGTTAGGCATTCTTTTCTGATAACCATATAGCAAAAAGTGTGGGGATTCTCCTATTGCTTCATTTACAGTATTATTCAATGTGAGTTGTGCGTCTTCTAATGCCAAGTCCCAATCTTCTGTCCGTGGGCTCACTAAAGTTTTCAGGATATCGTTTATTTTACGATTAGTTCGTTCTACTGTTCCATTAGAACTTGGTTTATAAGCTGTTATTTGACATTTATTTATTGCATAAAATTCACATATTTTCTTTAAAAGTTCACTAGCAAATTCAGCAGCATTGTCCGAAAGAAGAACTTGTGGACATGAATGTCTTGTGATAATTCTAGATTTAAGAGCTTCTGCAATTGTCGCTGCATCCCTATTTCTTACTGGTACTATTTCTACATATCTAATTAAATAGTCTAAGAAGACTAATGTTTGTCTATTTCCTCTAATAGTGGTTGGAAATGGACCTAAAAAGTCCATTGTTATTACCTGAAATGGATTTCATTCTGATGGATATTTTTCAAGTGGAGCTTTAAGATTTACGTTACCCTTATTTTTATTACAAACTATACAGTTTTGTACAAAGTTTTTGGCATCTTCACTACAATGTGGCCAAAGTAATTTCTGGTTATGATTCTGCTTGTCTTTTTAATTCCGGGATGTCCTGCTAACTTATATGAGTGTGTTAGTTCTAAAACTTCTCTGATTAGTGCTTCTGGGATGTATAGACGAGAACAACCATTCTTCTCTGTTGGCGTTTCATACAACAATCCATTTATCAACCGAAAATCAGGTTTTAAAGATTCATCTGTCATTAACTGTCCTACTATCTGTCTGATTTCTGCATCATTTTCTTGTTGTATTTTCACTCTTTCTAGATCTAAATCTACTATCTGACAACTAAAACAAAAGGTATTAGTCGTAATGCATTTTTCTGTTTCTTCTTGAGATCTGGATAATGCATCTGCCAAGGTGTTAAATTTCCCTGGAATATACCTGAGTTCTGGGGCAAATTCTAGTACACTAATGAACCATCTATTGAACTTTATGTTGTTGGTAAAGGCTCTCTTTTTAAATAAGTCACAAATGTGTATGTGATCAGTAAGCACATTAACCTTATGACCCAAGAGTATATTTCTAAATTTCTTTAAACCCCAATATAAAGCTAACACTCTCTTTCTGTGGTACTGTAGTTTCTTTCTGCTGGATTTAAAACTCTACTAGCGTAATATACTGCCTTCATTCTAGTTTTTGCCTTTTGCAACAATACAGCTCCTAGTCCTGTACTTGAGGCATCACAAACTAAGTAGAAGTCTTTGGAAAAATCTGGATAAACTAAAACAGGGTTCCTGGTCATTTTGCTCTTTAGTGTTTGAAAGGCTGTTTCTTGTTCATCCTTCCATTCATAATTAATGCCTTTCTTTGTAAGTTCTGTTAAAGGTTTGCCTATAGTAGCAAAACCCTTTATGAAAGGTCTATTATAACCTACCATACCTAGGAACCTTCTTGATGTTTTCAAATAAGTGGGAGCTGGGTAATCAACTATTGCCTTTATTTTACCTGCCTGCATGCGCAGTCCATCTTCACTAATTACATAACCCAAGTATTCTAAGGATTTCATCAGGAATTGACATTTCTTTAATTTTATTTTTAGTCCTGCAATTCTTAATCTCTCTAGGAACATTTCTAATCTTCTGAGGTGACTTTCTAAGTCTTTGCTAAAAATGATTACATCGTCTAAGTATACTGCAACATTTTCTATGTCCCCTAGAATTTGTAGCATTAATCAGACAAATGTTAATGGGGCTGATGTTAGTCCAAATGGCATTACTTCAAACTGTAAATGTTCTCAGTGTGTGCTGAAGGCTGTAAATGGTTTCGATTCTTCATCTAGAGGTATTTGCCAATATCCACTAAGCAAATCTAAGGATGAAAATCTTTTGGCCCCTCCTAATTGAGCTAACATGTCCTGGATTACTGGCATCGGCACTCTATCTGGAACTGTGTTGGAATTTAACTTCCTGTGATCTATTACAAGTCTCCAACTACCATCTTTCTTTGGAACAAGTAACAATGGGGCATTATATGGAGATTTAGAAGGAATTACTATTCCCTCTTCTTTCATTTCCTCTATCAACTTGTCAACTATGGGTCTCTGGCTTATTGGTAATCTGTAATTAGGAATGAAAAATGGCTTGGCTCCATCATCTAACAAAATTCTATGTTGTAGAACATTTGTTCTTCCTAGTTTGTCTCCTTCTATAGTTATTACATTTCTGTATTTCTTTAACACCTGAATTAACTTGTTTCTATTTTCTGGAAAATCTGTTTTGTTTACTACTGAACTTATTTGAGAGTTTTGGCCAGTTATAGAGAAAATTGCTTTTTCTTCTATTGTTAGTAAATGATTGTTAATAGGGATTCCCATGCAAAAGACAATGCCTGCGTATGGTGTTAGTCTGTTATCTGAATAATTTTGGACATAAACCTCGCAGTTATTATTGTTCATGTGGACTAGTGAATTATCCATTCTGACAAAATCTGGCAATTCTTCACTCAGTAATAGAACATCCTTACCCCTTACATCCTCTTTTGATCTCAAATATATCTTTGTTAAACATTTTTGGTACAAAGTTACTGCTCTGTTGAGTATAAATTGTACTTTATTATCATCAGCTGTGCTAACACAACATATTTCTTCTTTTTTTGTGTCTGAAAAATAGCAAAGTTCTGCATCTCCAGTGGTTTCTTCTGTTACTTCTGTTATATTATTTAAGTCTGATTTATTTATTTTATCTAAGATTAATACTTCATTTAGTATTTTTCCTTCACAGTTCATTACTACATTGCTGCAATCATAAGTATAGGTGCCTTGATTTTCGTTAGATTCAGTGTTTTGGCGATCACCATTATTCATATCTGAGTAATTATTGATATTGGAGTATAATATCATCTATATGTGTATTGTTGAGATATGCACTTCTCAACAATTCTGTATTCTGAGATCGTGGGAATTCCTCTTTATCTTGTTTGTTCTGGTTACTTATCTGTCTTTCCTGTATGTTCATCTTACTTGTCGGAACTGTCTCAGACAAATTGATCAGATTTGGGTGAAACTTTTCTTCGTCAAGCGTAAAACATACGCTCGTCTGATTATCTTGTTTCAGGCTAATCTTGCCTTCACTACAATCTAATATCATTCCACATCTCTTCATTGACTTAAATGAGAACACTACTTGTGCGGGAAAAAATTTGTTATCTAAAACTAGGAAACTTTCAATAAATATATGTGATAATATATCAATTTCTAGGTTCACATTCCCTAGACTTTTAATCTGTTTCCCTGATACTCCATCTATTACTCTACTTTGACTCTGAATCTGAGTTTCTGCAATACCTAAATATCTAGTTAAAGTTATTTTATCAATTATATTTATAGTACTACCTGAATCAATGAGTACTGTGCATGTCCTCCCATTTATTGGAATTTTTACCATAGGCAGATCCTTTCTATTTATTCCTTCTTGTTTTATGGAAAACATTACTTCTCTGCCAGGTACATAGGAATATGCGGATGAACCTTCATTTTCCATTGTAACTATTTCTTCTTTTTCTCTTTCATCTCCTTGAAGTGATTCACTTTCTTTTCTCTGTAGAGGGGTTAATTGTAACTTGGTAGATGCTTTATTTATTTTCGGCCGACTGTTACTTATCTTTACAATCTCTTTATTGGCTTCCTTATTATTGAACCAAGAGTACTTAGTTAAATGCCCGATCTTTTTGCAAACTGCACAGATTTTAGGCTTTCTGCATTCATTAGTGGAATGATTTGTACACCCGCAGTTTTCGCATGTTATTTTTGGTCTAGCTCCTTGAGCTGCATAATTCTCTGGTTTTAAATTATTTGTATTTGGATATCTCATGGGTGGACCGTGGAATAGTCCATTCCTCGGTTGATTTTGTCTTCCCTCCTGGTTTGGATTCCACTTTCTTCTAGTATTTTGTGCATAGTTCCTTTGAAAGGAAGTTTGTCTATTCCCTACTTCTCTGGAATTATCATTGTACATATTATTTCTTTTATATGACTCATTGGTATTTTGCCTTTCCTTTCATTTTGTGTTTCTGTTACCCCTACAAATTCATTAGAAAAATCTATCTATTTCTTCTAAATTTCTTGTCTCATTGCTATTAAAGCGGTAAGGCTATCACTTTTAGGATCAATCTTAACTTTCTTGAACGTTTTCTTCTCTTTTTTACCAAGTGCGTTATACATTGTTCCAAATGACAAGTAATTTAACACATATCTAAAACTGACTAAATCAGTTTCTGTATCACCAAAATCATTCTTACCTCCTGTGGTAATGTTTGTTTTTCTTAAGTCTTTTATCACTTTGTGTGTTGCTTCTTCGATATCAGTGTGAAGGTTTGCTATTGATTCCCCGTCGTAATGTTGGTTGATGAATCTATTGATATTATATAAGGCATCACTTGGACTCACTGTTTCCCATATTGATAAGCAGATTCTTTTAAACTCAGCATATGTGGTTACGTTGTTGAATCTAACTGAATTCAAAGTTTTGTGTGCATCACCCTTTTCTGAACTAACCAGCAGCAAGGCTTCGTTTATCTTTGTTCTTTCATCTGTTATTCTATTGGTGGAGATACGACTGTCTGCGTCCGCTAACCATTGGTTCACAGAATATGATTCTAATCTAATTTTGTCAGGATTTGAAATTTCCACGCGTCCACAAAACCGTGTGGCTTGCGTAGTGATTGCTGCTTGCGCCATTTTGCTAAATTGAAATTTGTTAGTATGGGTAGTGTAATTGTTATTGCTACTTGTGTTAGTAATTCTTTGAGTTAATGATACTTGTGAACTTGGCACTGGAATTCAACTTTGTCTGTCTGCTGTTTGTCGTAAATGACAAGGGCTATTTCTAATTGTATCCCTTAATGCATCTAACGGCCTCTGCATTACACTGGTATTCTAAAATCATATGAAATTCTGTACCCAAAATACACAACAGTATTCAAAAATGCAACACAAAAATCATAGCATGTAAAAAAAAAATTCTATTTATCAAACCTCAAAAAAATCAACAAAAAAAATTGTTGTCAGAGAACTATAAATGTTATACCTTTTGAGAGAGATTATTCAAAAGTACGCTCACTGAGAGAGAGAACTTTTGAGAGAATTAATTTTCCAACTTCCTTATTTTCTGTTGCCGTCCTCCAATCTTAATCTGTCGTGGTTCTGTTAACTGCTGCCTTTTTATCACTTTCGCGACCAACATAATTTCGTTGTAGCGTTCGCTGCCTACGTTCAAACGTTCAGGATACGGTCTGCCACTGCCTTCAGGATACGTTCAGGATACGTTCACTTGTAGACATTCAGACGTTCACTTGTTTTTAAACGTTCAGTCGTTCGCACAGTCGCCGTTGTTGTTGCTTCTCTGGATACTCTACGGGGTTTTGACTAGTACGTTTGCGTTGTTGTTTCTCTTTCACTGGTTGTCGTTCGCCGATGTTATGATGCACTTCGTCGTTATGTTTCGGCTGTTCACGTTTGCAGAGAGATGCTTGTTATAAATTCTGGTATGTGTCCTTCACACTTGCACTGTTTGTCTTTCTTATTGGATCCCACCACTGCCACCATTTTTGTAATGTTCATTTATTTATTATTCTTCTGTTTATATCTGCTATTGGTTTAAGAAGATTACTTCTTTACAGATGTTGATCTTTCTATCTTTGTTATGCAGTAACGTAGAATTCCCAGGAGGTCTTAAGAAGACACAATTGATTTTTCTTTCTTCATTAGCACCAAAGAAATAACTTTGCAATAGAAGTACAAGGTGATATGTTGTACAAATATAGGGTGAGTCCATGTGAGCCTGTCTTCTTATATCAACCCACAAGAGGTGAGGCTTGCAACCTCACGCCTTCTTCTTTGTGCCTTAGCTGCTCCTTGTCTGCTCCTTCTCTGCTGTCCTTAATTCTCTGCTGCCTTCTCTGCTTTCTCTCTCTTCAGAGCTGGACTTGATAAGGATTTTTGGAAGTTTCTGTCCAGCCCCTCTGTAGGTGGAATCTTTTTTTTTGGTCCAGCCCTGTAGATGCTTAATTGGGTAGGCTAATCTAAAGACAGCTCATTTTGACATCACAGGAACTTATGAATTCCGATGACTGTTTATCCCACTAAGGCCACCATGCATTTTGTTACAAATTCCTCGTGATCACAAACTCGATTAAGAGCAGTCATAATGGCTTTGTAACCACGACACGATCATGACACGTACCCGTGTTTTGCTGTTCTAATCACAACACGGTTTTGCTGTTCTAGTGCTAGTTTACAAGTCTCTTTGTTCCTGAGTTCTGGCCTCGTGGTAACGGCATAGCCAAAACACAGATGTTTTGAAATTTTCTCTCTCTCTCTCTCTCTCTCTCTCTCTCTCTCTCTCTCTCTCTCTCTCTCTCTCTCTCTGTTCGTTTCTTCTAAATCTCCCTCTCCCTTCTTCTCTAACTATCAATGCCTAACAATGGAAGGTTTCTCTCTCTCCCTCACTCTTTCATTATTTTGAATAACATTTAGAATATTCAGAATTCCTAGTTATCGCTACATATATATATATATATATATATATATATATATATATATATATATATATATATATATATATATATACACACACACACACACACACACATACTAGCTGTCAACCCGGCACTGCCCGGCAAAACTCTTGAGTGACAACTGATAAACTCTCTCTCTCTCTCTCTCTCTCTCTCTCTCTCTCTCTCTCTCTCTCTCTCTCTCTCTCTCTCTCTCTCTCTCTCTCTCTCTCTCTCAAAACCAAATACATATAAAAAATCAAGGTAAAAGTGAAACAAATAAAGAAAGGAACAAAGATCATGTGATGAAGGCAAAATGCAAGCCAACAACTCATTATGAAATGTCAGCACCACGATATGAGGCATCAGCACCTAGATATAGCACAAGGAACAAGCAATGTATCTATGAAGCTAGGGGATGGTGCAGATATGGAGATAAATGCAGGTTTATGCACAAAATGAATCAATAGGAAGATGGAAGATCAAATATAATGGAAAAGCTGGATTTTTTAATGTACGAATTTCTGGAAATGAAAAAAAGATCAACATATCAGAACAGGAAAGAGACATGGGAAAATCCTTATTATTATCCATATTAGATAATGGAGATAATACGCAAACCATCATAGTGATGAACGCGCAGGGTTTAGTTTCGAGTAACTCAAAAAGAAAGATAGAGTTCTTAGAAGAACTAACCCAAAATGAAAAAATAGAAATATTGAATATAAGTGAAACCTGGTATTCCCAAGAGACTGGTAATGATGACCAGATAAAGGGTTTCCAAACTTATAGATCAGATAGAAAAAATAGAAATCAAGGGGGAACCGCGATATATGGGAGAGATGCCAATCAAGGAAAAATCTGTGAGAAATATAGTAACACAGAATGTGAATTAATAGCGGTAGAATTTGAATCTGAAAAATTAGTGAACATTGTAATGTACAGACCCCCTAATACTAAAGAGTTTGACATAATAATTGAAAAATTGGATGAAATATGTAGAAATCACAAGGACTGGACTATACTCCTATCCAGAGACTTTAACTTTCCTTTTGTAGAATGGAAAGAACGAATAGGAGACTGTGGTTGTATTTATACATATAAAAAAGAGAGCAATAGTAGTGTAGAAAATAAGAGGCAATTTGAAAAGCTATTAGATATGCTACTAGAACATAACATTCAGCAAATAAATCACCTACCAACAAGAAAGGATAATATTTTAGACCTAGTATTTGTGAATGAGGTGAACTACAGTATGTTAAAGAAATAATAGTATATAACACGAGTATTTCGGACCATAATGTCATAGAACTAACAGTCCATTCCAGAACACACGAAAACAGAGAAAAGCAAGAGACGAAAAAATGGGAAGGATATGGAAAATACAATTTCTATAGTAAGAATATAAATTGGTCAAAAATAAATGAAGAATTAAACAAAGAATGCTAAAACATATTTGTAAGTGATGATATACAGGTAAATACCGATATATTATATAAAATATTAGAGGAAATAGTGGAAAAATATATACCGAAGAAAAATAGTAAACATCAGTCACGAATTCCAAGAGACAGAAGGATCTTGTTCCAGAAAATCAGAAAGTGGAAAAAAGCTCTTGCAAAAGAAAAGAATGCATGGAAAGTGATGGAACTAAAAAGTAAGATAGAAAATGCAGAACAAAAGATTATACAATCAAAAGAAAATGAAAAATGGAACCTAGAAGAAAAGGCGCTACAAAATATCAAGCAAAACCCTAAAATTTTTTATTCATATGCAAAAAAGATGAATAAGATAAGAGTAGAAATAGGCCCTCTAAGAATTGAAGGGCGATTAACAAATGAAAAAAAGGAAATATGTAACATATTAGCAGAGAGATATAAGAGTGAATTTACACCTAGAATTGACAATGAAGATAATGATACAGAAATAAGAGATGAAAATACTGAATACTTATCAGATATAGATATAACAGAAGCCGATATTGTGCAGGCTATTAATGAAATTAAAAATGGATCAGCAGCAGGACCAGATGGAGTACCTGCCATATTGTTAAAGAAAGTGGTTCATTCAATCGCAAAGCCGCTAGCAATATTATTAAGACAAAGTATAGATACAGGCAAGATTTATGATGAGCATAAACTAGCATATATTACTCCTACTTTCAAAAGTGGTTCAAGACTAGAGGCAAGTAATTATAGGCCTGTGAGTCTGACATCTCATATTATGAAAGTATATGAAAGGGTAATGAAAAAAAATATAATGAAACATTTAATGAAAAATAGATTGTTCAATATAGGACAACATGGTTTTGTACCCGGAAAAAGTACACAAACCCAACTGTTAGTCCACCATGAAAGCATATATAAAAATATGATAAATGAAAAAGATACAGATGTGGTTTACCTAGACTTTGCAAAAGCTTTTGACAAGGTAGATCATAATATATTAGCGAAAAAAATTAGAAAACATAACATTGTTGACAAAGTAGGAAGATGGATAAAAGAATTTTTGCAAAACAGAAAACAGATAGTGATTGCAAATGATGAGAAATCGGATGAAGCTACGGTAATATCCGGTGTACCACAAGGTACGGTGTTAGCTGCATTGCTGTTTGTGATTATGATTGCAGACATAGACAGTAATGTTAAGGACTCAGTAGTAAGAAGTTTGCAGATGACACAAGAATAAGTAGAGAAATTGCTTGTGATGAAGATAGGAACTCGCTACAAAGAGACCTAAACAAAATATATAAATGGGCAGAGATAAATAGGATGGTATTTAACTCTGATAAATTTGAATCAATGAACTATGGTGATAAAGTAGGAATGCTATATGCATATAAAGGACCTAATAATGAGACAATCACAAACAAGGAAGCAGTTAAAGACCTTGGTGTGATGTTGAATAGGAATATGTTATGCAATGATCAAATAGCAATTCTATTGGCAAAATGCAAAGCAAAAATGGGAATGTTGTTCCGGCACTTCAAAACAAGAAAAGCTGAACACATGATTATGCTTTATAAAATGTACGTACGTAGTCCACTTGAATATTGCAATATAATATGGTACCCACACTACCAAAAGGATATTGCACAAATAGAGAGTGTACAAAGGTCATTTACACCTAGAATAGAAGAAGTTAAGGACCTTGACTACTGGGAAAGACTACAATTCTTAAATTTATATAGTCTTGAAAGGAGAAGAGAACGCTACATGGTAATTCAAGCATGGAAACAGATAGAAGGAATTACCGAAAACATCATGGAGCTAAAAATATCAAAAAGAGCAAGCAGAGGTAGATTAATAGTGCCAAAAACTATACCAGGAAAACTAAGGAAAGCACACAGGACATTAATCCACCACGCACCAGCATCGATAATGCAGTGTCTATTCAATGCGCTACCAGCTCATCTGAGGAACATAACAGGAGTGAGCGTAGATGTGTTTAAGAATAAGCTCGACAAATATCTAAGATGCATCCCAGACCATCCAAGACTGGAAGATGCAAAATATACCGGAAGATGCGTTAGCAATTCTCTGGTAGACATCAAAGGTGCCTCACACTGAGGGACCTGGGGCAACCCGAACGAACTGTAAGGTCTGTAAGGTCTCTGTCACCCCCTTCCCAACCCCCACCCCCTTTGGTGCCATGGATGCCTTACCTCCACAGTATTCTTCTCCAGATATTAAGTCATAGGTATATCGAAGTTAGATATGATAAATTCGTAACGATACTAAGTCTATAGGCATAGCCAGCCCCGTTTCAGGGAAGCCCTTCCACCCCCACCTCCTTTGGTGCCCTTTGGTGCTGGTGATGACTTACCTCTCCCCACAGTGTTCTTTTAGGGATAGTAAGTCATATGTATACCAAGTTTGGTTGAAATTACTCAGTGCGTTTCAGAGTGTATATGGAATATACACACACGTACATACCTCCACAGATATATAAATTATATATATATATATATATATATATATATATATATATATATATATATTTATATATATTTATATATATATATGTATATATATGTATGTATATATATATATATATATATATATATATATATATATATATATATATATATATATGAGTGTGTGTGTGTTAAATTGACAGGGGTGAACGGTGAATTAACTAGTACATCGTTGTTGTATTGATTAGGTCAGTTGAGTCTTAATGGATTTCTAATTAATGTATTCAAATCCTTCCCCCCCCCCTCTCCTGACCAATTATATATATATATATATATATATATATATATATATATATATATAACATATATGTGTGTGTGTGTGTTGACATCATGTGAGGGAGTGACAGTAAAACATGTAGACCTGAGGGTGACTGGTTTGGTGTAAAAATGGACAGATGCAGTGGTATCTAGTGAACGCTGAGAGAGAGAGAGAGAATTATACATTCTATTTCTCAATGTTACATTCGTATCTCCGTTCATACAGTATTCAACCAAGATGGCAATATATATATATATATACATATATATATATATTATATATATATATATATATATATATATATATATATATATATATATATATATATATATATATATATATGTATATATGTATATATATATATATATATATATATATATATGAATGAATTTTTATCACATCACCGTGATTCATATACAAGCATTAAGCTACAAACGTCCTTTAATATCCAATTCGCTCTACCTCGGAAATAATATATTTTCATATATGTTACCGAAGGGGAATTTTTTAGTTGATAATAAGTTCGTCGTCCCGTGGGCTCGAACCACGGAAGACAAGAACTCAGGACTACAGTGACGCATTTAACCTCACGGCCGTGGTTAAATGCGACACTGTAGTCCTGAGTTCTTGTCTTCCGTGGTTCGAGCCCACGGGACGACGAACGTATTATCAGCTAAAAAAATTTCCCTTCGGTAACATTTATGAAAATATATTATTTCCGAGGTAGAGCGAATTGGATATTAAAGGACGTTCGTAGCCTAATGCTTATATATATATATATATATATATATATATATATATATATATATATATATATATATATATATATATATATATATGTGTGTGTGTGTGTGTGTGTGTGTGTGTGTGTGTGTGTGTGTGTGTGTGTGTGTGTGTGTGTGTGTGTGTGTGTGTGTGTGTGGGGCTGATAAATATTTTTTTGGTGGAGTCATCCGAGGGGCAGTCAGAAGTGCAAAACTGTGGGATAAGAAAATGAAGCATCATTAGATTGTTGAATGGTCCACTGTAGTCCTGAGTTCTTGTCCTTCGCTGGTTCGAGCCCACGGGACGACGAACTTATTATCAACTAAAAAATTCCCCTTTTACAAACATCAGTCAGCAACAGAGAGAAGACCATGCATGGTTTTGTGGTTCATTTCTTAAAGATTGGGATGTAGCTGACTTTCTCCATGTTACTGCATCAGATGAATTCTTCATTTACACAGTCAGGAAGCCAAATCATAAAAATGACATAATTTGGGCTGTAAAGTTGGATGATATCAGCGATGATGTGCGCTATCGCCAAGTTGTGAAATATCCTGAATGTTTGAGAATTTTTCTCTGTTTCACAGCCAAACGGTTAATGTGGATCATCAAAGAAAAAGGACAGTCATGGAATGGTGAATACTTCAGAGAAACTGCGCTTACTGGTGGAGTATTTCCTTTCCTCAAAGATCCTGGAAATGTGTCATCTGTTGAAAAAGTCACATTTTTGCATGATAAGGCACCATGTTTCAAAGCTCTTCAGACACAGGAGCTTCTCCGAAGCAGTGGTATCTGTTTCTTCTCGTCAAGTGAATTTCCAGGTAGCTCCCCTGACCTTAATGTGTGTGAAAACATTGGTAGTATCTTAAAGGATCGTGTTGAAGCGCGCACAGTGAACTAATGATGGTATACCAAGCCTCGACGACCTGTGAAGAGAGGTGACCGAAGTGCTAAGGGAAATGGAGTTTGAGTCTCGGCTTTTTTGCGATTTGCTGAAATCATACCCCTCAAGAATGCAGGCTGTGGTACAGGCAGATGGAGGCCACACAAAATATTAAATACTCAGAGAGAAACCTAAATAAATACCTGTTCTGAATTACTTTTGTTTTTGTCCATATCAGTTTTAATTTATGCTGTAGAGGGGGGGGGGGCGCCTCTAATTTCGAAACACCCTGTATGTATATATATATATATATATATATATATATATATATATATATATATATATATATATATATATATATATATATATATATATATATATTACCATCGTGATTGAATACTCTGTATGGATGGAGATACGAATGTAAAATTGATAAATAGAATATATATAGGAATTTTCTCTCTCTCTCTCTCTCTCTCTCTCTCTCTCTCTCTCTCTCTCTCTCTCTCTCTCCCCAGCGTTCACTAGATACCCGAGAGAAGACATGTGGGGGAAGTGTGAAGTCCTGTTATGGACTAATTAAGAATGCCCATACGAGAGAGGCTCTTGGGGTCCTTTAAACCCCTTATGCCACATCCAGTAATTTCCTTCACAATATTCTCAGCGCCTTTTTCTTTAAGTAAATATTTACTTGTTTGTTACGAGACAGAAAAGCTCAGGGGTAAGAACCGAATGTTCACACTACCCGCTGTAAATCAGTCTGGCTTTTATAAATATTTGTTGTTCTGTAATTAAATGCAAGCGAAAAAGTGCTTTTATTTCTTAGGGTAAGTAAATACTTTACTCCGGAGAATATTCTTGTTTAGTATTGTTTATACCAGACGATGTCAATAGACTACTTTACTCGCCTCGCATTTCTTTGTAGGCCTATTTCTTTTTTTTTTTTCTACTCTCCGCAACAGACCCCTGGTGAAGGCTTTGTAGTTTTTTATTTTTCTGTAAAAGAAAACTATTGAGATGATTTTGTCTGTCCGTCTGCGCTTTTTCTGTCTACCCTCAGATCTTAAAAACTACTGAGGCTAGAGGGCTGCAAATTGGTATGATGATCACCCACCCTCCAATCATCAAACATACCAAATTGCAGCCCTCCAGCCTCGGTAGTTTTTATTTTATTTAAGGTTAAAGTTGGTCATGATCGTGCGTCTGGCAACTCTATAGGACAGGCCACCAGCGGACCGTAGCGGAAAGCTTCATGGGCCGCGGCTCATACAGCACTATACGCAGTACAGAAAACTCGATTGCGCAGAAGATAATTCGACGCATTTTTTATTTGTTTTTTGTATTCTTACATATATTGCTACAGCCAACACAAAGTTTTTAATCTTAGAGCTTTACAAGTTTTGCCAGCTTTTTTTACTTTGTGTTTTTAACGCACTACTATCCGTGCAGAATTTCTCTTTGGCCTTGACTTGCACAGTGTGTCCATCGTATACACATTTTCTAGAAAGAATGCGCTGGTAAAAGATTTTACATTAATTTATTCATTTTTCTGCATTTGTTATTGCTGATATTGCCTTGTATATACTTGTGTTGATATAAGAATTTATATATTATAGGGGCATGTACTTTTCAAACTCCAGAGAGCTTTTCTACATCCGTTTTCCAAAAGCTGAAACGATAAATTCGTTCTTAGTTCTTGATATCTGAATAACATTTTGAGATGATTTCTCTTTGCACCAGAGGCAGAACCGAAGGTCATTGTGCGGTGCTTTCTGCTTTCTCGTGAATAATGTTTAAATTAAAAAGTTTTCGTTTCATTTTTCTTGTATCAAGAGTGTTAAATGATCTAGAATGCCCTCAACCCAAGATGATTCTTTTTCTGAGTACAAAATATACGCGGTGAATATTTTGTAATAGTTTGTAACCTTACATCGCATGAACGTTTTGCGAAATACTGAATTGTAAGAATATCGATTTAGAAAACAAACACACCTCTGGAATTGATGAGTAAAATTATGTAAGTCTGAATGCAATAGCCACTCTGTTTGGCCTAAACTAAACTTTCTATGTCAAACATTTTTTCTGAAGTTTCTGTAGATCAGAGTTCAGTGCATGCCGTAATGTATGCCTCTACGCATTCACGCTTCTTACTGAATGTGAAAACATTTTACACCAGTGGCTGTCAGGTAGTAATGCCAGGAGAGTGTATTCATTGAAATACCAGAGCTTTATCGACCGGCCCGCTGCTTACACCGAGGATTAGCTAGGAGCGATGGTCATGACTCCTAGAATGACATACCACCCGGCCTTCAAAGATATATGGACGTGGAAATAAGAGTTTTTTTAGAAACATTAGTAGTCCTAACCGGATGTCCTCTTAGGCACCCAGAGAAGTTCAGTCCCTGCAGCTTAAGTAACAGATGACCAGTGTTTTAAAGAAATTCACATGTTCAGTATGGAATCAGGAATTATTTAACCCAGATACGTTGGTCACGCTGCCTAAGCTCTGTGAAGGCGTTTACATCACCACAAGAATCGGAGAACCAGACTTCATTTTACAGACATCCAACCAGAATGAAACATCGATAAGGAACCAAGATTAGCGTGATTTGCGAGGCAGTTTCGCAACATCTAATTGCCTATTGCCCTTTGCACTAAGAAGAAACTTTCCAAAAGCAGCGCATAATATAAAAACAGCGAAGGTACCAGTGGACAAAGTGATATCGTTAAACAAGAAGAGACTGATTTTGTTGTAAAACAATATGAATAGCACAATGGACAAAGAATAATAGCTAACCTTTCAGTGACTTCATTAACCAAGAAGAGACTGATTTTGTTAAAAAACAATAAGAATACCGGCAGATAACACCAAGCATTCACTCTTTTCTTTCGGCAAAGATCCACACGCTTTAATAAAGACAAACACAAAAAAGACTATTAAGAGTTAGCTAAGGTTTGCGATAAAAGGAAAGATTTTAACTTTGAAATACCAGAACGTAAACCTTTTCCTTTGGTATGCCATCTAATATGATGTTTTGGAAATCTGCAATCAGGTCTGTAGATTAACATATGTTTGTTTGGAAGGCAAAGTCATTATATTTTATTGTAATCTTTTTATCAGCAAATTGCTTCACAGTGGATTTACTACGTAGCTATTTAAACAAGTTTCTTCGGCCCAATCGAGTTTTCTGTACAGCAGCTACAGCGTATAATCAAGGCCACCGAAAATAGATCTATCTTTCATTGGTCTCGGTATAATGCTGTATGAGCCGCGGCACATGCAACTTTAAGCACGGCCCTGTTGCGGCCTATCCTACATCGTTGCCAGAAGCACGATTATGGCTAAATTTAACCTTAAATAAAATAAAGTCTACTGAGTCTAGAGGGCTGCAATTTGATATGTTTGATGATTGGAGGGTGGATGATCAACATACCAATTTGCAGCCCTCTAACCTCAGTAGTTTTTAAGGTCTGAGAGCAGACAGAAAAAAGTGCGGACGGTCAGTCAAAGCCGGCACAATAGTTTTCTTTTACAGAAAACTAGAAATCTATTGATAGTTCTTTTTTCAACAGCTTCAAAGATCTATTGAAAATTCTTGTCACTAGCTTATATATATACTATATATATGTGTGTGTGTGTATATATACAATATATATACAGTATATGTATATATATATATATATATATATATATATATATATATATATATATATATAAAGCCTCATCTCCAAAGACTCGTTCTTTCAAAGGATTGTTCCACAGATGCTACAGTTCGTTCATGAACACATGGTCTTCCAGACCATGGATTATCAATAACAGAATAAGTTTCCTTAAATTTCTTTATCCACCCGGCTATGCATTTCCTGTGTGGTGCCTCTTTGCTGTACTGGGCTGTAAACCTTATTTGGACAGCGACAGTACATTTTAGCTCAGCCAACCAAAGAGCGCAGTTTACTTTCTCTTCTAGTGAAGGCATGGGTGAACGGCAGTTCTGAGAAAATAGTCATTTTTAAGTTTCATAAATTGAGAAAAACTATTTAATAACACAAATAAACAACAAAACTTCAGAGGAACACAAAAACTAGACACATCAAGTGTTCTTATCCTATTTACAGATTCATTATATCATCTACAGTATAGTTACGAAACTACAAGTATATTTAATTGCATCATGACTTTATGGACATCCTATATGTAAATATATATATATATATATATATATATATATATATATATATATATATATATATATATATATATATATATATACATATATATATATATATATATATATATATATATATATATATATATATATATATATATATACACTAAGAAATCGTAAGCGCGTGATTTTGTTTATTAGCTGAAGCCAATGGGAAAGTTCAAATTGAAACGACAGAGTGCCAAGTACTTTCGTGTTTTGTAACACATCTTTGTGCCGCGAAGATGTGTTAAAATACACGAAAGTGCTTGGTACTCTGTCGTTTCAATTTGAACTTTCCCAGTGGCTTCAACTATAATATATATATATATATATATATATATATATATATATATATATATATATATATATGTATGTATGTGTGTATGTATGTATATATGTATATATATATGTATGTATATATGTATATATATATAATGTATGTATATATGTACATACATATATATATATATATATATATATATATATATATATATATATATATATATATATATATATATATATATATATATATATATCATACATACATACATGCATGTATTTAACCCAAACCATACATTTCCGCTGTTCCTTCAGCTCTAAACTCGATACATGTTTCCTGGAAGGAAATAGCCAAGATATATTTTCCCTTTTTCGTTAGCATCGTTTTATGAACCCATATATATATATATACATATATATATATATATATATATATATATATATATATATATATATATATATATATATTATATATATATATATTATATGTATATACAGTATATAAAGATATATACATATAGTATAATATATATATATATATATATATATATATATATATAATATTTATAAAGATACATATACATACAGCATTATATATATATATATATATATATATATATATATATATATTTAATTATAATTATTATAGAAAAATTTTCTTATTTTTCGACAGATTAAGCTGAAGGCATCGTTTTTTCGTCTTGGTCTCCTGTGCAGAATTAACGTAAGAAGTAAGATAAAAATCTCTTTGCATATTTGAAAGTATTATCGGTATAGTGTCTAATTCAACCCGTGCTTGAGAAACAAATCCTTTGTAAGAGTTGCTGAATAACCAAGACCAAAGAGAATTGAAAATATTAGCGAGAATTTCCACTTGCCAAACAACAGAAACTGAGCACCGAACGCAGCAGAGTTAGGCAATATGAAATGAATGCAGTGTGACGCAACGTTAAGATAAAAAAGGACAGAGATCGCACAGTTTTCTTTAAGGGTGTGTTGTATCATCCATTCTTGGAATCCAATTTTCATATCATTTTCTAGTCTTCATTGTAATGTCCTTTGTCTGTACGTGGTGGTCATTTCTCAATCATATTCCCCAAGTTTACGCAATTCTTGTGTAGTTTTCTTGCCTGTTTATCGTCGTTGGTTTTACAGGGTTTTCCAGTATTTTTAAGTCATTTTGTAATTCTGCGGAGGAGTGTTTGCATAAGGAGAAAGACTCACTGGTTGCGGCTGGTAGTTTGAATCTTGTCGAAAAGGTCAATCGTCGCATTAATCCTTCTTCTAATTCGATGTACTCTATACATAAATGTCCTGACGTCATGGCTAAGATGTTGCCATCCTTATTCCGTGGTGTACAGTATGTATCCTAATAACTACGCCTGTGGATGTTACCCAAGTAATTTCATGCACTTCATCCAGATTAAAATAATTCATTCCAGCCACAATCATTTAATGAAGTTATGGGATTTCAATTTTGTTTCATAGTTAATTTTTAGTTTTCTGTAAAAAAATAAAAACTACTGAGATGGCTTTGTCTGTCCGTCCGCACTTTTTCTGTCCGCCCTCAGATCTTAAAAACTACTGAGGCTAGAGGACTGCAAATTGGTATGTTGATCATCCACCCTCCAATCATCAAACATACAAAAACTGCAGCCATCTAGCCTCAGTAGTTTTTATTCTATTTAAAGTTAAATTTAGCCATGATCGTGCGTCTGGCAACGCTATAGGACAGGTCGCCACAGGACCGTAGGTGAAAGTTTCATGGGCTGCGGCTCATACAGCATTATACGTTGTACAGAAAACTCGATTGCGCCGAAGAAACTTCGACTCATTTTTTACTTGTTGTTTCATCATCTTGCTCGAATTGCTTCTTCAATCCTTCGTAACCGGATCAGCTTAACCTTTAATCCGAATTTCATTCTGAGACCCTAGTGTGAGTCCGAGGTTCATTATGGACACGCACGCTGATCTCCAGTCCTGGGTCCATACTGGACATACAGTGTCCCACGCAATCCTTGAGGGTCCTACTCAAACCCCATGAAGGATGTTGAGGTTCGTCACGATCAGCAGTCACCTGCACTGTCACTTTATGTTCACTGTTAACGTCACTTTCATTACCGTCGCTTCTGACAACACTGCCCGTAGGGGGGTAGCGCCGTCAGTGCACCTCATGCAGTACACTGTAGGCATTACTTAAGGTTCTTTGCAGCGTCCTTTCGACCCCTAGCTACAGCCCCTTTCATTTCTTTTAATGTATCTCCTTCCATCTTCTTTCTTCCATCTTACTCACCACCGTCTCCTAACAATTGATTCATAGTGCAACTACGAGGTTTTCTTCCTGTTACACACCTCTCAAACCCTTTCCGTTTCAGCGCTGAATGGCCTCATAGGTCCCAGCGCTTGGCCTTTGGCCTAAACTCTATATTCAGTTAAATTCTGACAACACTGAAATTTGGGGTTGTTCCAAGGTGACATGATTTGAGGTCCGGACATACGAGATCTAAAGAGTAACAAGGGCTGCGTCGTGCGTACCTCAGTTAGAAAACGCGACCCTCAGCTTGGGTCAAGGGTTAGACGTGCTGACGAATTTTAATATTCGTATTATAATATTTTTTCATTCTTTATATATATGGACATACACATAGTATGTACAGTACACTCTATTTATTTGTCTGAATATTTTTTTTATATTGTCATTCTTATATTTTTCATTTATCTTTAGTTACTTGTTTTTTGTGCTTTTAATATACTGTACATAATTATGTATTATGTTTACTTATTTGTTTTTAATTGTCTGTGTTTTTATTTAATGTTTGTCAGTTCATAGATTACCTATATATTTCTTCGTGTTCAGTTATTTTTTTATTAGTTATTTAATTTTTATATATTTGTTTATATTTATTTATATATTTAATTATTATAGTAAGTTTTTACTTATTTATATTATTGGTGTTGTTAATATACAATTATTTGTTTTTCATTTTTCCATAAACATACATTATTTAAATTTTATTTATTTACTTATATATTTATCATATATGTTTTTAATTAGTTAGGTGATTATTATAAGTATTTATTTATCCACTCACACATTTATTAATGTATTTATATATTAATATCAATATTGATTAATATTTATCGTTTTATTAAAATTTTATTATGACAGTTTTTTACATATATATATATATATATATATATATATATATATATATATATATATATATATATATATATATATATGACTATTTATCACATCACCGTGATTCATATACAATCAGAAAGCTACAACCGTCCTTTAATATCCAATTCACTCTACCTCGGAAATAATATATTTTCATATATGTTACCGAAGGGGAATTTTTAGTTGATAATAAGTCCACCGTCCCGTGGGGTCGAACCAGCGACGGACGAGGAATCAGGACTACAGTGACACACTAACGCTTTCGGCCACAAGAGAGGTATATAAGTGAATAACATCTCCCATCATCTCACCCGTCGAACTCAGGTGTTTTGCGTTTGGAGACGATATCCACCCACCTCTGCCATGTTGACCGTGTAGTGCGTTTGTCGCACGTAGCCATATTATGACTATTTATCACATCACCGTGATTCATATACAATCAGAAAGCTACAACCGTCCTTTAATATCCAATTCACTCTACCTCGGAAATAATATATTTTCATATATGTTACCTGAGTTCGACTGGTGAGATGATGGGAGATGTTATTCACTTATATACCTCTCTTGTGGCCGAAAGCGTTAGTGTGTCACTGTAGTCCTGATTCCTCGTCCGTCGCTGGTTCGACCCCACGGGACGGTGGACTTATTATCAACTAAAAATTCCCCTTCGGTAACATATATGAAAATAAATTATTTCCGAGGTAGAGTGAATTGGATATTAAAGGACGGTTGTAGCTTTCTGATTGTATATGAATCACGGTGATGTGATAAATAGTCATAATATGGCTACGTGCCACAAACGCACTACACGGTCAACATGGCAGAGGTGGGTGGATATCGTCTCCAAACGCAAAACACCTGAGTTCGACGGGTGAGATGATGGGAGATGTTATTCTCTTATATACCTCTCTTGTGGCCGAAAGCGTTAGTGTGTCACTGTAGTCCTGATTCCTCGTCCGTCGCTGGTTCGACCCCACGGGACGGTGGACTTATTATCAACTAAAAATTCCCCTTCGGTAACATATATGAAAATATATTATTTCCGAGGTAGAGTGAATTGGATATTAAAGGACGGTTGTAGCTTTCTGATTGTATATGAATCACGGTGATGTGATAAATAGTCATAATATGGCCATATGCGACAAACGCACTACACGGTCAACATGGCAGAGGTGGGTGGATATCGTCTCCAAACGCAAAACACCTGAGTTCGACGGGTGAGATGTTGGGAGATGTTATTCACTTATATACCTCTCTTGTGGCCGAAAGCGTTAGTGTGTCACTGTAGTCCTGATTCCTCGTCCGTCGCTGGTTCGACCCCACGGGACGGTGGACTTATTATCAACTAAAAATTCCCCTTCGGTAACATATATGAAAATATATTATTTCCGAGGTAGAGTGAATTGGATATTAAAGGACGGTTGTAGCTTTCTGATTGTATATGAATCACGGTGATGTGATAAATAGTCATAATATGGCTACGTGCGACAAACGCACTACACGGTCAACATGGCAGAGGTGGGTGGATATCGTCTCCAAACGCAAAACACTTGAGTTCGACGGGTGAGATGATGGGAGATGTTATTCACTTATATACCTCTCTTGTGGCCGAAAGCGTTAGTGTGTCACTGTAGTCCTGATTCCTCGTCCGTCGCTGGTTCGACCCCACGGGACGGTGGACTTATTATCAACTAAAAATTCCCCTTCGGTAACATATATGAAAATATATTATTTCCGAGGTAGAGTGAATTGGATATTAAAGGACGGTTGTAGCTTTCTGATTGTATATGAATCACGGTGATGTGATAAATAGTCATAATATGGCTACGTGCCACAAACGCACTACACGGTCAACATGGCAGAGGTGGGTGGATATCGTCTCCAAACGCAAAACACCTGAGTTCGACGGGTGAGATGATGGGAGATGTTATTCACTTATATACCTCTCTTGTGGCCGAAAGCGTTAGTGTGTCACTGTAGTCCTGATTCCTCGTCCGTCGCTGGTTCGACCCCACGGGACGGTGGACTTATTATCATCTAAAAATTCCCCTTCGGTAACATATATGAAAATATATTATTTCCGAGGTAGAGTGAATTGGATATTAAAGGACGGTTGTAGCTTTCTGATTGTATATGAATCACGGTGATGTGATAAATAGTCATAATATGGCTACGTGCGACAAACGCACTACACGGTCAACATGGCAGAGGTGGGTGGATATCGTCTCCAAACGCAAAACACCTGAGTTCGACGGGTGAGATGATGGGAGATGTTATTCACTTATATACCTCTCTTGTGGCCGAAAGCGTTAGTGTGTCACTGTAGTCCTGATTCCTCGTCCGTCGCTGGTTCGACCCCACGGGACGGTGGACTTATTGTCAACTAAAAATTCCCCTTCGGTAACATATATGAAAATATATTATTTCCGAGGTAGAGTGAATTGGATATTAAAGGACGGTTGTAGCTTTCTGATTGTATATGAATCACGGTGATGTGATAAATAGTCATAATATGGCTACGTGCGACAAACGCACTACACGATCAACATGGCAGAGGTGGGTGGATATCGTCTCCAAACGCAAAACACCTGAGTTCGACGGGTGAGATGATGGGAGATGTTATTCACTTATATACCTCTCTTGTGGCCGAAAGCGTTAGTGTGTCACTGTAGTCCTGATTCCTCGTCCGTCGCTGGTTCGACCCCACGGGACGGTGGACTTATTATCAACTAAAAATTCCCCTTCGGTAACATATATGAAAATATATTATTTCCGAGGTAGAGTGAATTGGATATTAAAGGACGGTTGTAGCTTTCTGATTGTATATGAATCACGGTGATGTGATAAATAGTCATAATATGGCTACGTGCGACAAACGCACTACACGGTCAACGTGGCAGAGGTGGGTGGATATCGTCTCCAAACGCAAAACACCTGAGTTCGACGGGTGAGATGATGGGAGATGTTATTCACTTATATACCTCTCTTGTGGCCGAAAGCGTTAGTGTGTCACTGTAGTCCTGATTCCTCGTCCGTCGCTGGTTCGACCCCACGGGACGGTGGACTTATTATCAACTAAAAATTCCCCTTCGGTAACATATATGAAAATATATTATTTCCGAGGTAGAGTGAATTGGATATTAAAGGACGGTTGTAGCTTTCTGATTATATATATATATATATATATATATATATATATATATATATATATATATATATATATATATATATATATATATATATATATATATATATGTGTGTGTGTGTGTGTGTGTGTGTGTGTGTACCTTTGTAATTTTTTTTTATATTTATTATTTATAATTATTAACCTGTATATAGGCAATTTGTTAATTTCTTTATTGAATTTTCGTGTAATAATAAATATTTGTTAATACACATTTTTGCCACAAAGCACATACATACACAGTAATTTTTATTTGCGTCTGTGTCCGTATTCACAGATGTCCACAACAGCCACAAAGATTGGCCGACGACTTACAAAAACTTATGGCGAACACATCTTATCTTTCCTAATGTAAAATATGAGAGGTCCTCTATAAGAGGAATGAACAGAATTTTATGTCTCTTATGAATTAAGGCAGTCGTTCTCAATCTTTTTTTTAGTGATGGCACCCTAACTAATGTATCATTACCGTGGCACCCCTTCTTCGCCATCCCACCATATCGCATGATTAACTTCTTATTTAATGAATAAAATCATTATCCATACTCAAACCAAAATCAGCACACCGCACATGCTGAAATATACTGTACAAAGAAAGAGCATATCAAAAGAATAAGATAAACATAATTAGAATAGACACACTGATAATAATTATATGAAAACTTTTCCAACCTTTTTTTACAAATGTTCATTGAGATTATCTAGCCAAGACAAAATTGCACCACCCAGTTTGAGAATCACTCAATTAAGGGATTTTATAATTTTACTTAGGTTTTGCCACTGTTTTCCTTTTATAACTAAATGCTGAACACAACATAAGTGTGTCCTCTCCACTCTGGTCAAGTTAGACGCACGGACATTAATTATATTAAAACCGACGTCTGAAGTAATATGTTTCTAGCTTGATTTGTGGGGAACTTCTTGTTAAATTACTATTTGTGGTGGGGCTGTCAGAAAATATAAGTAATATTAGGATATGTGAAGAAATTAAATGAAAGATATCATATGAGAAATTATGAATAACCATAACCGGCAGCAATTACTAATTTATATGAAAACTACGTTCTGTACTTATTTACGATTTACAGACATTTCTGTGTTTAATTGATAACTGGCTGCTTCTTTGACAAGTTCAGTTCTGTTGTCAATTATCTTCCTGCGATATAGAGTTGGTTTAAATGAAGCTCGGAATAAACAAACTTGTCGAGCGTCCTCAATGTTTTTTTAATTCATAATACTTTGATATAGAATTTTATCACTATTTTTTCTACTTCTTC
Organism: Macrobrachium rosenbergii; assembly: GCA_039081455.1. Taxonomy (NCBI): domain Eukaryota; kingdom Metazoa; phylum Arthropoda; class Malacostraca; order Decapoda; family Palaemonidae; genus Macrobrachium; species Macrobrachium rosenbergii. Next base: position 11,742,351 of record JANJGK010000030.1, read on the forward strand.
AGCAACTGTGTGGATATTGCCGATTATCATTTTTATCATTTTATCTCATGTACCTAGATTGTGTATATTGTATTTGTCTATTCCATGTATATGACCCTGAGCTGAAATAAAGGATTTTTATTATTATTATTATTATTATTATTATTATTATTATTATTATTATTATTATTTTTTTTTTTTTTTTTTTTTTCCAGTGATACTGGCAGTAGATGCAAGTAAACTTGAAGTGATAATGAGGAACACGAAAAAACTTAGTGCTTGCTTAAAAACGTCAGACCTGACTATAATGTGATTAATGTTATTATTCGTTACTGGACAAGAAAAGGGTGGTCCTTTACGGCCCTTCAGTATCTGCAACCTTCCAAGAATCGTAGCAAAAGTTTTCCTAATATCGGTGACTGAAGAGAATTTGGACTTTGGTTGTTTTTCATCCTTTTGTCTATCTTCATCTTTTGAAAATCCCGTAGTGAAATGCTTTGCTCATTCAATGATTAACATTGAATTTTCTCAACAAATGAGTATATCGTGTGCTTGCGCGGTGCTCAGGCCTTGTTACTGTTTAGTTCTTGCAAATATAGACACGAATTCCATCGGTGTTTCCAAAGCGCTAATTAGCCCATTTCCGTTTTGCCTGAGGAAATTCAGTCGATCGAAACTTGCGAATTGCACTTTGGTCGTCTTGGACTTAATATTGACCGAAAAATTATACGTTTCCAAACAGATTCAGTATTCTGGAACAGACAAGTGTCCACTTCCATTATACTTCGCGAATTTATGCTAATCGTATCTTGCGAATTAAGCTGAGGTCTCATCTTAGCCTGGATGTCGACTCGGCAATCACGCATGAAATTTCCGAACAAATTCTCATCCTTTAACAAAATAATTCACGTATCACTCAGTGAGGTATTTTTGATAAAAGAAATTTTGTTTCATTCACCAGAGACATAAAGTGGTTAAGAATTTCTTAAAGAATCTGGTGAAATAAAGCATCTGAGATTACGTTAAATATTAATGCAATGATTCGCAGGCTTCCGTACCATTTCCTGACTCCTGCTGCAACGCTAATGGCTCATTAGAACAAACCATTTGGAGTTAGCCTAGTTATAATTGAGTTCGTGTGAACGATAATAATAGTAGCATGAATATTTGAAATGATAATGATAGTCAAGAGGATGATTATAGTAATGTTATGATGATTTACGGGAAGACTTCATTGTAATTTAGTTTGTTAGTTGAGTAATAGTGAAATAATAGTTCATAATTAAAACGATTAAAAGAAAACATTTTAGAATCGTTGAATCTGACTCCGAGGTTTTAAAGAAAAAATCCCTCCTTTTGGATAATAATTAATAACAATAATTATAATGCTAACCGCTAAAAGAGGTATTCTTTGGAAGACCTGCCTTCGAAATTCTTGGTCATTCAAGATCGAAATTGGGAGGAGAATCATGGTGAGAAAATGAATAACACCAATAATATCTTCTGTATTGAGACCATTACTAATTAGCTATTATGTGTTAGTAATGTTGTAGAATTCCAGAAAAAAACCAGCGAGCCTTGAATATAGTTCTTATTTTCATTAAAGTCTAATTTATTTTCGCATGATAAACCATCGTCCCTTTGGCCTCACATCAGAAAGCTTCCAAATGAGCTGCAGTTAATTCATTAAACTAGTTTGACTTAGGTACTGTTATTGTTTTTTTAGGTGGTGGGGACAGGGATGGGTGAATTGAGAGTTCTTATTTGTAGGGGGGGGGGCGTTCTTGTGAGTCTCAGCTGTCGGCCAGCAATTCGGATTTCATTATCATGCTCTAGAAACCTACCGGTCAACGGTAGGTTACCAGCGCACGACAATGTAATCATTCAGTCTCGTTGGGCCATGACTGTCGTTTATTCCACTTTTTTTGTTTCTTTGGCTGGTGTTAAATCATATTTAAATCTTTTATTTTGCTTAATACATTTATCAATTTTTGTTCTTTATCGTATTTTATTTACATGATTACTTATTTTATCTAAGTTTTGATATGCTACTCCATTCTTGGCCGTTTCAGAGTTACATTGTAGAATATAAGGGTATTTATAAACAGATTTCTTCCTTATTTGCAAGCAAACCATCAGTTTTTTTTTTTTTAGTTACCTATCAGTTATTTACATAAATGTAAAGAATTATTAGGATAACAATAATAATAACATAATGACAATAATAGTATCTAATTTTACTAAATATCATTAATTACAAACATCTAAGTTCTTAGGAAAGTGGGATTAAGATCATAAGGAAAAGTATAAAGGAGGAATAGAGGAAGATTAATTACAGAGAGAGAGAGAGTGAGAGGTATATCCATTGACTTATACATCCCAGAACATTTTATATTTTTTTATTTAATTATATATTATCTATTTATATGTTTATTTATTTATTTACTTTTTGACCAGGTTATCTTTCTAATCGTGGGTGGTGGAAATCGTGACATTTTTATTCAAAATTCAAAGTACCTTCTTTCGGTTAC